>CM076584.1:703481928-703809835 GCA_034641835.2 Pinus albicaulis
GCAGTTAGCACGAGTGCACCTACAACACCGTTGACTATATCAAAAATTCCTATTGAACCTTTGCCAAAAATGGCTAAGGGACCAACTAGACAGGTGAGACACCTCTCCAAAGCAGCCCATAATTATAGCATTGTGGACGATTTAGCTCAATGTCCCGCTACCATGTCAGTTTTGGAAGTCCTGCAATCTTTCCCAAAGCTAAGGAAAGCCTTACTTTCGGCGTTAGGCGCAATCGACCCTACTGATTCACGCCTAATGGCTTTTGATTTAGATAAATCCACCCCTAGGCTTCCTTCGTTGGTCTCCTTCCATATACCGATGTCAGTCCAAAACATCACTATCCACCATTGTATCATTGACGAGGGTGTATCCACATGCATCATGTCAAAGAACGTTTGGTAGAAGTTAGGATCTCCTGAAGTAAACCATCAAACATCATGCTAAGAGCATACAATGAGCACCCTTCTTCTCTCGTCGGTCTCTATCAAAATGTCCCGATCTGCTTGGCCAGAAAGATGATTCTTATAGACATTGAGGTCTTAGATGCTCAGCCGGATTACAATATACTCCTTGGGTGGAGTTATATGTATGTCATGTCTGTCATAGCATCCTCTGTCTTCTGAACCATCATGTTCCCCTATGAGGACCGCATCATTACCGTCGACCAATTGATGTATCACGACAAGCCACCCCTAACGAACGTCGATTTCATTCTACCCTATGTAGACACATCTGTTAAAATTCTGACATGGTACTAAGAATATGGCTCTGGCAAATTCAAATCATCGTCTATCCTCGGATCATTCATAGGAGATCCCCCTATCATACCAGAATCATTCGCTGATATCACGGGGGCCCTAGTGTGCATGATGTCTACATCAAGCACCGAAGCTAGCCAGAAGACATAGACTAGTAATAACGACGCCGAAGCCTTTTTCACGGCGGCCTCTCTATCCTACGTTTTCTACCAAACTCCTTTTCTATACCCCCCACCTAGTTTTGTGTCACAACAACTCTTGGTAATAGTAGTGTTGCAAAACGTATCTTTCACAATACCAGTTTGGTACTTGGTCCCACCTACCACGTCAGGAATCACAGGCATCACCTCTACAAGGTTAATCCCCCTCACTCCTGAGGAGGCCCCACCTGTTAAGGAAAACGCCACAACCATACCATCAAATGAAACTCCCATCACAAAACCAATTATCACGACCAAGAAAACCCATAAAAAAGGGAAAAAGGTAGAAAATCCCATCATACAAAGGGAATTACAACCTTGTGCAATATGTGACATAGTAGGCCACCCTACCCATATCTGCCTGAAACTAGACGGACTAAAACTGCTCCTAAGCTACAAAAGAAATATCACGACAACAAGTCCTTTTAAAAAGGAACTAGCCACAAAAAACCAAGGCAAAGAATTGCATACCAACCACGCATGCGCTATCTGTAACAATTATGCGAATTACACTCATTATTTTCTAGAAATACCGCAATATAGGGATGCCTTACATGCCCTATAACAATCATATCAAGAGGATTACCCCATGTAGTCAAATGGATAAGAACCTCAAGTCATATTATACATGCAGGAGGCACGGCAGTCACCAGAAAGACTCTCGTTCATCCCCCCTCCTCCTATCCAACATTGTGCACTCTGTGATGAACGAGATCATTTCATCGTTGAATGTGTAGCCCTATAATTGTTTCAACGATGATATCCAGTTAATGTAGTATACCACGTTGACCTTCTAGCCATCCAACATTCATGTCAGGTATGTGGTTGTGATCACCCATTACGCCATTGTCATTACATCCCTCAATTTCGTGCAGCGCTAACGAACCTACACATTTCCATAGTTCGCCTCTCCCTAGAAGATGGCCCAGACATAGAATCCATGGATAGCTCGACAATGCAAGAGGATGTGACAAGTAGGTCCATTCTCTTCCTGTCAGTAGAAAATCAGCCAGTCGGGGAACCCTTACTCACCCCCACCCGCCCTCCACGGAGAAGACCAACCTGTGCATTGTGTAACACACGTAACCTTGTGGTCACCAACTGCCCAGACCTAGAAGCACTACGCAGGTGGTTCCCAGTCACATTATCAACATAACAAGATGGGAACACCCAAGAAATACTTTCTTGTCTAGTATGTCAGGACAATCATCATGCTCAGCACTGTACTTATATCCCTCGAGTGCGCCCACTAATCGACATCATCCATAAACTAGAAACGCATCACCAAGATATAATTTGTCCAGAGCTTACAAACCCTGATGGAAAGCATATTTCCCCCAGGTAGCCTACCCTATTTCAATACCAAAACATTGGGCATGTTAAAAAGATGCATCAACCTAGCAGGACCCATGTCCAGTCTAGGACAGCATGTGGGCTATGCGAAAAAATCGGCCATCAGGTCAATCAATGTAAAGAATTGAAGCACCTCACAAACAGCTTTCGCATGACTCCTCCCTCCCTCAGAATCATCTCTATAACCAAGAGAAGATCACGCACTGCTATTGTCGAAGCTGCTCACACTTACACCATACAATGAAATGTGAACACCTCCCCAAGCTTTGTGTGGCAAGAGAAGCGTTAATTCTACACTCCCTAAGAGAACTAAACCTCCCAAAACCAAAAACTCAAAAATGGAAACAGAGGTATCTCTCCCCTACGCTTGATCCTTTCCGAGCATCCACTTCAGGAACGAAGAATAGTGTTGGTTCTCACACCATCTACTCGATAGGCACAGTGGTATCGTGCACCATTTGCACCACGCATAGCCACGAAACAGAGGCATGCCCATTAATGGAAAAATTTAGGCACCTCTGCACCAGGCACAACTATCAAATCTCGGAAAGCCTTACGAGGAACCTAGACTTGCTCTCACGAAGCTGTCATGATGGAAATTCATCCCCCACCAAAAGGCATCACTGGGGCCCATATCCTCATACGAGGCTCCCGATGACCTCCTACAGGCACATCCACCATGGGCCACAGCAGCACCACTCTCTCATACATAATGGTACAAAGGATGCTAGCATATTTGAATAGCTTAGATCCATCTCATACCTTCGCTAGTTGGGCCACCATTCCTTCATATCAATGATGGGAAAATTCAAAGAAATGCCCGGCCCTCAGTTGGCGCAAAACACCAATCTGCAGCCCCGACTCCCTGTGTGGAAATGACAACCCTGTCAATGTCACAATCATCGCCAGAGTACACTGCTTGACTAGGTCTATCAACGATGCTATCAAGATGTACCCCTCCGTGAGAGGTGCTCCACCACAATGAATATCTGCAAAACGCCGAAAATCTACCCTCCCGGGAGGGAGTCGATAGCGGAGTGCCTCACCCTGAGGCAGTAAACCTATCACAAAATAAATATTTGTCTCAGGACAGATAGCCAAGTCACACCCTCGCAACACCATCACTCTGTGCCGCCTATTCCAACAGCGGACCATGTAACGTAGTAATCAATATTGTGATTGCATGAGGTCATTCTCAAGGAACTTGAGAAGATTCCATTGAGCCAACCATTGACGAGCATTGGCATAGTGTGCCACAGCCATGCGAAGGTTAGGCCAATCTCTCTCCCTCCACAACATCTATCACCAAACAAACACACATCAGTGACATCAAAACACCAAAAAATTGAAAAATTTCCCAAAACATTTCCAAAAATCACCTTGCCTTTTCAATGCACCTATTTCTCAAATAGGCGTGTTGACCGCGCATATGTATCTCAGATATACGTGGAGTCCGCATGCAGAAAGCACTCACAGGTGCAAAATCTACATGCAAATCCTCAATTTCGTGTGAAGATTTCGTTCCTATGCCTTGATCGCCCACGCGGTCAAGGAAAAAAATTGCTAGGGTTCCGTACAAACCCAGTTTGTACGGACACCTTCCTAGTCACACTGAAAAAATTAAAATGCAGGACGTTCTGGGGCCTACCTAACTCTAGTAGTGTGAATCCCAAGTGTACAGGCTGACCACAACGGTAACAAAAGCTCACCAGCAATCTCTGACCTCTCAAACACTCAAATGTCACAAATGAGTTGAAATGTGCCATATTGGCTTATATGTCTCCCTTTTCAAATTGTTTGAAGGACCATAACGAGAGCTCGGAGAGCCCAATCGCAGAACCAAAAGCAACACAGTGATCAGCACCACATAACATCCAAAGGAGGCTCAACACATTCACGTCTCTGAAAAAATAAATTTTCCAGTTTTGACAAGTATGCCCTCTCTTATCCTCTTTTCATTCAGCACATTTTTTCAATAATATTTGAATGAGAAAGATGCTTTCACTTGGGTTATTTTTTTGCAGGTATTATAAAGTACGAAAAACCACCTATTTCCCTATGCACCGAAGGTTACAAAGTAGATATCATTCTACCCTCAGCATGATACAGTCCCAAAGAAACTCTGCATATCTTGACATCATTTCTCCACAAGAAATCAACCATGGGTTCCAAACACCCGACCATGTTTATCATCTCCCCACCTTGCACATGATGAACATCCTCGTTGGTCGGTAGAGCCTTCTCCTCCATGGCATCCATCACTCAAAGTAGACCCTGCATCAAAAATATGACACCATGACCATATCACCTCAGTCCGGGAAGCACTTCATGATCATTCATCCACCATGCATCAAGTCAAATTTTACCATCTCAATATAAAAACCCTTTCCTGGACTACCATTTTCGCAAGCAGTTCAAATACGCACCATCGCATCTCTCATTTGGCCTACCATCCCCCCATCATCATAGCCCATCTACGATATTTTCCATCTGTTTCACCATCCCCACACAGAGACCAACCAATGGGTCCCCCACTCTCAACAAAAACACCTTCCTCACATCATCAGTGAGCAAGAATTTTCATGTTTTTGGGGCACCTGTCTCCATGTTTTGTACCATCCAAGCCCGTTTTTTATTCTTTTGGAAAGTGTACAAAGTTTTCGAACAGAGAACATCCCCCACTCATCCATCCATTTTTCTCCCATGGCAGCAGTCCCTAATCACCCTTGGTCGGAGCATCACACCTTTCACACAAAGCCACCATGACATTCATAATCACAATATACCCACCCTAGACGTCCTACTGACTCCAGGTCTTTCCTCATCAAAAATAGTTATGACTGCTACCAAACTTCTTTTTTCATGCTCCGACCTTGGGCCACTAAACACCCATCATCAGTTTTTAGCCATCCCTCGCCATCATGCCTATGTTAAAACTATCATACCCGAGATCCTGGTCCCTTTCATCAGTAGCTCTCTCGTTCAGTTTAGGCTCCCTTTTTTCGACTTCAACAACCATTCTCCAAAAAGGAAGCAGTACCTTGGATGGCTCCTCATCTCAATAGGGGCATCCTCAAATGGCACTATGGGAATCATCATTGCCCATAGAAGTCATCGATCCTCCTGAAATTCGACTACAACACAAGCTTTCATGTCAATATGGTATCGTACTTCACAACCATTGCACTTTGTTCAAATTCATCGAAGACCCATGCCATTATAAGCATCTCCTTTGGCAATGCTTACACGGGAAGTTCTCAATCATACACCCATGCATACAATGAGCTTTTATATTCCATACCACGATTATTCATATGGGCACCCCTTTCAACCTGTCAAAGAAAAAAACGCCCCTGAGGGCGTCAGCAATCATCGTCATCAGCCAAATTAGCAGATAGAACCTTTCTCCACCATATCAGTGACACAGATAGAACCTTTCTCCACCAGATAGACTTTTTTAACTAGCCAAAGCATCATGAGCATGGGACATGCCCGCCTTGTAGAAAAAATTATATTTATTGTATCATACTATCTCTTGTAGGTTTCTGACAGAGCATGGTCCCTCTTTTACCCACTATAAGGGGTCTCCAACCTTGGGCTATACGTAGGTCTCTCTCTCTCTCTCTCGACACAGGTTACACATAATATAAACTATAATGTATTTCAGCTATATAGTTCTTCCTAGACCTCACACATTAGCGGGCAACTGTTATCACTGGAAAATTGGATAAGAAAAATGACATTATGAAATGTCAAGAAAAAGGATTTATAGGGCTGAGAAACATTAGAGAATCTAGAAATTTTAAAAATATCTAAGGTCAAGAGGAAAAATATCAAATTGTGCATAGAAGACACATGCAAAATGCGCTTATTTTTCTTCGATAGGCACGCTAGTCTACGTGGCTTTCCCTCAAAAAGCCGTGTGGTCCTGAGAGTAGCAGAAGTCACCATCCGGGACCACTTAACGCACTTCAGGAGAAGATTCTCCACTTGAGGTCACCCAATGATAGCCACCTAAAGCCACCTTGAGACCTCAAGTGAGCACACAAAGAAATCAACCCCCACTCTTGGGTCACTATCCACAAGTGTACCAAGAGAGGGAAGAAGGATTTGAATTTGCCTATAAATTTCCACCATGAGAAAACCAGTAGTGTGTGATCTGGAGCAGCAATAGAGTTAGAGGATTCAGTTGTTGGCCACCCAACAACTCAAATCCCTTAGGATAAGAGAGAGGCCTTGCAGAACAAGCCCAACGGTAAAGCCCTCCTTGCATTGGGTATTATATCTCCATAGATCTAAGGATCCTTTGCAAGTGTGTAACGTTCCACATTTTCTTTACTAATAGCGGTCAAAAAGAGGGGATTATTCCACCATTCGTATTATTGTCTCATTTGACTCATTTGAGTTTGTGTTTGCGTTTTATTGTAGTTATGTTTCTTCTTCTTCTTTGCAGCATACTATGTTCCATGAATTAGTGTGTTTTATATGTTAGTATATTTCCACTAACTAGCTAACAATATTTTATGTCTGTGACCATTTCTTGTAGGTGCAACCATTCCTACCAAGCACTGTTGTTTTAGTACACTCGTGCACTAAACCATAACAAGATTGGCAACACCACTCATTTTACCCTTTAGTTAAGTGGTTGTGTTTTTTCGGAGCCTTCTCTCTGCTTAGGATTGTTGCTAGACTAGCTCTCCTCCTCCTCATCTTCTCTCCTTCACCCACTGTGAATATTTGCAGTTCAGGAGTTCCAGAATTTTTCATGCAGGAAAATCGCGCATGTTCAGTGCAGACAGATTCTGCACGCGTTCAGCTCAGACTTGCACGCAGAGTTGCGCTCCTGTGTAGGAAAACTCCACGTAGAAACCAATGAACCAAATTTTCATTAGTTTTCTTCAGTTTTTGCAACTGTAAAGTGACTGAAAGCCCTGAATAAATCTGCCAGTACTATGTTTGGTGTTCCATGACTATTAGGACATGCTTTTAGCTGCACTTTAGTTTAGCTATTTTCATAGTTTTAATTTTTAGTTTATTTTCACAAACTCATATAGTTTACTTAGGGGGCAAGTAAGTGGCTAAAACCCACTTATGCTATCTGAATGAACTTATTTTGTGAAAATAGACACCAAAACACATAGTTAATTAGCAAGGAGTAAGTGGCCCATATCCATGCATGCTTAGCTAGTTTCCATTTATTTTTTCCTAACTGTTGCATTAATTTTAGTTTTAAAATTTTGCATTAGGAATCGGGACCATGACTAAATTATCTTATAGATAAAGTAATCTGTGTTGCCCTTACACCTTTTGGTGTCCTTGGGCATGCATATGAACGCTCACTTTTGATAATTTTCCATCTCCCTTTAGTCAAACATTTAGTTTAATAGGAAAAATTGTACGCGGCCCACTATCCACACATCATTTTCTTTTCAAAAGGAACAATAAAAACATAGTTTAAATAGGAGGATGTGTAAAGGATCACCGCATATCAGCATCTTACAAACATTGTGATTGTTCACTTTCTCACACGCATTGCCACACCATAAGAAAAGTAAGCCACATTAAAACTAACCATAAATGAACTCTTTAAATCTCCCCACAAGGGCCACAAGATAATTAATAGTTCAGGTTCAGACCATTGGGGGTAGGCATCCAATAAGTCGCCATGGTCAGTTTACATTCTTGAAACATAGAAGTTGACTTTATAGGGAAATTTAAACCCATATATCCACCCACGGAAAAGAAAACCTGAGTGCCATAGAGACCCGATTCAGAGGGGGTTAAGCTTAGGCCCAGTGCGTGCGGTATTATTTGGGGCTACCTGACCCATCTAATGCTCGGTACTGGTAGCAGATTACCAATAAGCTCAAGACTCAAATGCTCATGTGGGACGATGGTACTTAGTGGCATATTAGAGAATCTATGAGCGATACCAACCCAATAGTAGATGGGGGAACCCATGGACTCTGGAGAGGATCGAGAAAGAAAGATAAGCTCATGCCAAGCGTGATATCTAGGGACAAAGCTTTCCCCAATTCGTGACCTAGGTACCAACGATATTTCCTAAGATAAATTTGCCTCAAACAGTGGAAGGAACACAATAGCCTCGAGAACACCTGCTCCCTACTTCTTACTAGAAACTCTAACAACCATAAAACCAAGATTAAGTATTATAATAAAAGAAAACACAATGATACAAAGACCAAAACCACCTTGTTTGTTCCTCTAGCCACCACTTACTATGGGCTAACCCTAGAAAAATGAATCCTCAGAAACAACTCACGATTAGAAAGAAAAGCTTCCTAGAATAAGATAGACTTAGATAGAAAATAAACATCATAGCAACCTAAATTAGAAGATGTGTGTGTGAGGGAAACAATAACAAGTTTCTTGTTGTTTTGACTGGGCTTCCCTAGGCTCGAATCCAACTGAACTAAGGACCAAACTTTTGACCATGCAAACGAGGCGAGAGAAAAGTCAACCAAGCCATAGATAGAATAAATAAAATGAACCCTCCTACAAGAAAATCCCAATTCCTTGCCTCCTTGCCAATTCTCTGAAGTTCGGGACAGAGAAAAGGGTCGCTATGTTAACACTACCTAGACCAACAATTATTCTGCATCTTATCGCAGTCCTAATCTACATAGCAATCATTAAATGCTTGATCAATGCTTTCCGTCGATGAAACGTGTTGACTGGGTCGATGAATCTCTTAGGGGTTGTGAAACCCACTAAGTTTTTACTAAGAGCCATCGAATTACAACCACATCGAGTGAAGATAATGCATATGGGTCAAAGGGTGGTGGGTGATGACATCCTCCATGCATAATGCATGCATCACCGTCGCCTTGATGGGGTTGTGCTACCACATCCTTGAGATGTAGCCGAGTGGAATAGAAATAACCTGCCCCCCACCCTTTCTCGAAACAAGCACCCCATCTATGGATGATTTTTTTAATATTAGCAATATAAAATGTATCATAAAATATTTGTGTTGATGCATATCATAAATTGATATTTATCTAGATTTACTTGCTATTTAATTTATATAATTACACTCATTATATTTTAATTTAAAACATAATATTTAACATATATAAAATGATATGATTGCTAAAGAAATAAATTTAATTTTTTTCAAATTAAATCATTATTAAGTGTTTAAAATTAAATCATTACAAAATTCAGTTAACTAAAGTTAATTCGATTATAATATTTTTTTATTAATTTACAACTAGTATAAAGGGATAACTTTAAAGCTTCTCAAATTAAATCATCACAAGATATTTGAGATTAAATCAATACAAGATCCATTGAACTAAAGTTAATTTAATTATTGTAAATTTATATTAATTTAAGAATATTTTATTTTTATAATTTATTATATATTTTAAAAATAATTTAAGTATTCTCTTATTGATATGCTATGTGAGTTCCAAAATGATTGACATGTCTAACTTGTGGCTTGAGTAGACATGACCCAGGGGCATCTAAGTCATTAATATCATCTGAGGCTTGCATCGGGCTTGGGCCATACTGGCACTTAGCATGGCTAGAATTTTTCCCATAGAGTTTTGAATCGATGACTTTTACACCACAGAGTGCCTTAACAAAACACCCTGTCACCGTCTGCTCTATGCCCCGTGCGAAAAGACATTGATTTTTTTCAATAAAAATAATATTTTTTTTATTTCATTACCAAAAATTATATATATAATTTGGATAGAATAATATATATGTTTTTCCTAAGAATATAGATAAATATGCTCTTTTTTTCATTTTCTTATTTTTTGTATGTGGTTCACGGACTCTAAAGATCGGTGATCATGTTCCCCATTCTCTTTCTATTTATGTTTTTATGTCGATTTCTATTTCTAGTTAAATCCCTAATATATTAATTACATTTTACATGTCAATTGATATTTCCACGAAATGTTTGTACGAGGCAGATCAACTTGAAGGAATCACTTCTTGTCGGCTCAACCATGGAACCTGACCTTGAGAGTGTCGATTAAATTGAACCTGTGACCTCTCAATAGCAAAGACGCTTTAACGACGAGGACTCAACCAATTTAGCTAACCCTCAGAGCTTAAATAAATATGTTATTATGTGTTAATAACTTTTCAACCTATATTAAAAAAAAAAAAGTATTCCAAAATAATTTAAAAAATCTAATAATAATAAAATGAATGAATGAATTTATTTGTATTTATTTAAAAGTTCTAATAATGATGAAATTAACAAAATAAATGAATGAATTTAATTGTTTTTTTCCCCTTTTTTATGTTTATGATATTTTTTTTTGTTAGGTAATGTGAGTCCTAAGATAAGTAGCACGCCTAACTTGTGGCTTGAGTAGTCGTGACCTAGGGGCATCTAAGCCTTCAAAAATCACCCAGGGATCTAACCTGGCGTGGGCCACAACATCCCTTAACATGGCTTGATTTTTTCCCACGAGGTTTTGAACCAATGACCTTTTCACCACAGAGTGCCTTAAAAGAACACCCTGTCATCGTCTATTCTACGCTTTGTGGGCGTTTGTGAAATTTCAAATTAAATGAGTTTATGATAATCATTATATTAATTTTAGCTTTTCTTTTCACACACTCACACACACATAATTATTAAAATTTAATAAGTCAAAATTGATCTTAATGAAGGACAATTATCATTATTTTGATTTTTTTAAATAATTGTTATAATAAATATTGTATTAAAAAACTAATTATCGGGGCATAACATTATATTGGAAGTGAAAAAATATTTAACCCAATTCTTGTATAAGCCCACTATTTCAATTTCCATAGGCATTGGCAGATCTTTAGAAACAAAATTATAACATTATTGTTGAAGATTGCAACAAGAAACAGTGAAGGAGGCATCCTGAAACATCTTTCCTAATCCTAGTTGGAATGTGATCACCAAAACTAGGTGGGGGCCACACAGGTGATTTTTGTCGCAAAGTCTATTTTTAGACATATGGATCATGGTCTATGAGTTGCAAGATGCTATTTATGGATGATTGGTCGAGTTGGTAAAAATAGATGGACCTCTATTTTTAGACATTGGGCGGAATCTATTTTTAGACTGCCAGGCCAAAAAATAGAACAGTCGAATATTATTAACCCTTAATAATATTTGGACTATAAACATTATCTTATCCTCTTGGAGCACTTCATTTTGATGCTTGGATGTGGCACATGCAGCTGACAGAAGGAAATACGCTTTTCCTAGGGGTTAGTTGAGCTATTGCATGGTTGACTTCAGTTAGAACTCATGTGGCATAGTTTGGTGGAGTTGATGAGACAGTTGGTGGAGTTGTGTTCAGTTTAACTTAGTTGAGCTAGTTGTATTTAGTCTAACTGAAAAATACACTAGTGATGAGTGGTGTGAATTAATTATTAATTCATTCACTAATTATTAACTCATAAATCAACTAAAGAACACATCAGTTAACTGCAATGCATGGACAGTTCAGTGGAGACTAGTGTTAGAGGTGGGTGAAAGGGTTAAGTCTACTATCAGTTGTGACCATGGTTGTGCATGAGATTTGCACACACATTGATGGAGATTTCCAATGAGGATTGCGCAGTACAAGCTAGGGGATTCGAACTTGGATCTCATTCATTACTCATCTTGGATTGCGCAGTAGAGGCAGGCAGACTTGTGGAGGAGATTTGAACCTGTGACTTTTTCACTTTCTATACTAGTTTGTGTGTAGCATGTGAGATAGTGTTGAGAGCCGTGAGAGCTTTGTGCTATGTATTGTTACATGTTCTCTATCATTATAATATACATAGAGTTTGGGGTTTTCAGCTATTGCTTTCCCCATTACATATTGTGTTCTATGTGTGCTTGATTATTTGTTTATGGGCGCATGCGACTATTTCTATTTCCGCATATTGATGATCAATTGTAGAAGAGGTTATGTATTATGCATGAAGCTTAAATAGTGTGTAATCAGGATAATCTCGGTGAATAATTCAGCTATTATTCAAATTTTTACATGGTATCATAGCGAAATTGATCATCGGATCTATTACGGTGATTACATTTTATTTCTATAGGCAGAGTCTGTACGAGGGCCAGGTAGCCTCTGGATCCATCCTTTCTGAGTGATATATCCGATAAATTCCCCTACGGTCGATCTCCGTACTGAAATACTTTGTTCTCCTGGATCCGGAAAGCGATTGAGTTTTGAGCTTGGGTGAATTTTTGGCGAAATTTGGAATTCGAATCTGCAGTAGTTTTCTTGGTGCCAAAGTTGAAATGTCTTTCAACGGATTGCGAATGGAATATGCCCTTGAGGGCAGTTCGAATTATTTTGCATGGAAGGACCAGATGGAGGCGGTATTAGATGATAATGGGCTGAAGGATTCCATATATGCTAAGATCCCAAAGCCTACTGATGCTACTCAAGTTGAAGCTTGGCAAAAGAAGACAGCAAAGTGTCGAAGTATTCTGTTGGAGGGTGTGAAGGATCACATAGTATCCATCCTTCATGGTAAGGCTTCTCCATACATGATGTGGAAAGCCTTGACAGATTTATTCCAAAGCAAGAGCGACCAGAGGAAGTTGGCGCTCAAGGATAAACTCAGAAACATAAATATGGAGAAAGGAGACAGTATGCCCAAGTACCTCACGAAGTTCATCCAATGCAGGGATGAGCTGGGAAGTGTGGGGGTGACTGTAGATGATGAGGACTTGGTGATCTTGGCTCTCCTTGGGCTTCCGAAGAGTTGGCATTCCTATCAGGAATCTGTCAATGGTCGGGAGAAATTGCTAGGATGGGAGCGACTTTGGTCGGATCTTGTGCAGGAGGAGATAAGGCGGGATACCATGGATGGATCTTCATCAAAGAATGATGATGAAGAGGATTTCGCTTTGGCTGCCAAAGCAAGGATGGGGAAGGGTAAGAAGAATGCTTCTCAATCCGGTGTGGATGGTAAAGAGCGTGACATGTCCAAACTGAAGTGTTTTCACTGTCACGAGCATGGGCATTTCGCCAAGAATTGTCCACAGAAGAAGAAGAACAAGTAGGCTGCTGGAGCTGCAGCTGGTGAGGCTCTTGCCTCACAATTTGAGCTGGAATTCTCATTGATCGCATGCATGGTTTCTAGTGCATTGGGATCGGGGTGGTATTTTGATAGTGGCGCTTCCCTTCACATGACGGGAGATGTGAATATTTTTAGTGACTTGGTGGAGAAAGATCTCTAGTTGCATGTAGAGTTGGGCGACAATGGAAGATACAATGTGACCGGCATTGGTACCATTACCTTTCAGAGGGATTCAGGTAAAATCATTCTTTTACAAGATGTAGTGCATGTTCCAGGTTTAAAGAAGAATTTAATCTCAGTCGCAATGTTAGAGGATAAAGGGTATGAAGTTGTCTTCGGTGAAGAAAATTTTCCTTCGACTTTCGATATTTGGACAAGTCAAGAAGGTTGGAGTTCGAGCAACGAATCTCTCTGAGACTGAAGTAGATGGGATGTCTACGGAGCTTCCTACTGTTGGGAAGTGCAAGAAAGAGAAGCAATTGATGTGAGAGGGAGCAGATTTTTGCATGCGGGTAATAGTGAACCTCGGGATGTGGAAGCACGAAGATGAGGTTCATGGAGTGGAAGAAACCACTCCCCGCTGCCACGTCGATTTCGTGCCAGATGGGCAGAGGGAGTGCATGCAGCTATACCACTAGGTAAGAGGTGGGGCGACATGCATGGATAATCCAAGAAGAAATTTCTGGGCAGGATTCATTAAGATGGTGTGGATCTCATGAATTGAACCTGGCTATGAGGTGCCCATAGAGTAGCAGTAGCATGATCAATTAGATTGATGCAGGCAGATCAAAGTGACAGTGTCGGATACTAGAGCGCGGTTCAGAGTTGACAGCAAGTGCAAAGTGCATGGGTGCAAAGTTCAACAGCGCAGTGGTTCCTGAAGACATGTGCAGTAATTAAGTAGAATTCGAAGACTTTGATGACAGATGCATTAGTTGCATGGCGCATCGGAAGCCAGATTAGGTTGTTTGGAGCCTATTCAGCTTCAAAGGAGTTGCAGAGCAAATGCATGGAGTTGCATGGTGCTTGTAAAGGTTGCAGGGTGAATGCATGGAGTTGCATGTCGCATGTAAAGACAATCCTTTCTTTTTGAGAGGGAGTGTTGAATATTGCAACAAGAAATAGTGAAGGAGGCATCCTGAAACATAATTCTTGATCCTAGTTGGAAACTGATCACCTAAACTAGGTGGGGCCCACACAGGTGATTTTTGTCATGAAAGTCATTCTGTTTTTATACATATGGATCATGGTCTATGAGTTGCCGGATGCTATTTATGGATGATTGGTCGAGTTGGTAAAAATAGATGAATATATTTTTATACATTGGGCGGAATCTATTTTTAGGTAATAGAATGAAAATAGAAACAGGTAAAATATTATTAACCCTTAATATTTTGGATATAAAACATTATCTTATCCTCTTGGAGCACTTTAGTTTTATGCTTGGATGTGGCATACGGTGACGAAGGAAATACGCTTTTCCTAGGGATGATCGAGCTATTGCATGGTTGACTTCGAGTTAGAACTCAAGTGGCGAGTTTGGTGGAGTTGATGGGGAGCAGTTGGTGGAGTTGTGTTCGGTTTAACTTGGTTGAACTAGTTGTATTTAGTCTAGCGAAAAATACACTAGTGATGAGTGGTGTGAATTAATTATTAATTAATTCACTAATTATTAACTCATAAATCAACTAAAGAACACATCAGTTAACTGCAATGCATGGACATTTCAGTGGAGACCAGTGTTAGAGGTGGGTGAAAGGGTTGAGTCTACTATCAGTTGTGACCATGGCTGTGCATGAGATTTGCACACACATTGATGGAGATTTCCAATGAGGATTGCGCAGTACAAGCTAGGGGATTCGAACTTGGATCTCATTCGTTACTCATCTTGGATTGCACAGTAGAGGCAGGCAGACTTGTGGAGAAGATTTGAACCTGTGACTTGTTCACTTTCTATACTAGTTTGTGTGTAGCATGTGAGATAGTGTTGAGAGTTGTGAGAGCTTTGTGCTATGTATTGTTACATGTTTTCTATCATTATAATATACAGATAGTTGGGGGTTTTCAGCTATTGCTTTCCCCATTACATACTATGTTCTATGTGTGCTTGATTATTTGTTTATAGGCGCATGCGACTGTTTCTATTTCCGCATATTGATGATCAATTGTAGAAGAGGTTATGTATTATGCATGAAGCTTAAATAGTGTGTAATCAGGATAATCTCGGGGAATAATTCAGCTATTATTCAAATTTCTACAATTATAATAGTAATGTTAATTTTTGAGATTTTTACTGTGTATTTGGTGTGAGGATTATGTTCATTATTTCAGGTGGACACTCCACCCATCATCAGGGACCAAATGAAGCAAAATAGCATTACTATGAATATGGACTATGGAAGCCTACATTCTCTTACTATATATATTGTTTGTATAAACTCAACAAAAAATTCCTAGAAGTGAAGCTACATGAACTTTCATACTAACAAATATTAGCCAGGGGGTTCATCTATGTTTAAAGAAGGCACTTGTTTATGTGCTAAAATAGGGGCATTTCAATTTGAAATAATATATCCTTCCACTTTTACTGAGTCAATGTCAAAAACAAAGGACTAGATACACCCACTAGAATCTAGTTACATTTCTTCGATTTTCTAATGAATATTGGTAAACTCTTCCTCCAATTGTTGAATCTTTGATCAATGTGCACTAAGAATCTACATGGTGGTGGAGACAAAATCCACCATTTTCACCTAACTATGGATTGAATTGCTTGAAATAAAATAACCTAAGTGTGCTCAAGAAAATCTGGATTTTTTTTTAGAAACCTTAGTTTGCAGCAATGATTGCTACTGTTGAAGCACAACACAATCTTATGCCCTACATATCACCTACAGATCTATCATGAAAGAAATTCACTTTGGGGAGAGGTTTGGACGTTGACACTTTGGATTGTCACAAATATTTCCCATTTTTTACCCTAATAAGGGAGGCCCAACCTAATATCATGACATCTTTGGCACTCTATCAAACATTACTTATTGGCCACCATTTGTTTGAGACTGATTTCAAGAGGGCTGAGGTCTGAACCATGCAGAGGACCCTTACTTTAGTGCATGCAACAGGGGAGTTGACCAATGGCATAGAGGTCGATCCCCAAATGGGAGTGTAGGTTCGCATCTCCATGGTTTTCAAGACTACAGAGGAGTAGTCACTCACCATCCTGCATGACTCAAATTTACAAAGAGATCTCCCTTGGTCCCATTGATTCGAGTGGAATGAAAGAAAGAAAGAGTTAGAACAAGGGGACTTCTAAATATTCATCAAGAATCTAAACAGGAAGTCTTCGCTTTTCTAGATCGCAGATTCATACATAGTGATAAGGTTGAAGCAGTGTACAGAGAATAGGCTGAGTATTCCTTCAAATACACAATGTCTTATTTTTTAAGGGAGGTTTCTTTAGGATTTTTCTTAGATGAAGGATTACTGCATTCAAGAAGCACTACCAAAATCTTGAACCCAAGGCTGCGTGGAGGTGCTTCGGGACCCATAAAACCTGGAGATTATACCTCCTACAAGGATGTGTCACAAGGGAAGGGCTATGATCCAATGGATCTTCCTGATTACAACCTGGGACCTTACATTATAGAACTGTTAAGTCCCTATATTAATAGTGTATTCCCTTATTATGTTAGTGTAGGCCCCCTTATTGTTATTGTTGTACCCCTGTAACCCCAATATTGTTATTATTGTGCCCTTACATTATTATTGTTAGGTCGGCTAGGATTACATTGTGGTCCCACTAGGATTACATTGTGGCCCCATGGACTCCTATATATAGAAAGGAGGTTTTGTCATTTGTATCATCCAAATATCTGTTCATTCATGTAATTATCGAGGTTTCCCCCTTGAAGTGGCTTATTTATAAGGCGTTGATATCTCTTTTCTTCTATTTTTGGAGTTGGTTTCACAACATTTGGTATTAGAGCTTTGGATTCTAGGGTTTCGCTGCTCCAAACAGGTCATCGTGGAATTTTCGCTATAAATTTTGTTCTACGAAGGTTCAGAAGCTGAAATTTTTAGAATGCGAAGCTGCAATCTGGAGGAACACCTTCACAAAATTTCAAAGCTTGGTTCACAATATTTTCGGAGATATGATCTGTGGAAGTTAGGGCTTTTTGCAGGCTCATAAATTTCACTTAAAACAGTCATCGTGGAATTTTCGCTATAAATGTTTTTTCTACAAAGGTTCAGAAGCTAAAATTTTTAGAGTGCAAAGCCAAAATTCTGATGAACATCGTCGCAAAATTTCAGAGCTTGGTTTGCAATATTGTCGGAGATATGGTCTGTGGAATTTAGGCCTTTTGCAGGCTCCCGAATTTCATCTCAAAGAGGTGATCTTGGGAAAGCTTTATAACTCTCACTCTGAGCATCGAATTGGAATTATGTAAAAAGTGACTAGAAGTAAACAGGCTATAGTTTCCTATTTATAAATTTCAGAGCTAAAGGAACAAACAGGGACACGTGGCAAGTCATACAAGTTCGCTCTACTGAACTAGTCCATAATTAGGTCATTGTGGGAGATTGGACATAACTTTGCCTTGAAGAATCCAAATCAAGTCAAACCTGTGGCATTTAAAAGAATAAATGATGGCTAAGTAGGATGGTTTGAAGAATAAAATAATAGCTAATATGTATTATAAATTAGTGGAAGATCACATCGAGCATCAACAACAAGTTCTCCAACTCTTAAAGGATAACCTAACTTTGGCACAAAATCGAATGAAACAAAAATAAGATCAACATCACATCGAAAGAAGTTCTGACGCAGTCACAGAAATAAGAACTCGACAAGTACGATCAATTTCAGAGTATCTAGGCAAGTGAAAGAACCTTCCTGTAGAAGATTCCACATGGGAGAATGAGAATTTTATACAAAAGCATAAATAAATAATCAAGTGTTGAAGACAACACTTGTTTGAAGGAGAGGGGAATGTTAAGTCCCTATATTAATAGTGTATTCCCTTATTATGTTAGTGTAGCCCCCCTTATTGTTATTGTTGTACCCCTGTAATCCCAATATTGCTATTATTGTGCCCTTACATTATTATTGTTAGGTCGGCTAGGATTACATTGTGGCCCCATGGACTCCTATGGCAGCGAGGTTTTTTCATTTGTATCATCCAAGAATTGTTCATTCATGTAATGTATTGGAGGTTTCCCCCTCGAAGTGGCCTATTTCTAAGGCGTTGATATCTCTTTTCTTCTATTTTTGGAGTTGGTTTCACAACAAGAACAAATAAAACAAGTGCCTACAATTAAGGTTAACCTATTAGTGGTAAACCACTTTTTCTGCTCTCCATTATAGGGTTGTGATATTTAGATTCAATGTTTTTTGGCCTAAATCTGATGCTTTACACTAGTGTGTTTTTTCTACTTGGACCCCAAACTATGATAACTACCTATTCTCTGAGGTTTTCTTTATTGTTCAATTCAATACTCAAGACGATATGGAGAAAGTATTAAATGATGGGCCCTAGTTGTGAGGAAGTTCTACGCCCTTCATCACCCATTGGTTCCCAGATTTTGGTGCCATAAAAATGGTGGTCTCAACAATGCCAGAATGGGTGAGGCTATCAAATATCCCCTTTAAATTTTTACACCGTAAGTTTCTAGATGAAATTGGAAACACCCTAGGGTCATTCAAAAAGATGGACCTCTAAAGAATAGAAAAAGTGTTATTTAGGTTCACTAGAATTTGTGTAGAAATAGACATCAATAAAGATCTACCTAATCACATACAGTTGAAGTATAAAAATGTTTATTGGACCCAATTATGGATTATGAAAATATGATATTGAGATGTTGAATATGTTACCAAACATGACACTTTCATAATACATGCCCGTAGGAAGAAAAAAATCCCAAAAGGCGAAAATGAGTAGGATCGTAAACAAAAGGATGGAAACCTTATGATCCCTACCTCTCATAAGAAGAATAAGAAGAATAAACCATGAAAAACCCTCCAAACCAAGTAGAAGGAGATGCTCTGGTTCAAAATGGAAGCACAACCCATATGCAGATCAACGTCGAATCAGAAGAGATCCATGCACCAAAACAAAAGAAAAATGAGGCATACAAAGAAAACAAAATGTGGGGTACAAAGTGGGTTCATGTTTCTAAATATCATATTCAGAAAAAGAACCCCTCCAAAGACAATAGGAAATAACTTTGCAATGCTTCCAGTGGATCCCAACTCTAGGGGCTGGCAAAAGGTCCAGAAAAACGAAGGCAAGAAAGAAAAGTTAAGTGATTACTATCACACTTAACTTTGCAATCTCTTATGTTATTTTTTCATTTTATTTTTTACACATAAGTCGAAAGGAATCTTACTAAATGCGTTCAAAATCTATAGAATATAATTTTTTTCCCTATTTAATGTTGAATAAAATTATGGTTTTTTTCCCTTTGGAAAAAAAGAAGCCACCATTTGTTGAACCTTGAGTTGCATGTGCAACATAACATCCCAAATTTCCTTAGAGTTAGATTCCTATGAAGGAAGGGGCATGTATGTTGGAATTTTTGTCATTGATGGCAAAGGAACAACATGACCATCAAGGTATGTTGTTGAAGCTATATTGAAGGTATGTTAGATATGTTGATCAAAGATGAATAGAAAAGGAGCAACATCAAGGTATGTTTGATGTTTGTGATGTTTGAGGTATGAAGGTGATGGCACATGTATTGTTGATGACACGCTTGTATTGATACAAGCATTTTTATGCCTTAGAGGTGAAGGAGAAAAACTTGTTAGCTTGTTTTCATATGTTGCTATTGAATTTTGAGTTGATTGCATATATTTTTATGGAAAAGAAGCAACAAGGTATA
Organism: Pinus albicaulis; assembly: GCA_034641835.2. NCBI lineage: Eukaryota > Viridiplantae > Streptophyta > Pinopsida > Pinales > Pinaceae > Pinus > Pinus albicaulis. The sequence goes on from CM076584.1 coordinate 703,502,186, forward strand.
CTAGATATGGTTGAAGTTAATGGCTTGGTTGTTATGTTTGCAAATCAGATTAGTATGCTTTGTATGCTTGTTTTGTTTAGGTGAAAGGTATGCTAGATATACTAGAACTATTGACAGTAGAACAAAGGAGCGGAAAAGTATGATGGCACAATCTATGTATGCATAGCTTAACATGTATTTTAGATGGAATGCTTGTGTTGATGCAGGCTATGTTAATCAAACTATTGAGCCCGTGATTTTGAAGTATTATCGTGATATTTTTTATGCTTGTGATGCTTGGATATGTCATTTGAGTAGATGTCAAATGTCGGTTTGTTTATGTTCCTATATGCATATGATGGTCGAGTTGAGATGTTGTGATGCAAGGAAAAGGCAAAGGTATAATTCAAAGACAAAGCCAAAGGCATGAAGAATGTTTGTATGCTTGTGATGTTGTGATGTGTTATGGTTACTTATGTTTTTCTAATATATGTTGCAAAGGCTATGGCTACTATTATCACTCCAGTAAATTCTTAAGTTAATGGATTTTGGTTTTTAGTCAAATAATACTAGAGGTAACCAGAAACCTACTTCAAACTCTAGGATCTAGCCTTCCTAGGGTTCAGAGAGGGCTCCCTCTTTCAAGTTTAACCTTGTTTTAGTTTTGAATATTAGGCTACTTATTAAAGTGCAATTTGGTTTTGTTTTGTTGGATTTGGTGGGAAAATTTCACTTGGAGGGTAGATAGAGGGAAATATACTTGTCCATTGGGCTAGGGAGTCTAATTCAAGCTAACATAACTAGGATCAAAGCCTAAAAGGTCAAATGTCTGCAGGGAAAGATAGCTAACCCCTAGAGATCTTGGGAAAATTGGTTTTTGAGATGGTATGATCAGGATAAAGGGCACTTAAGGATCCTTTGATCTGGAAAAGGGAAGTAGAAGATAGAGGTCAAACAGGAGAGGGAGAAATTAAGAATTCCCTACACTGGAAATCAGAAGAAAACAAAGAAATGATAACTAGTTAAAAACAGGGTGCTATTAACATGTCCTGTAGTAATACTCCTAATTATACATTCAGATTTAGAATTAAAACACAAATGTATGCATGAAACAAAAGAAGGTAACAATGAAAAGTTTAAGAGAGTACTTCACTCCAGATAGCTTATCACAGGGATCTTGAAGTATGATGCCAAAAAGGTGATCTAGTCTGCTACTCAAAATCGAAATCCAAAGCCTTCAAGTCAACAAAATATCTATAGTAATCTCCAGCAATTTTATTCCACACTAAAGTACTTCAAAGAGTGAAGTATTTATATAAAATGTCTTACAAAATATCCTAAGTGACTTCTATGAATAAACTTAGGAAAATTAAATATCTTACAACAATAATAGTGACAGATTGCTCAACAAATTAGCAAGTTGTCCTATTTTATTCAAAATAAATAGAAATTTTTTCAAGATAAGAAGCAGCTGGCTACTTATGTGTCTTCTCTACTGGCCTTTTAGATATTTTTAGAATCTAGTTGCCTTCACTGATACTCTTTCTCGCTGATATTCTTTAACACTTATACTCTTTAACTTTGAATACTCTTTACCTTCAGTAAAACTGCCTTCTTGCTGTAAAAATCTGTTTTGACTGTGAAATTAGCAAACAGAATTTATCTTTTTCATGTGTTTGCCTTTCTTTCTTCATAGCAAATCATTCAATGCTTTCCACTCCTCATTTTTAGGAATTATAATATTCTTGAGTTTCCTAAAATTCTCATCAACCTCAGTGTATCTGGAAAATGTGGGTTTGATGACAAACAAATGTTTGATTTCATACTGCACTAAAACAAATCTTCAAAGCTTTTTAAAAATACTTTTCCTGTGGGAATACCTTGGCTTGTTGGCTTGTTCACCTGCTCTTATTCTCTAATATTTTTGTCATAATCATTCCGAGGCATTAACTTATCATTGATCACCATGATATCAGGAAGTCCCTTTTGCCTCAAATTGGTGAATTTAACCATGAATCTAGTGATAGCAGTGTTCATTCCTTCACATTTCTCTTCAAGCTACCTCATTAGATTTCTTTTGGCGGTTACTTTCCTGATTTCTAGTATTGTTTTTGTCCTGTCATTTATTTTCAATTCTTCAAGTTGTTGTTGGTTCTTGCTGTTGAGGAAATTGATCAACCTAATAGCCTATTATGGTTTATCTGCCAATTCTTCTTGTGTCTTTTGGATCTCTTCCTGAGGTATAGTAACTCTCTCTGCTCAAAAATCACTTGAATTGATGGCCAAACATCATGAATGGCTTCAATATTTTAATATATGATATTTTATCCTTGAGATGGTATGATCAGGATAAAGGGCACTTAAGGATCCTTTGATCTGGAAAAGGGAAGTAGAAGATAGAGGTCAAACAGGAGAGGGAGCAATTAAGAATTCCCTACACCGGAAATCAGAAGAAAACAAAGAAATGATAACTAGTTAAAAACAGGGTGCTATTAACATGTCCTGTAGTAATACTCCTAATTATACATTCAGATTTAGAATTAAAACACAAATGTATGCATGAAACAAAAGAAGGTAACAATGAAAATTTTAAGAGAGTACTTCACTCCAGATAGCTTATCACAGGGATCTTGAAGTATGATGCCAAAAAGGTTATCTAGTCTGCTACTCAAAATCGAAATCCAAAGCCTTCAAGTCAACAAAATATCTATAGTAATCTCCAGCAATTTTATTCCACACTAAAGTACTTCAAAGAGTGAAGTATTTATATAAAATGTCTTACAAAATATCCTAAGTGACTTCTATGAATAAACTTAGGAAAATTAAATATCTTACAACAATAATAGTGACAGATTGCTCAACAAATTAGCAAGTTGTCCTGTTTTATTCAAAATAAATAGAAATTGTTTCAAGATAAGAAGCAGTTGGCTACTTATGTGTCTTCTCTACTAGCCTTTTAGATATTTTTAGAATCTAGTTGCCTTCACTGATACTCTTTCTCGCTGATATTCTTTAACACTTATACTCTTTAACTTTGAATACTCTTTACCTTCAGTAAAACTGCCTTCTTGCTGTAAAAATCTGTTTTGACTGTGAAATCAGCAAATAGAATTTTTCTTTTTCATGTGTTTGCCTTTCTTTCTTCATAGAAAATCATTCAATGCTTTCCACTCCTCATTTTTAGGAATTATAATATTCTTGAGTTTCCTAAAATTCTCATCAACCTCAGTGTATCTGGAAAATGTGGGTTTGATGACAAACAAATGTTTGATTTCATACTGCACTAAAACAAATCTTCAAAGCTTTTTAAAAATGCTTTTCCTATGGGAATACCTTGGCTTGTTGGCTTGTTCACCTGCTCTTATTCTCTAATCTTTTTGTCATAATCATTCCAAGGCATTAACTTATCATTGATCACCATGATATCAGGAAGTCCCTTTTGCCTCAAATTGGTGAATTTAACCATGAATCTAGTGATAGCAGTGTTCATTCCTTCACATTTCTCTTCAAGCTACCTCATTAGATTTCTTTTGGTGGTTACTTTCCTGATTTCTAGTATTGTTTTTGTCCTGTCATTTATTTTCAATTCTTCAAGTTGTTGTTGGTTCTTGCTGTTGAGGAAGTTGATCAACCTAATAGCCTATTCTGGTTTATCTGCCAATTCTTCTTGTGTCTTTTGGATCTCTGCCTGAGGTGCCAATAGTAACTCTCTCTGCTCAAAAATCACTTGAATTGATGGCCAAACATCATGAATGGCTTCAATATTTTAATATATGATATTTTATCCTTGAGAGTTAATTATTTATGGAGCTTCTTTACCTCTTCACTTAATCTTTGAGCATTATGTTCATGTACTTTAGCATCTATCTGAGCTGATTTTCTTATCTTCTCAATATTTTCAATTATCTTGGTCAATCTATTGATTTCATTTGTCTTCAAGGACATCTTCTCCATTTCCTTTACTATTTGACTGCTCTCATCTGTAGGTGGCAACACTGTAGAAGATTCAGTTACTGAAGTAGTTGAAGAAGTCACTAGCACTGCAGTGGCCAGTGGCTCTTTTGGTGCCAATTTCTCTCCTAAAGTAGATGGTATTGATGCTGTGATGACTGGAATAACAGTGGGAATGACTGGTTCCTTAACTGTCTCTTTTTCTTGGACAACTTGGTCCATTTGTACTTCCATTTCCTTGATTTGAGCTGTTAGTTGAAGTATCAATCTCATCATTTCATCTTTCTCCTTTTGATCCTATAAAACTTCCTTTGTTTAAGGATGCTCTCCTTGAGGAAGTTTGAGTTGTTTCCTCAAGGCAGCTATGTCCTCATTTTTCTTTTTAACCAATGCTTCAGCTACTTTGATGTTTGTAGGATCATATCCTACCTGTAATACTAACTCTTTTAAGGCCTTTATCCTTAGATCCTTTGCATATAGTGAATATTTATCCATATTCATTTGGTCCTGCATATTAGAAATGGTATTTTGAAGCCTAGGAGCACTCATAGCTTTTGTTGTCACTGTGGAATAGAGCATCTCGGATGTTTTCCTGTGAAATTAAATCTCATCGAACTCATGGATTTTATCTGTGGCTACTTCCATATCAACCTTTTTATAATCAGCCATTGTCTTTGGCACTGGTATAGTGGGCTGTAAAACTGACATAATCAATTTTTGAGTTGAATAATCAAAGGTTGATAAGAATCTGTTTTGATTGCCTGGCTTTTGCTTCAAAAATTGAGAATATATTTCGATCTTAATTTCCTCATTCTTCAATTTGATTTTCTTGTATTTTTCCTTAATATTTAAATCCTTCTCCTCAGCTTAATGTGAGGAAGAAGCCTCCATACTTTATTGCCTTTCCATTATCTGTGCATATTCATTATTCAACTGTTCTTGATTCTGATTTGGCTCACTAATGATAACAGTGGCTACATTGGTATATGTCTGTGTAGTGTTGGTATTCAAGGGCTGTGTTTCCTCAACATGTATTGTTACCTTTCCTTTAGCTGTTGTATCTAGTTTTGGCCTCTTATTGTAAATTATTTTAAAATTTGTCTCTGTGGTAGTTTCTGTAGTATAAGCTCCTTCTTCTCTGCTTCTTTTAGTGGATGTCTCTGGTTGTTTGGCAACTTCCAAAGGGTGACTAGTATTTCTTTGGTTTACTGCCTCTGTTAAAGTATTCTCAACCCACTCAATTTGATTAGAAAATTTCTCTATATCTGGCTTTGACTCATGGATAAAGGGTGTCAATTTACATTTTACCCTTAGTTTACTTAAGATCCCTTGTGGATCATAATTCCATGGGAAGCTTTCTTCTAATTTGTATTCCAGTAATTGACTTGTTGCTTCCTTTTTTTCTTCTCTTTGTTTACATATAAAAGGCCCAATTTGATTTTTGAGTTTAAATTGGGTCTTTTTCTTGGCTTCCATAAAATTAATTGAATCTAAATTCAAGATCTGCCTACTGTACTCTAAGGAAAATATCCTAATAGATGGATGCTTAGGTAACTAGTAGGGAAACAAGTTAGAACCAAAAACTCTTATTTCAGTGAATTCCTTATATAAATACCAATCTCCTACTTTGCTTTTCTCTGATAGCTGCAAAATTCTCTTCATTTCCTCACTGATTCTAGGCTGCTCTGTTTTTGTCAAAATGGTGGTCAATGGATGTACAAACAACTCTGCAAACTCTGAATAGTTGAATTATGTGCCTTATTTTCTGAGTATAGATGTCCAAAAGACAACTGATAGACGTTTTCCTTCTATATCCAACTTCTAAAGTGAAATTGGAAAACTCTCTGATTGGAAAAATAGAAACAAGTGGAATAGATAGGAGGTATATCTGAATACTCCTTCCAGATGAAAATTTGTCAATTGATAGTGGATGCTATCAGCTATAAAACCAGCATAGTCAAATACAACTGAAGGTGGTTGTCCTAGAGAAAAGGTGGACAAAAATCCTAGGATAGACTCATCAGTATGCTCATTTGTGAAATACCCAAGTATGAAGGAAAGCATGGAGATTACTTGCCTTGAACCTTCAGGGAAATTGGCAATTGAATATGGAGGGTTTAATTTGGAATTTCAACATGCAGAGGCATGAAAGTTTGGAAAATCATAAACCTTTTAGGAAAGTCTAAGTTAATGTATAACTTAGTGAGGGCTTCAGTAGATAATGGGACTGCTTGGGGGTCTGGTTGAAGCTGCAACATTTGGTTTATTGATTCTGCTGCAATGGTAAATAAGACCTCTTTGTTTGCATTGACAATAGCTCTCCATTCATGAATGTAGTACTGGTGGCAGATTCTGATAATTTCTTGACAAGGATGAGTGAGTGGGACTACATATTTGAGCAAATTGGATTCCCAAATATGAACATCTTCTTGATCGTCTAGGGATTTTTCAAAACACCAATTGTGGATATCTAATAAATTGAACTCAACGATAGGATCAGCTATCTTGCAGTCAATGTCAGCTCGGGGAATATGCTCAATATCAACAACTGGGGGTTGCAATGGGTTGACTACAATGGCAGTATTTGGAGTCATGGCAGGGGTATCTTTAGGAGTCTTGGAACCTTTAGATTTGTTTCCACTCTGCTTTTTAGGCATTTCGTTGGCTTCTACAAGTTTAAACTGTTTGCAGAGGCAAATTTACTATAACAGAGGCTTGATTAGGCAATTTCAGCAAAAGAGAAAGTCTTTTTGGATTTTATGCTTAATTAGGTCTCTCAAATGAAGTTTTGAGGATAAAACTGGTCTAAAACAGAAAACAGGGGTTTTCTAAGTATTTTGATTTCAGATTGGGCTAAAACTCTGATAAAAAAGGTTTCTCAGAAGATATAGGGCACCTGCAGAGGATTTGTGACCTTTTAAAGCTTGAAATTGATCAATAATCGTGAAAAACTGATAAATTTCCTTAAAAATGGTGCGCATCGGACAACTAGGGTTCCTGGGAAAATTTTGCCAGGCTTTTCCCTGTTTTTGGGACTTTTGGGCAAATTAAAAATCAATTTCTTGATTTTTGACTAATTCTTTTTATTTTAAAGGTTTTTTCAATTTAGTTGCAGGTTAAATTCTTAGAAAATTACCTGTTTTGACGCAGGTATCAGCTTTTCAAAGGGTTTTCTGAGGTTTCTTGGTCGAATTAATTTCTTCAGTGGTTGAACTGAAGCGATATAGCTCCTCTGCGGTCTTTAACAGGTTTCTTGGGCAATTTCAGAGGTTTTGGGTGTAAAAATGGGTATCAGAGGCATTTTTACAACTTTACACAGTCGGGGAAGGCAAAACAAAGGTTTAAACGTGAAGATAGGTAGAAGACTGCAAAAACAAAGGTTTAATTAAGCATTTGATTGAATTAACCCTTGGCATTAATTACAGGTTGCGTCAGGCAGGAAGCTATTTCATTTTACAAAGGATTTGAAAAGTCGGGTGGTTTATTGCATGGATTTTGAGTGGTAAGTGGTTTTAATGAAAACCCACGCGATCGAATCAAAAGGGGCCACGTGGAGGGGAGGGTTCATCGCGAAACTGCCTATTTTGCGTGGATTTTACAATAGAGTGGTCGGGCATGTTTTCTATGTGATATCGCCGGTCAACCATTGGATTTGAGAAATGAATGCGAAGGGCTGAGATTGCTTTGAGAGTTGCTTCGGCATAGAAAGGTGGGACCGGGCTTTGTATGGGCGGCAATGGTTTAATTTTTTATGAAATAAATAGTTTAAAACACGTTTAAACCATAGTCTATATAGCAGCGGGGGCTTATAATATGTTCAAACATTTATGATACGGTCGAGGGTTTAAAAGGTATAAAACATATATAATATGATTTAAGGATGGTATAAGCGTGTTTTATTGTTTTATTTAAAAAAATTGTTTAAATGTTTAAAATATGCGGGCGCAATATATATATTTATATAGTTTTTCAACCATTTGGATAGTTTTAGAAACTATAGGGTGGGATATTTGAATATGGATAATCTTTTAGACCAAAGGGATTTTTATTTTGGGTTTTTCATTTATGCACATGGGATAATATACTTTGGTGAAAAGCTTATAATGGTGGGTTTTTTGGGGTTTATTAGGTATAATGGAATTAATAACTAGGAAAGGGTATCTCTTAAGGATTTAATAAAATGTGTTAAAAGTTAATATGAGAGGGGAGTGAAATGTAAAACAAAATACACATTATCTCCTAGTATAACATAATAATCAACCATTTGCTCATCTTTATATTTCTTTCAATAATACTTAGGATAAATGTGATTTTTTGGGTTTTTATGAATGTTTATGAAGGGATGAAGTTAATTATTCTAGGGTTACAATTTTACTGAGTAAGAGTGTGCTTTTACTTAGGAAAAAGGGGTTTTAGTACATGAATGAAAGGTAAGTGATGATATATGAGGATTTAACATAAGAACTCAATATTTTTAACTAACCAGTCATAGAGCCTTGGGTTCAGTCCCAACAAAATTCAAAGAAATGCTCTGAGCCTTTTTTAATGATAGCTTAGAATACTGAACACTCATGGGAGAGGGGAAATTAGTGATTTTTCCCGATGATGTATTATTTACATGAATTCTCCACTGCTTTCTACCTACCCAATCTTGTATTTCTAACATTTTTTCTTCATTTTGCAAGTGCATTTAGGCTTGCAACCTTAAAACATTTTCTTTCAAAGCATAAAACTAATCAAAATCTACCTTATTTCATCTGAGGTCTCAGATTAAACTGTTGAGCTCCTCATTATTCTCTACCTATCTACTGATTTGTCAAGTTTAAACTATTTGACAAATCTTTATTCACTATTTAAAATATGAAATTGAAACATGAACAGTTAAGATTAAACTATTTAATTGATCATGGATTATGGCATTTATTGACACTCTGCACATAATCATTATTTTTGCAGTAAAAAGTAAAAGTAGTGGCATTTTGACTTGCTCACTTTCAGGTTTATTTCTTTTCTTTTGGGGTATATATTTTTCTAAGTCCTTTGATCTTTCTTTTAGGACTTTTACCCTCTTTTTGATTTTTTATTATTTTTCATATTTTCAAAATATGGGAAAACAACTTGCAGAAAGTAAGGTATGTACATATTTACAAGACTTATCAAAGTCAATTCAAAATTTTATGAACCCTATTATTATAGGACCCTTACAGCTACTATATGGTTGATCTAATTATTATAGGTGGATGAAAAATAATATTTACGGAAGCATTTATTTATTTTAAAATTAAAAATCTCAGAAGGCGTGAAATGAATGAGTGGAACGCAAAAAGACAAGTCCTTTCTCTTCATATTCATGTTTGGAATACCAACAACCACCAAAGCTTGCTTATAAAAATGTGTGAGGTTTCAAAGTTATATTTTTAGATAGTTATAGAATGCGAGATTTAGTTCGGGTGTTCTTCATTAATTACATGGCACATATATAAAGTTGATGTGAAGAAGATTTGAGCAAAAGAAGGAGCAAGAACAAAGATAAAGGTACGCATATTTATAGACCAGGTAACTAGCACATTGTTGTTTCTTGTTTGTTTCAGGGGATTGTAGTCTCCTTTCAAGTTGTAGTGTAACAACCCTGGGTTCAAATTTCATGTAATAAAGGTTAATAAAGGAAAAATAAGACCAAAGTCATGGGACACATATTCCAAGCTGAATGTTGGGCAAAGCACTATACTAGGGATCACTTTTGGTTTATTTATGGCTAAGGAAATTAGAAAATGCAAAGAGGCATTAATTTCAATTTATTTATGAAAATAAAGAAAAAGAGGAGAAAAAGAAGGTGAAGAGACACATATTTGAATGAGAGGAAAATTAAGGAAAATGAAGAAAATAGAGACATCAATAATAAAAAGGCTTTAGAGAACCAGTTCACAACTTTTGTAAGTTTTAGCTTGGATCAAGTGAGAAAATAGAGAGAGCACAAGGAGGAGAAAGCAAGAAAAGGAAATCCGGGGAAGGAAAAGGAAAATCATGGAAAGAAAGGAAAAGGTTGGATCAACAACTTCAACAGGAAGATTTTGCAAGTAACAGGTTGCATGTGTGATTTTCTAGTTGGGGTGTGAACGCATGGTTCATGCATTTGTTTATTTGGTTCATTTGTTGTCATTGGAATGGGTTTCTCTGAGTTTTACAGTGATTTTATCCTTGCATTTCCATTTCCTGGATATCCATGGTGTGATGGGATTCATTTTTTGGTTGAGCTTTGGATTGTCGGAATATGTTGGAACCGGGTGAGGTGGTCTCAGGAAAATTCCCAAGGGTTGGGGGTGGAGATGTTTTTCTCCGGGAAGCCACCAACAAGTGGGTTGAGATGGAAAAATTCCTCAAGGTATGGTGAAGTAATTTTGAGGCATCCAAGCTTGTTTTGGTTTTGTGATCTCTTGACCAATTTTGGAAAGATCACGGTAGTTTGAGGTTGGAGGTGATTTAACCTCTGGATTCTCTTGTTTTTCTATGTCTTGGCTTATCCCATGAGATCCCACTTTCATGCTTGGAATATAGCATGGGGGTGATTGGATGAAAGAAAGATCTGGTTCAACTCAATCTATATTCAAGTGGTATATGGAAGTCCCTGACTTGGTTAGATTTTGCATATTTTAATAAGAGTTATTTTCCTTTTGTGATTTATGATAATTTGTACTTGTTATTATGTTGATTTGATGGTTGTTATTTCATGGTTAATATTTTGGTTATATGTTGGTTATAAGCATGATTTAATATTTGTTCTAGTTATGGATCTTGTTATGCTTTGATAAGTTAATGAATGATTGATGAATGCATGGGATAACAAGTGTTGTTGTAGATACTTTAGAGGTAATTAGACCTTCTCGGTGATTTTCAGCTAAAGAACGGATATTTACATTCAGATATGCATTCATGACCTGTAGCTTACATGTTTACCATATGTTTTACGAAATTTCTAGTGTGTTACAGAAGATCTAGGTCAAGTTTCTGACTCAAGTTTTAATGTTTAACTTTGTTATCCTATTAAATATAATTCTGGAGAGTTACAGTAAGTTATGTGAAGTGGTATGGAGGCTAGCCTATAAAATTGGCTCATATATCGGGACCACAGGCACTGACCTAAGGATTTTAGGCCATAATTGTGTGGAGGTAAGCCTGTGAGTGCAGTTATATCTTCATAACTATATGGAAGGAGTGTTAAGGGGGAAGTTATGGGTCCACGTCATTCAAACAAGGTTCCATCTCAAGGATTGACCATCTGGGGTGTTTCTTCGGCTCCTAGATGATATGTAGTCCATGTAGGATGTCATTTTGTTGTCAGTTTGTAGGCCCCACTTCCTTAACTAAATCTAGGAGGTTGAGTCATGTCATAGTGGCACTTCGCTTCACATTTAACCAAAGGGCTTGTAAAGCGGGTAAATGTGGGAGGGGCATGTTACATATTGGTATTAGAGCTTATAGGTTCAAATACTTGGACTGGATGGGCGGGATGTGATTGTTATGCATGCATGTCAATCGTGTGCATACATTGTAGTGGTTATAGTTTTCAAGTATGTAGTTGATGTTACAGTGCATGATGTCAATAGGTTGATATGTTGGTGTCATTATATATATACATGTACATTGTGCTAATATGTACTAATTTGTACAGACAATATAGCCTCCCCTGAATTTCAATAAGGTATGATCGATTATGTTTATATTTGGTTTAGTTGACCTAGTATGTTTGCAAGAAGAAGAAGATCAAAGATGACAAGTAGAATGGTGGATTACATTTCATGTGACTATCCCTATAGATAATATGAACAAAAAATATATGAATACTCTCCTGACATAGCAGATACTTCGAGAAGTTTGAAAGCAGAAATCAAGAGTTGCAAGGCATATAATGACAGGATCATTCAGTCATAGGAAAGGCTTGTCAGGGCTCAAAAAAAGCAAGCAGAGGTTAATGTGGTCATCCTTCGGAGTTTATCAAGTTTGTAGAGATAGGGACAACCATGGATTATTTATGGACAAGAGGAAAAGACTAATGGGACATATGGTAGCAGGTCCCATGGAGGACATGGGTTGGACAGGGAATACATGACCAGAGGTGGCATATAAATGGATACACCTGAGACGAGAGGTAGTGGTGATGGGCTCTATTATATTTTTGGATCTGAAATGCATCATGGTCATCAACGTTATCATCCTTATAAGAGGAGTGAGAGGGGTGTTACACAGCATTTTGTCACCGTCCCTGCAATCCCTCATCCCGTACATTGGAGGACTATTCCCGTGACCTGTGAATAGTAAAATGTCCTGAAAACACCTTGATGGCATCCTTCTGCATAAGGGCAAGAATTCTCCTTGGAACATTTCCTCAGAAAATCCCCAAAAACCCATGTTTTGGAATTGGCGTGAGTAGCCAGTTAATCCCTTGCGCCAATGGGGAAAATATATACTAATGGGCGCACCAGATGGCGCTCTGCCCCTATGTTGCACCCACGGCAACCTGTTTTGGAGTTTTTTTTAACAAATTAGAGGCGGAAGTTCGATTATAACAACTTCAGAATGAATCATCAAAAAGAGGTTGGATTGTTTGGCTCTGGATCTCCTTGTTTAGGAAGTGGTTTTCCACCTCTCATGGAACCTTCCTAAGAGATAGGACTCTCCCCCATGATTATAGGGAGCCTAACCTCTCCTTATCCCTCTATAAAAGCTTGCCCTCTCTATTCACAACCTAGCTGAACATTTGGGAAGAAAACTATATCTGAGTGACTATTGAGAGCAGAGCCAAGGATAACCCCGTGAGAGAGAGAGAGCCTTGTCTAAATTCCCGACAAGCTTTGTGAGACATGCTCTGCTGGAAGCCCTGCCAAGGAAGAACGCAACGTCGGAACTCAGTTGTAATCTTTCTTTCACATTTTAATATATGCTCAACTATGTTATTGGTTCCACTGGTGTATTGCTTATCTGTGTAATGCAATTTGGTTCAATATTTTCTGACTGATTGATAGTTACATGTTTGAATTATTATGTTGTATGCTTTCGTTTCTTCTCTGCATGTGTACAGGTGTCCGGACGTGGTGAGCGAAAGGATTGTGATCTGTCAAGCTAGGAACGGGAAGCAGCGCTTCTTCTTCGACAACAGCAGCGTAGGACTTGAGGTAAGCTATCTATCGTAGCTTTGTCTTTTGTAAATAGGAATCGATATCGTAGCATGTTTTGTTTGTTGCTAGACCCACTCTAGGGCTAGTGGGATCACCTCTGTTGGCAGAGGGGATTTACCTCTCCAACAAATTGGCGACTCCAATAGGGATCAGTGTGAGTTTGTCTTTCATCCTTTAGGCTGTCTTCCTGGTATTTTCTTGCTTAGCTTGCTTTTTTTATTATCTTTGTTGAATCTAAGACCCATGTTCAGGCCCAGAGGATCAATTTGACCTCTGTTTTTCAAAAAATTCCACCTTTCCAAGGTTGGCTTGATTGGCGTGGGTTCCAGCCTAATAGTCATGCCAACTGGTGCTAGTTTCCAGTTTATCACTCGCGCCATCCCCTGTCTGGCGCAGATTACATCCAGACAGTCGTGCCAATTCCTGTAGGTGCTAGGGTTTTCCCTGTTTTGGAATTTTTGGTCCATCTTGGTGTCTCTGGGTGTTGTCTTAACTTGATTTGAATGCTTTTGGGTTTGTTTTTTACTAAGAGTATCCCTTGTCCTTCGGTTGTTTTCCCTTTTCTGTCAGTTTTTCTTTTCAGCCCTAGGTTTTCTAGGTGCTACAACCTGCTGAGCCTCCCGTGGGAGTTTCAGGTCTTTGGTTTCCCAGTCAACTTTGTTTCTGCTTCTTTGCATTCAGCTTCTAGGATCCATTTTAGTGATTGTACTCTCTTTCGTTCAGTTTTTATCTTGTCACTCCAAGCCTAGACTACACAGCTTGTTTGGGTCTCTTTTGAGATCTTTCTTTGATTTGAGGGATTTCGTCATTGGTTTGAGTCTTTCTTTGCTTGTTTTGAGTTGAGGGAAATTGTTTTGTTTCAGCTCTTGCTTCACCATTCTCAAAATCAGTGTTTTGATTTATTTTTCATATCATTTAGTGCACTTGCTCTGATATATTGAAAAATACAAAAAAAAATATTTTGCATTCTTGATTAGCATAGTGAAAATTGGAAAATCTCTCACATTTCTAGCATTATATAATTCTAGGGAAGAACTTTTCACTTTCATTAGCTTGCATTAGATTCAGTTTGGATGTTTTTGGATTTTCATTTTGTTGCTATCACTCAGAAGCTCTTAACTCTCTCGTAGATATCCTTTCATTAAATGAAATGGTGTTCTATGGCATGTAGCTTACATTTAGGGATTCGTGAGATTCAACATTCGGTGGGACCTTGGAATTAAAACGTCAATCAAAGATCAAATTTAAAATTTATTTCAATTAACCTAAGGCAACATTGAAACTTAACGCAATATTTAGTGGTCTAAGTTAGAGACGTGTTGTGGCCTCTTTAAGCCTAGCAGCTGTCACTCGCCATCTGGCTTCAAACAATGCTAGTATGGACTTGTGCTCCCCGTACTGTCGAGTATATAAAGGGAGACCCCTCTAGGTTGCAATCCTTTTATCCGTAGGAAGCCGAGTCTTCCGCCTTGTAACCGTGATACACTAAACACAGCATTCGGGGAGACTACCTGCACGTACGTCAAGTCCTTGGTTGATTTCTCTTTCATTTTATAACCAAGGTGTATATGGAAGTTCACGGGAACCTGGTACACCCTTTTACCTAGACTACCTAAGCAGTCATTTTTCGATCTTTACTGACTCCATAAACTTCAAAAGATCATCGAGCACTTGTCCTTTTGCGCTCGCTTAAAACTGAAAGTGATAGAGTCACCTTTTGCCTGTTTCTCGACTCTTAAAATATGAAATGGCAGAGTTTTGTTTCAATGTTTTAAAAATTAACTGCCCACAAAATGTTGAGATTGCAACAAGATGATGAGCTCAGTGGAAAGAAGTAGCCTTCACTAAGTGGACCCGCAGGCTATTTTTGGTGCAAGTCTATTTTTACACTATGTCTATTTTTAGACATGTCGATCATATTCTATGAGTTGCAGGATGCTATTTGTGGATGGTTGGTCAAGTTGGAAAAAATAGACGGACTTCTATTTTTAGACATATTGGGCGGAATCTATTTTTAGATTGCCAGTCTAAAAATAGATATGTCGAATATTATTAGCTCTTAATAATATTTGGACTCTAAACATTATCTTATTCTCTTGGAGCACTTCAGTTAAGTGCACAGATGTGGCACAGGAGCCGACAGAAGGAATTACGCTATTCCTAAGGGTTAAGTGGAGCTATTGCATGGATACTTCAGTTAGAACTCATGTGACAGAGTTTGGTGGAGTTGATTGAGGAAGTTAGTGGAGTTGTATTCAGTTTAACTCAGTTAAACATAGTTGAGCTAGTTGTATCTAGTCTAACCGATTGATACACTAGTGAGAGTGGTGTGAATTAATTATTAATTAATTCACTAATTATTAACTCATTAATCAACTAAATAATACATCAATTAACTACAGTGCATGGACAGTTTTAGTGGAGACCAGTGAAGAGGTAGGTGAAAGAGCAATGTGACTATCAGTTGTGACTATAGTGTTGCATGATTTGCAACACACAGTGGTTGGAGATGCCAATGAGGATTGCGTGAGCAAGGCTGGACCAATTCGAGTTCATTCAAAGCCATTCTTCAGCAATGATTGCGCAGTAGAGGCAAGCTAGCAGGTGGCAGAGATTGGAGCATGAGATTTGCTAGATCGGACCTGATTAGTGTGTAGCAATTGGAGATTGTACTGAGAGCTTGTGAGGAGCTTTGTATGATGATTTTTACATGATCTCTATGACAGAGTACATACATGTATATTTGGGGGTTTTCAAAATTTTTAATCCTTCCTATAAAATATTGTGTTCATATGTACTGCGCATCGTTTTAATGTGCGCACATTGTTTTTATTTCCGCAATTAATTATCAATGGTAGTGACCAGATGTATCCAGTTAAAATAGTATGACTGTAGACCCTTGCAGCAATGATATCGCTATCAAATTGAATAATGTATCATAGCGATGTTGATCACAATTGCAAAACATTGAAGCTAAGTGAGTTCATTTGTCATCTAATTATGCTGTTGTTTGTTTTTCTTGGTGTCGAAGTTGAGATGTCTTTCAACGGATTGTGATTGGATTATGACCTTGAGGGCAGCTTGAATTATATTTCATGGAAGGACAGGTTGGAGGCGATGCTGGATGACAATGGGTTGAAGCAGTTCATATATGTAGAAATTCCAAAACCTGCTTCTAGCGATGCTGCCGCACTTGACGCATGGGCAAAGAAGACAACAAAATGTTGAAGGATTCTATTGGAAGGTGTGAAGGATCACATAGTGTCCAACCTTCATGGTAAAGCTTCTCCCATTCTCATGTGGAAATAACTGATGCATTTATTCCAAACAAGAGCGACCAGAGTAATCAAGCCATGATAAACCAAAGAACATAAAAATGGAGAAAGGTGACAAGATGCCCAAGTACCTCACGAAGCCCATCCAATGCAGGGATAAAGTGTGGGGTCAATCGTCGATGATGAGGATCCTCGTGAGCTTGTCTCTCCTTGGGCTTCGAATGTTGGCATTCCTATCAGGACTCTGTCAATGGTCGGGAGAAATTGCCAGGATGGGAGCGACTTTGGTCGGATCTTGTGCAAGAGGAGATAAGGCGAAGTACTAGGGACGGATCTTCATCAAAGAACTCAAATGAATAAAATTTCACTTTGGCTACCAAATCAAGGAAGGGGAAGAGCAAGAATAATGCTTCTTAATCCGGTGCGAAAGGCAAGAAGCAGGATATGTCCAAGGTGAAGTGCTTTCACTATCACCAACACGGACATTACACCACTAATTGTCCACAGAAGAAGAAAAATAAGCAGGCTACTGGATCTACAGCTGGAGAGGCCTTAGCCTCGCAGTTTGAGCTGGATTTTTCACTGATCGCATGCTTGGTCTCAAGTATGATGGGTTCAGTGTGGTTTCTTGACAGTGGTGCGTCTTTTCATATGACCGGAGACAAAGATTTGTTTACTGATCTAGATGAGAAATATCTTGGAGTGAACATCGAGATGGGCGATGATGGTAGATACAGTGCGACTGGTATCGGTACCATTTCCTTTGAGAGGGAGTCTGGTAAACCCTTCGTATTGAAGGAAGTGATGCATGTTCCAGGATTGAAGAAGAATATTATCTCTGTGGCGATGTTGGAAGACAAGGGATATGATGTTTTATTTAGCGAGGGAAAGGATTTCCTGCGTAGTAAGGCAACTGGTGAGACCCGAAGGATAGGGGCCCGAGCAGAACTTTACTTCACCGTGTAGATGCTGTACGTAAAATGGTAGGCAAGGCAAAAGGAGTGGGTGAGCCGAGATGATGGCGGAATGTAACAGAGATCAGCTTTCACCTTCACCATGGAGCTTTGAAAATTGGTACAGATGAGTCAAGCCTGAAAGGCAGACTTGCGCAATGTGATTTGGCAAGGGATGTACTTGGGAAAATTTGTGAAAGCCACCTTTCATGAGAAGGAGAAGTCACACGATGATCCTCTTTTTGAGATGTTCACACAGACGTGTGTGGGCCTTTCTCGCAGCTTCGACAAGAAAGCATAGGTATTATGTGATATTTGTTGATTATTTTTCTCGTAAGTGCTGGATCTTCTTCATGCAGAAGAAGAGCGAGACATACTCAAAGTTCTGTGAGTTCAAGGCACTGGCTGAGAAAGAATCGGGGAAGCAGGTGAAGGCTCTTAGGAGCGACAATGGTGGTGAATTCATCTCTGGCGAATTCAAGGACTTTTGCAGCGCAGAAGGAATTCGAAGAGAGCTCATAGCGACTCATAACCCACAGCAGAATGGGGTCACTGAATGGAAGAACAGAACGATCGTGGGTGCTGCACGAGTGATGTTATGAATGTTGCGTTTAGATTAGGGAATGTTAATACACTCAGGTCGAGGCATGCACATCACGTTTATGTGCAAACCGTTATCCCTCACAGATACTTGGAAATGAGCACACCCCACGTATGCATGCTGCAAGAAGCCTGATATTTCCCATTTGAGGATTTTTGGTTCACCTGTTTACATTCATGTGATGAAGGATGCCAGAAAGAAGCTGGAGCCGACTGCAGAGGTTTGGATATTTTTGGGGTACACTGATATGCCCCACAAATATCGTGTGTATTTTCCAGACAGTCGCAAGACTGTTGTGCGACGGGATATCAAATTTCATGAGGAGAAAGCCATGAAGTATTCGCTTGAGAGGGAGCCACACTTGCATGCAGATGAGGAGCTATTAGTTCCTAAAGATGAGGCTCAGGATGTGGATCAGCCACAAGAGGAAGTTCATGGAGTGGAAGAGACCACTCATGCAGCGCCAACCATCAGAGGGCGGAAGCGCACTACAGAAGCTGAGCGACTGGCTCAAGATGCAGAGAAGATTGTAGGAGCACCTACATCACAGTGCAGACAGAGACAGTCACCTGACTAGTATACTGGATACATGGCTCTTATGAGCAAGTGTATCGTGACAGAGCCATCCTCTTTCGAGGAAGTTGTGGAGGATCCCGCATGGGTAGATGCCATGGTGGAAGAGTATGATCGATTTTTAGAAACAATGCATGGGAGATTGTCCCAAGGCCGAAAGGGAAATCAATGGTAGGTTCGAGATGGATCTACAAAGTGAGGCAAGCAGCTGACGGGAGTGTGGAGAACTACAAGGCAAGATTTGTTGCCTGAGGCTTCTCACAGATTGAGGGGATCGATTATGAGGAAACCTTTGCACCTATCGCAAGGTATTCTTCCATACGGACGATTCTTGCTCTCTCGGGGCCGCAGATGTGGTAAGTACCATCATATGGATGAAGACCGTTTCTTCAATGAGTGATTGAGGAGGAGGTGTGAAGTTATAGAGCAAACAAGGTTTCGAGATCTTCAACAAGCCGAGTCACAGGTGTGTGTTCAAGAGATGCTAGGCTAAGGAAATGAAGCACCTCGTGCTTGGTACACATCGCGATAGATAGTTATTTCTAATCGGACTCTGATTCTCCAGAGTGAGAAGTGATCCGAACCTATACTACTTGTGGTGGAGTGTGTTGTTGATCATTGTATTGTATGTAGATGATTTGATTTTGAGTGGTGATGAACTATAGTTACACTCATGCAAGGTCATTCTGCAAAGGAGTTTGAGATGAAGGACTTGACCTCCTCTATTATTTCGGGGATTGGAAATGTATGTACGCAAAGGATGGACAATACCAGTCTCACAGCATACGGAGATACTGGAGAAGTTCAACATGCATGGCTGCAAGCCTGTTGATACTCCTCTTCCTGGTGGTTGTAGGAAGGAGGATGCTACATCGGCGGATGTATTGGATGCCACTGTTTATCGACAGTTGGTGGGGTCGCTTATGTATCTAGTCAATACACGACCTGACATATGCTACGCTGTTAACCAGCTTTCAAAAGCTATGGTTAAGCCTACCAAGCTCTTTTGGAAGGTAGGCAAGCATGTATTAAGATATCTCAGAGGCACATCGGGATATTGATTATGGTACAGACAGTCGGATGAGGTGAAGTTGTGTGGCTTCACGGATGCAGATTGGGCAGGGAGCCCAACAGACAGAAAGAGTACATCTAGAGGGATTTTCAGTATCAGGTCGATAGTAGTTTCTTACTACAGCAGGAAGCAGAGATCCGTGGCACTCAGTTCAGCGGAGGTCGAGTATATGGCAGCGAGTTTGGCTGCATGCGAGGCTATATGGATGAGGAAGATCCTAGTCGGGTTGTTCGGTTCACACTTAGATCCTACTGTGATATATTGCGATAATCAGAGTTGCATCAAACTCTCGGTTAATCCAGTATTTCATGATAGATCTAAACACATTACATCCTGGACACATCGTAGACGTGCTAAGATCATGTTACTTTCATATTCCCACCTGAGGATCAGGATGCTGATATCTTGACGAAGGCGCTCACCAGAAGCACATTCGAATACCACAGGGGTAGGATAGGGGTTGCAGATAATCCATATCTTGTTGAGAGGGAGTGTTGATATTGCAACAAGATGATGAGTTTAGTGGAAAGGAGTCACCTTCACTAAGTGGGCCCGCAGGGTATTTTTGGCGCAAAGTCTATTTTTAGACTATGTCTATTTTTAGACATATGGATCATGTTCTATGAGTTGCAGGATGCTATTTGTGGATGGTTGGTCAAGTCGGAAAAAATAGATGGACTTATATTTTTAGACATATTGGGCGGAATCTATTTTTAGATTGCTAGTCTAAAATAGATATGTCGAATATTATTAGCTCTTAATAATATTTGGACTATAAACATTATCTTATTCTCTTGGAGCACTTCTGCTTAGAAAAAGGTGTATGTATAATGAGGCCGATAGAAGGAATTACGCTATTCGAGCATTAAGTGGAGCTTGGGCATGGATACTTCAAGAACTCATGTGACAGAGTTTGGTGGAGTTATTGAGGTAGTTGATGGAGTTGTGTTCAGTTTAACTGAGCTAAACATAGTTGAGCTAGTTGTATCTAGTCTACATGATTGATACACTAGTGAGAGTGGTGTGAATTAGTTATTAATTAATTCACTAAATATTAACTCATTAATCAACTAAAGAATACATCAGTTAACTAAAGTGCATGGACAGTTTCAGTGGAGACCAGTGAAGAGGTAGGTGAAAGAGCAGTGTGACTATCAGTTGTATTAATGAGGATTGCATGAGCAAGGCTGGACCAATTTGAGTTCATTCAAAGCCATTCTTCAGCAGTGATTGTGCAGTAGAGGCAGGCTATCAGGTGGCAGAGATTGGAGCATGTGATTTGCTAGATCGGGCTTGATTAGTGTGTAACAATTGGAGATTGTACTGAGAGCTTTGTGAGGAGCTTTGTATTAATGATTGTTACATGATCTCTATGACATATAATATACACATAGTTGGGGGTTTTCAGCTTTAAGCTTTCCCATAAAATATTGTGTTCATATGTGTGATTGTTTATGGTTTTAATGTGCACATGCGATTGTTTTTATTTCCACAATTAATGATCAACGGTAGAAGAGATTCTGTATTGTGCATGAAGTTAAAATAGTGTGTGATCAGGAGAATCTCAGTGTATAACATATCAGTTATTAAATTTCTACACAAAATATTCCTGGTTAAAGTTAGTTTCCTTAGGGTGTTGTTTTGAGTTGTTTCTGATGGCAACGATTTCGGAGTTCACTAACCCAGGAATCCCTTCCGAAGGGAATCCTGGTCCTTTTCCTGCTTTTGGGAATTTTGGTGCTCCTTATATTGCAACGTTGTCCCTACCTGGTTTAACTGTTGGATTTCCTGTATGGTTATTTTCGACCTCGGTGGTCCCGAGTGTTTCGTCCACCGTACAGCCATCTCATCCTCCTGAACAACATCATGTTGCTTCTAAGGTGGACCTCTCCCCTTCTTCGCCTATTTCTTCGTCCTCCTCTTCTACTTCGCCTGGTGAAAGTTTGGATTCTAGTAACCAGGTGGCTAAGAAGAAGAAGAAGAAGTCAGATAAGCGAGAGGCTAAGGCTGCAGCTACTGCACTTAAGAAACCGTCCATTGCAGAACCATCCATGCTTCCATGGAAAGTCAAATTCCCTTTCATGCTCTGCAAAGGTAACCATTTGCTTCGAGACTTCCCTGGCATTCCCAAGGTACTTGATGTGTGGTCTGATGGTTGTCCGCCATTGCTTTTGACTTCTGGAAGTCATATTGATAACACATCTTCGACTAGCTCTGGTAAGACTCATAAAAAATAGGGCAAGATTACCAATCCCTGTAAGTTGTGTGAAGGGCATCATCCCATTCACCTTTGTCCATATATGGATGAAGCCAAGAGAGTATTGGAAAACTCCACTGTTTCTGCACCCTGCCTTCCGGCTGGTTATCAAAATCTTTCTTCGAGTCCTCCACTAGTTGTTTCCACGATCGGTCAAGCGTCATCCTTGCTCGATCCGGCTCCCCTGGAAATTCGAGTTCAGGAATTTGTTCCTGACCAAACATTGGCCAAGGAATCAATCGATCTGACCCCATATGTGGTGCATCGGGTCTTTTCCATTGAGATTCGGTCTCATTCCCCCCATGTTCTTCTTGTTTCTTCAGATTCTTCGGACTTAGAGAAAGATTCTTCCATCCCTGTAGTCCAAGAAACTGCTCCTCCTACTCCCATGATGGACATCTCGGAGGATGCTCCACTTGCTTCGGTAACATCGAGGGACAACCGTCTTAGTTCAATGGTATCCCCCCCAAGTAGTTTGGTTGCTTCCTTTGATTGCAGTCGATTTATCGGATACCGCCTTCCGTCTTATGTGCCTTTCGAGATAATGGTACAAACCTTTTATCTAGTTGTACCCAGCACTATTATAGATGAAGGTACGTCTATTAGTATTTTGTCTTCAACTACTTGGCAAGCTTTTGGTTCTCCACCACTTATGCCTGTTACCCAGAATCTGTTGGCTTTTAACAGAGGAACCAGTCAATCGCTAGGGATCCTTCCAAATTTGCTTGTTACTTTGTGAGGGAAAACCGTCCATATAGACGTGATGGTTGTTCCAGGCCCCTTGGATTTTAATTTTCTCTTGGGGTGCGACTATACTTATGTCTTGGGGGAAATTATCTCCTCCCTCTTTCGTGTGATTTATTTTCCACACAAAGGTCGAATCGTGACCATTGATCAAATTTCATTCTTTGGTCCTCACATGACATCTAGTCCACCATCATCCCCTCCGGGTCTTTATCCGCCGGTTGTATACTCCCCGCCGCAGGTTAATTATGTGGCTGCTTGTCCCGTGCCCGCATTCAGTGATAGTGTTGTTGTGCATCGTGTGCTGGGGGCATTGGGTCCTGATTTCCGAGATGTTGTTCTCCCATCAGATGAAAACCTCCTGGAAGTAATGACTTCTTATTCATCATGATGAGCTATCATCTGAGTAGGGTTATTTTTCTTGTGTCAAGCTGCTTAAAAAATGAAACAAGTTGGTTGAGGATAGTTTGTCTTCTATGTCAACCTCGTTAAAAAAATGAATTAGGTCTCGAGGATAGTTCGTCTTCTATGCCAACCTCGTTAAAAAAAATGAATTAGGTTTTAAGGATAGTTCTTTTAAGTATGTCAACCTCGTTAAAACAATGAAACACGATCCCTTTCAATTCGAGTCTTTGTAAGATCTCGTAAAATCCCAGTCGAGTCTTTCTCTTGATCTTGTTTTTGAACCTTCACTCCATTTACTATGGACTGAAGCTTGGGGGGCATGCACACCTCGAATTGAGTCACCATGTTGGGGGGCATGCCTTCTTTTCATGCATAGTTTACTTTTGTTTCAAGCTTGTGTCAACATGAAACCAAATCTCAAGCATAGTTTACTTTTGTTTTCAAGCTTGCATAAAAATGAAACCTTTAGGTTTTATACCCTTTGTGAACATTTTTCCTGATTCTTGGGTCATTACTTATTATGCAAATTATTTAACTGATACATTAGATAAACATTGTATTAAGCATTTGCATAATTTGTAACAAGCATCATCACATGTACAAGGATCTGTGCAGGAATATATATATATATATCATTTGTTTACAAGCCGTGTGCATCATAAAACCCACAAAATAATATATGTATGTTTTGGTTACATCACGAGACAACATGTCTCTCAAAAATGTGCAGAAGTAAAGCCTAATGCCTAGTCGGTGTGGTGCACATGATAGCACGTCACCGCCCATACCAACCACCTCAGCAAGCGGTGGATACGGTTGGGCACTCCCACAGTGTGCCTCTGATAGGCTTGGGGTACGTCATCAAAACGTGCATAATCAAGGACCCCACGAGTGATTCCCTCCAAGTTTTGTACTAGCTCCTCGTCAATGCCCTCCCCTGGAGGGTCAAAGTCACGAGGGGTCTGCCTCGCTATGGGAGAGATACCTGCAGGACGTTCAGGGCCAACATCTGCATTCATATGAAATTAACTGTCAGAACATGCATATATACTAAAAAATCATAAAACTCATAAAAATGAAAAATGAGTCTTACCAAGTTCTTCGTCCCAGTCCTCTCCCTCCGGGAGCGGAAGGTCTGGGTCTCCGGTAAAATCCGTGCTGGCGTAGGGAAAATCCTCCACAACGATAAACTATCATCGGAGCCAGTTAAAGAACTCAAGCCTCTAGGGCATCTGCTGGCCACCCCCTGCCCTCAGCATCATTGCCTCCCATCGAGCCATACATGGCTCTCTCAGTGGTGGATCTGGGACTATCGCCTCCTGGCGCTGAAAAATAGGTAGTCGTTCCAGGAAGAACGACACCATAATCAACCCATACCCAAACTATTTTAGTTTGGTCTTCTTGCATTTTGTGAGCTATCATTTGATGTTCATGGTCATGGCCTGAGCCCACTCAAAGATAGTCGGGTTCATACACTCCGAAGCAAGAACTGTGTCTTTGTGGCCTCATGCGGTGCCTGCGATCCCGCAGCCCGCATAATGGTGTGTAGCACTACTCTCAGTGCTAGATTGGGGATAGTTTGAATGTCCACTTTGCCACTCCCTGTTCCTTTACTTGCCCCAGGGCACACCTTGTTCATGACCATTGTCATGCTTTCTCCTGAAGGCCTGGTACCGATCAGAATAGGGACTGGACCCCTGCGTGACAGTTTGGTGATGAAGTATACATCTGATACTTTGAGCTCAAGCTCCTGGTCTCAAATTTTGAATTTCTCCTCGTCCTCATCCAAAATACTGATGAGATACTGCAGCAATTTGGGCTGAGCCTGGAGACATGGCGTTAGAAATAACTTTTTTAGCCCGCAATTTCTAAGAGCATTCATACATTGCTCGTTTTCCATTGCCAGTTCATCTTCTTCGCTACGTTCTCTCTCTTTCCATTCGATAACCATATTTTTCGTTGAATACCTACATCAATCAATCTTAGGAACATTATAATCCTCCTTGGGTATTCAAAATTACATTTCATTGGTTCATATTTGAGGAATTTTAGCCGGATTTTGAGTTGTGCCGTTGGCGCGACTGTTTTGCTAACAATCGTGCCAACTGGTGCGACCCTTGTGTAAAACAGGGTGGATTGGCGCAGGTCCGTGCCCGAAACTCGCGCCAACCGCGGAGCCCTAAAATTTGATAATCCTCCTCTAAAGGACCTAAAATAACATTTAAATAAAGCAAGATGTAACTTAAAATATGGGCAAAGAGGTCGGATCTTATCTGAACTGGACGGAATTCAATTCGGTCCACTGGATTGATCACACTCGTCGCCTGAAGATCGGAGCAGAAATAGGTCACTGTTGCTCTGCAAAGAGGTAAAAGTGAAAAGTAAATTTTTTTATCACTGTTGGTCTTTTATAACTTTTCAAAGTCCTAAATGGGTTTTTAAACATGTTTTTCGATATATTTTCGCATTATTTTTGTCGAATATGTTTGACATGTGTCTTTTTGTGCAACAACAGGTTTTTCACATGGTTTTGATGAAGAAACGAGTTGTATTTTACACTTTTTTGGACTTGGTAAAAACACGAAAAAGTCACTACTGGAGTCACCTTTCAGCTCTTTTCTGACTCTCTAAAATTGAAAATATTGTCGAGTTGCTTGTCGTTTTGAGCTCGTTAAATTGGCTGCGAAGCGATATCTACCCAGTATATGTTTACCCCTTTTTCAGGCTAGGATACATTATTTAAGAAAAATGAATACCCTAGCCTATCGTGACTAGGAGGTTTTTTCAGACATAGTTTTCTACCATTTCGGATCTGAGGAACTATCTACGAAAAGGGAATATTGGAGTTTTCTTTTCCGCCTTATTTTAAAACTCTCTAAATATGAAAAGATGTCGAGTTCTTCCTTTGTCAGACTCGTTAAAAACTGATGACATCAAACTCCATCGCAATGATGTTACTCGAGTTTCTCCTTCCTAGGGCTAGTCAAATGTACTAGGTTGGATTTGTCTGAAGGGAAAACTTACATCGCAAGCACATGCTATCCCCTTCAAGCTTGTTTCCAAAAATAAATAGGGTACTCACCAGAAATCGTGGGGGAAAATGGAACCAAAATCATAGTCGTACTGGCAGGATGTCGCTCTTAAACATGGCACTTTTCTGCATTTGTGTCAGGTTGGGGACATCTCATCTCGTTATCTGCTTGCCTTCATGGGTTTGGGTAATCTCTTTTGACTGCTCATCTGCTCTTTTCCATGTCACCATGACCTCAAATCCCTTGATGTCAAATACTTCCTCTGCAGTTTTCAACCTCCCTCTGATTCTTTGTTGGTCTTGATTCACAAACATCATGTTCCTTTGTCTCGTGTCGATGATGTGGGAAACATTATGGCCGACCTTCGATCAAGGTCACTTCCTGTCGACTTCAACTCATTATCCAAGAAATTGATCTAGAGACTCCCTTCGAGTACCTTGGAGCCTGCATGCCTCAATGGCAGGTTCTTTGCATTTGACGCAAGGTTTTCATTATTGGCCTTCGATCGGATGATTTTGCGAGTGTTCGACGCCATATCATTGTTCACATTCTGTGGATTGTACCTGTTGCACCTTGAGAACCATTGTCATTATTGGTGGTTTCTCTCACATCTATTAACAGTTTTTATCATTGGCTAGTAATCAGACGATGTTCTTGCATGTTCGACTTTAGCTCACATATTCACATGCTCGAACTTGTACTTTGTTTAGGTCGAGATGGAGCGCAAGACCCTGGATTTTATCTGCATCAGAGATATCAGTTGTATTTGTACTCGCAGCTCTTCCGACGGCAGTGTTTTCATTTGAACACGTTCTCATAAAGCATTTCACCCCTCCCTCTCTCTCGGACCTCATGCTTTAGGGGGCATCTGTTACACAGCATTTTGTCACCGTCCCTGCAATCCCTCATCCCGTACATTGGAGGACTATTCCCGTGACCTGTGAACAGTAAAATGTCCTGAAAACACCTTGATGGCATCCTTCTGCATAAGGGCAAGAATTCTCCTTGGAACATTTCCTCATAAAATCCCCAAAAACCCATGTTTTGGCATTGGCGCGAGTAGCCAGTTCATCCCTCGTGCCAATGGGGAAAATATACACTAGTGGGCACGCCAGCTGGCACTCTGTCCCTATGTTGCACCTGCGCCAACCTGTTTTGGAGTATTTTTTAACAAATTGGAGGTAGAAGTTCGATTCTAACAACTTCAGAGTGAATCATCAAAAAGAGGTTGGGTTGTTTGGCTCCGGATCTCCCTTTTTAGGAAGTGGTTTTCCACCTCTCATGGAACCTTCCTAAGAGATAGGACTCTCCCCCATGATTATAGGGAGCCTAACCTCTCCTTCTCCCTCCATAAAAGCCTACCCTCTCTATTCACAACCTAGCTGAACATTTGTGAAGAAAACTATAGCTGAGTGACTATTGAAAGCAGAGCCAAGGAGAACCCCATGAGAGAGAGAGCCTTGTCTAAATTCCCGAAAAGCTTTCTGAGACATGTTGGAAGCCCTGCCAAGGAAGAACGCGACGTCGGAACTCAGTTGTAATCTTTCTTTCACATTTTAATATATGCTCGACTACGTTATTGGTTCCACTGTTATATTGCTTATCTGTGTAATGCAATTTGGTTCAATATTTTCTAACTGATTGATAGTTACATGTTTGAATTATTACGTTGTATGCTGTCGTTTCTTCTCTACATGTGTACAGGTGTCCGGACGCGGTGAGCGAAAGGATTGTGATCTGTTAAGCTAGGAAAGGGAAGCAGCGCTTCTTCTTCGACAATAGCAGCATAGGACTTGAGGTAAGCTATCTATCGTAGCTTTGTCTTTTGTAACTAAGAATCAATATCGTAGCGTGTTTTGTTTGTTGCTAGACCCACTCTAGGGCTAGTGGGATCGCCTTTGTCCGCAGAGGGGATTTACCTCTCCAACAAGGGGATACTTTCCATATGAGTTCAAGAAATTCGAGCCTCCTACATTCGATGGAGAGTTGAAGAAACCGGAAGATGCAGAAGCATGATTGCTTGTAATGAAGAATTTCTTCAAGCTGCATAATTACACATAGAATATGAAAGCCAGGATAGCCATTTACAGTCTCAAAGGAAAGACATACATATGGTGGGAAGATGTGAAGTGTGTTAGAGGCATAAGGACTGAGGAATTGTGTTGGCATGAGTTCAAAATACTCTTCAGGAAGAAGTACTTGTCAAAGAGATATTATGATGGTAAGGCTAAGGAGTTCTATGATTTGAATATGGGATCTATGACATATGAAGAGTATACAACTAAGTTTCTAGATTTGTTGAGGTATTTGCCTTATCTTAAGGATTAGAAGACAAAGGTTCAAAGATTCGTTAGTGGAATTCTATTAGCATTCAAGGATTAGATTGAGTATGATGAGTCTCAAACATTGGAGGAAGTAATTGGAAGTTGAATCACTGTTATGATCAGTCGAAACTTAATTCTAAGACTAAGCATGACTAGAAAGGAAATTATAAGACCAAAGGAAAATGGCCTCTGAAGCAGGAAAGGCCTTTGGATAGAGGTGAGAAAGAATATGTGTCTCATTACAAGAATTTTAATGCAGTTGATAAGGGACATGAATCTCAGCCTAGAGAGCAAAAAAATAAGGGTAGTGGAAGAGAACCGTTGTATTGTTGGATTTATGGAAAGGATCATTGCAAGGAGGATTGTCCATTATATCAAGGTGGCAGACCTATGATCTACAATGCTCAGGAGGCGCAGAAAGTTGGGGATGTTGTATAAATCATTCCTCGGGTTTATGCAGCATTTGATAACAAGCAAGCGGATCAACAAGATTCCATTATTGAGATGGAAGGTAAGTTTTGTGATCGAAATGTTTCCATTTTGATTGATCTTGGATCTAATTATTATTATTTTAATCCTGACCTAGTGGATAAGTGTGTCTTGAGTAAACAAGTACATTCAGGGCCTTGGTTAGTGCAGTTGGATACAGGGACCAAGAAAATAGTTCATCATTGGGTGAGAGCATGTGCATTTGAGTTGAATGATATTTCTACATTAGCGAATCTGAATGTGCTTCCTTTGGGTTCATACAATATGCTTTTGGGTATGGATTATTTGTACCTTTACATGACTAAGGTAGATTTTTATGACAAGGCTATTGATTGCTTGGATGATGATGGAGAAAAGAGAATCTTGCAGGGTAAAAAGAAGCCTACATCGGTGAGAATGGTTATAGTTATCCAAGAAAAGTACAGTTGCAGAAAAGGGTGTGTATTATTTGCAATTCATGTTTCCACTAAAAAGGGGAAGGATGTTAGGGATGCTAAAGTCTTGAAGTCGTATCCATTTTTTTAATAGTTTCAGGATGTGTTTCCAACATAGATTTCAAAGTTACCACCTCATAGGGAAGTGGACCTTTCTATTGAGTTGATACCAAGAGAAACACCAGCATAAAAGGCATTGTATACGATGAGCACTCCAGAATTAGTGGAATTGAAGTTGAAACTTAAGGGAATACTTGATAAGGGATACATTAGGCCAAGTGTGTCACCTTGGGGTGCACCAGTGTTGTTTGTAAAGAAGAAGGATGGTACTCTTAGGTTGTGTAATAATTACAAGCAGATGAACAAGGTGGCGATTAAGAATAGATATCCTTTGTCATGGATTGATGACTTGTTTGATCAGTTGAAGGGAGCAGCAGTATTCTCAAATATTGACTTGAGATCAGGATATAATCAAGTACACATCAAAGAAGAGGACATCTACAAGACTAAATTTGGTACCAGGTATGGGAATTATGAGTTTGTAGTAGTTTCGTTTGGTCTTACTAATGCTCCAACTAATTTCAGGTGTTTGATGAATAGTGTGAGGTGTCCTATATGGACAATTTTGTGATAGTATTCATTGATGACATATTGGTTTATTCTAATAATGAGGAAGAGCATGCAGAACACCTAGTAGTAGTGTTAATATTTCTAAGAGAGCATCAGTTGTATTCCAAGCTTAGTAAGTGTAGTTTATTTCAGACTGAAGTTCATTACTTGGGACATGTTGTTTCCAAGGAATATATAGTAGTGGACTCATAAAATATCAGACCTATCATGGAATGGGTAGCTCCTAGGAATGTGGATGAGGTCAAATCATTCATGGGACTAGCAAGCTATTACAGTTGGTTCATCATGAACTTCTCACGAATTGCATATCCTATTACATCTTTGAAACGAAAAGGGAAGAAGTTTGAATGGACTGAGGAGTGTGCAACTAGTTTTGAGTAGTTGAAGCATTTGCTTACAAATGCTCTGGTATTGAAGATTGTAGATCCTAAAAAAGAGTTTGTGGTATGTACATATGCTTGCAAGAGGGGACTTGGTAGAGTCCTGATGTAGGAAGAACAGGTGGTATAGTCAAGGAATTTGAATGAACACGAGTAGAACTATGTGATGCATGATATTGATTTGGAAGCTATCATTCATGCATTGAATATATGGAGACATTATATTTTTGGTAGGAGGTTGATCCTAATGAGTGATCATAGTGGAATGAGGTACTTTTTTTACCAAGCTAATATGAATTCCAGGAAATCTAGATGGTAAGTTTGAATTTGAGATCAGGTACGATAAGGGAAAGGAGAACAGGGTTGCAGATGCTCTTAGTAAGAGAGTGTAGGTGAATCATATTGCAACAGTGAGTTCTTATGGGATAGATTTACAGGGGCGGATATTGCAGGTAGGACAATGTGATGACGCACATGTTACAATAGCAAGGTGAAGGTGAAAGGGATGATGAGAGTCATCTCACAGCAGGTTGCTTGGCCAGATTTGGGAACAGGATTTTTGTGCTAGATGACAGTGAACTCAAGAAGATTATCTTGAGGGAGTTTCATGTTAAGTTGTATTCAGGTCACCAAGGATATCCGAAGACATTGACAACAATTAATAAATTATATCACTGGTTGAATTTGAAGAAAGAGGTAGTTGAGTTTGTTGCAAGATGTTTGGATTCTCAGCAAGTAAAACTAGAGTCTAAGCATCCAGGTGGTTTATTACAATCGATTCTAATTACAAAGTGGAAATGGGAGGTCATTTCCATGGACTTCATTATAGTTTTTCCAAGGACATAAAAGCAGCATGATTACATCATGGTTGTGTTTGACATGTTAATTAAGGTAGCTCACTTCATTATAGTTAATTATACGAATTTATCTAGTGAGGTAGTTGAGATATTCATAAGAGTGGTAGTGATATTGCATGGTGTTCCTAAGAAAAACATATCAGAAAAAGATGTCAAGTTCACTTATAGGTTTTGGAAATAATTGTTTATAGGTTTGGGGATAAAATTGGCCTTCAGTACAGCTTATCATCCATATACATATGGACAGATAGAGAGGGTTAACAAGATTCTTGAGGACATGTTGAGGATGTATACCATGCATAAGCAGAGGATGTGGGAAGATTATATTCCATTGGTAGAGTTTGCATATAATAATGGGTATATAGCATCCTTGAAGATGAGCGTGTTTGAGGTTCTTTATGGGTGGAGTTGTAATACTCTTAACAACTGGAGTGATCCAGTGAATAAGGTGTTGATTGGACCAGACATTTCGGTAGAGATGGAACAAGAAATGCAGGTATTAAGAGGAATTTGAAGGCAACACCGGATAGGTAGAAGCGTTACGCATACCAGAACAGGGTATTTAAGGAGTTTTAAGTTGGGGAGCATGTGTACTTGCGCATCAATCCCAAGAGGAGCTCCTTAAGGATTGCGTCATGTGCCAAACTAGCACCTCAGTATTGAGGGTCTTTCGCGATCCTTGAGAGGATTGTACTAATTTCCTAACGACTTGCACTTCCTCTGATAGTGGAAGTCCATGATGTTTTCCATGGTTCATATCTTAAGAGATATGTACAGGATACTGATCATGTGATTGATTGGTTTGAATTGCAGGTCAAACCAGAGGGAGAAATCTAGCCAGAACCATAATGCATATTGTACGAAAATAACTCATGCTCATAAACCAAGTAATCGAGCAAGTTAAAGTGCAATGGAAGCACTTTGAGCCCGATAAAGCTATATAGGAGATGGCGGATTAGATGCGGGATTTGTATCCTTCATTATTTGTTGGATTAAGAAAATGAGTCTTTGTTGGCTCGAGGGGTCCTGAACCAGGTTCACACTGCAAGGTTTTCCAACAAACCCCTATACTACTAGCCCTTTCGGTAGTAACCTGCTTGTGCAAGTCAAAGTCTCACCCGATGTAGTATGGGTGGGTGCTGGAACCAGGTTTCCATACCCTGAGAGAGGATAGGTAAGGCAAGCAGACCTGCGCTAGACCCAGTGATTCCCAGCTTACCTTGTTTTGCATAGGGTCAATTAGGTCTCTATTCGCATCCACATGCGCTAGATCTATAATTATATGCTTTTATGACAGTAGCACAGTATTGCATAAACAGAACAGAATAGATCCAGGTCCAGAAAACACACTTACACAGATCTTCGCAACTTAAATACAGAAAATGCACAATGCAGTAATTACCAACGATTCACACAAAGAGTACTCACAGATTCATTTCTCTATCAACCTTTCTTATTCATTCATTCATCAATTCCTCCTTACAATTCCCTTCCCAGTCTATGCACACGGCAGCAGGGTCCGCACACAGCTGGACTTGGATCTTCGCACACACAGCCAATAGGATTCCTTTCCCCAAAACCCAAACAAATAGCTTAAACCAAAATTCACATCAATAGCTCTTCATTTTCTACCTTACAATACAAAATTTTCCTCTATTATAATAATCTAGACTAGACTTTCCTATGGTCCGCAAACCGTGGTTTTCGGACCCCTGGTTTACCCTTTTACCCATTAAAATTATTTCGGGGCTTTGACCTGCCCCAAAAACCCTGTGCTAGACTAAATGTAATCAAAATTATTCAAAATGGACCAGTTTCACAGCTCGTAGGAGACCACGTTCCAACAGTCTTGGTATATGTATGTATATATGTGTGGTTGTATGTTATGTAAAAAAATAATAATTTTGTAATTATAGATTAATTAGGAAAAAGGGCACACGATCATAAGTGTAACAACCCTAGTGAAAAACTCATCTAATAAAGTTAAAATAACAACCACAATTGATGGGACACGTACTCTAAGCTTAATGTTGGGAAAAACATCCTAGGGGGTGTTCATTTGGTCTATTATGGCTAAGGAAATTGGAAAAGGATATGGCTAAGGCATTAAAGAGGCAAAAAATATTGTTGGCACGATTATTTATGAAAATAATGGAAATTAGGAGAAAAGAGATGGTAAAAGGTCACAGGTTGCATGTGAGGAGGAAATTGAGGGAAAAAAATGGAAAATGAAGAAAATAGAGGCATGTTCTATAAAAAGGCTTCTGAGGATTAGTTGGTAAACCTTTGGTCAATGCAACTTTGGAGCTCTCTCATCATTCTCTCTCTCTCTCTCTCTCTCATACTCTTGGATACTTAGAATTTTCTTCCAGCACTCTTGGAGAGTGTGGATACTTGGTGATTTGGAGCAAGAAGGAAAAGGAAGAGTGAGAAATCATAGGTGGAGATGTGGATCAACATCTACAACAAGATTTGATTGCAGGCATGGATTTGCATGTATGTTTTCCTCATTAGTTTTGGCATACATGGTGTATGCATGTGGATTGCCTAACCTTGTTATTTCCTGGACAACCATGTTATTGTGGGTTTATTTCCATTGATTGTTTTATGGTTGGTTCTCATGATTCATTTAGCTGTTGGATTGAGTTATTATTTCCTAGATCCTTGGTTGGACAAACGCTCTAGAGCCCGAAAAATTGCTATTGGGTTGAGTTACTAGTCCTGGAGCCTTTGTGTGACAAACATTCTAGAGCCCTAGGTGGGTTGAGTTACTAGTCCTAAAGCCATGGTTGGAAAAATGATCTGGAGCCCGAGAACAATTGGGGTTGAGTTACTAGTCCTGGAAGCCCTAGTTGGAACAAACACTCTGGATCCCTGGAGCAGCTTGGACAAAGACTAATCTGTGACGGTTGTGATGTCCAACCGTGAGGTGGAATCATAAGTTCAGGTGGTTTGGCCTCTGGAAGCCCTAGATTGATTCTGATTGATGTGTTTCATTAAGTCCCACATTCATTCTCATAATATGGTATCAGAGCATGGTTCAACTTTTGGACTTGATGGGTAGTGTGTTGGTCATATTAGAAGCCTCTCATCACATGTTTACCCTGGTTGGTCGATTACTTGAGTAGATGTGGGAAGAGGTTGTTACAGAGTGGTATCAGAGCTTGGCTCAACTTTTGGACTTGATTGGTGGTGTATTGGTCATGCTTTTATATTGATTTCTTATGTTTTTTCATACATATGTTGTATGCGTTTGTTGCGTCCGTGTTGTGTTGGCCATGGTGACAGTGGCGTTGCCATGGATTTGGTTGTGGTGTCATTATTAACATGTGATATTGTGTGTATGATTGATTGTATCTTTTTATTGTTATGTATTGTGCATGCACACTTGTTTAAATAGGACTACATATTGTATGTGCATCGATTATGCATGCTAGGTCATGTTTTGGTCAAGCTTGTGTAGTGTTCGTGTATGCTTTCTTGAGTGATGTTATGTGTTGAATGTGCATTGGTCGTTCATGCTGGGTTACATGTTGCTTATGTTTTTTTTATTTTATACTTGTGGTTGTGTTTGGTCAAGCTTGCATTGGGATGAATTTGGCATGCTTATGCATGGATGACGAGACCCCAACTAGAATCTTAATTATGCGCTAGTATACCATATTTTACAAGTTTATATGTTGATTACGATTATATATATTCATGTGTCATGCTGATTGTGATCTTGAAGGAAGTATCCTCCCAAAATTACACTAAGGTACGTTTATTTATTTATGAATTGGTGTATCTGACAAGAATTCAAAGATGAATAGTATAATGATAGATTACAAATATTCTCCATATGAGTCATATGAGCATCATGGTATGTTAGGTCCCTACATTACTAGTGTAGTCCCTTATTGTTGTTAGTGTAGCCCCCTTATTGTTATTTTTGTACCCCTGTAGTCCCCATATTGTTATTATTGTGCCCCATAAAACCCCACTATTGTTATTTTCGTGCCCTTACATTATTATTGTTAGATCGGTTAGGATTATATTATGACCCCATGGAGTCCTATATATAGGAAGGATGTTTTTTCATTTGAATCATCCAGGAATTTTTCATTTATGTAATTAAAGGATGTTTCCCCCTCGAATTGGATGATTTCTAAGGCGTTGATCTCTCTTTTCTTCTATTTTCAGAGTTGGTTTCATAACATTTGGTATTAGAGCTTTGTATTTTAGGGTTTCGCTGCTTCAAACAGGTCAATGTGGAATTTTCAATATAATTTTTTTTCTACTAAGGTTCAGAAGCTAAAAAAAAAACCATTTGCAAAGAAATCCTTATCAATATCGTGTAAAAATTTCAGATCTTGGTTCAAAATATTTTCTAAGATATAATTTGTGGAAGTTAGGGTTTTGCAGGCTCCCAAATTTAATATCAAAGAGGTGACCTTAGGAAAATCATCATAACTCTCTCTCTGAGCATTGGATTGGATTATGTAAGAAGTGGACGAAATTACACGGACTGTAGTTTATTGTGTATCAATTTCATAGACGATGGAGGAAGCAGTGACACGTGGTATGCCTTACAAGTTCAGTCTACTGAACCAGTCCATAATTAGGTCATTGTGGGAGATTAGGCATAACTTTGACTTGAAAAGTCCAAATCAGGTGAGCCGTGTGGCATTAGAAAGAATATTCAGAGGGATACTAAAGGGCTGACGATAAAGTCTCGGGGATCTGAAATTCCAGAGATACATGAGTTTCAGTCGAGCTCCTCAAAATCAAGAAAAAGGTGTGTCTTTTTTTTCAAATTGCATAAGTCTTGTTTGAAAAATTAGTTTGAAGTGATTCCAAGGGAATATTGAAGCATAGATATCAGTATTGGGTTCTAAAATGGCCCCTAAAAATTATTCTACACCCATTAAGCCCTTAAAAGGCTCTACTATGGCTCATGAAGAGGAAGAAGTGCAACATGATATATCAAAATTACAAGACCAAGTGCACCAAATTTTTCTCTCGCAAAGAGCAACAAGAAATGAAATGGAAGATTTTAAGAAAGTTGTGGAAGCTAAGATGGATGGTTTGAAGAAAGGCGTGGAAGATAATATGGATGGTTTGAAGAAAGGTGTGGAAGCTGATATGGATGGTTTGAAGAATGGCATGTAAGTTAAGATGGATGGCATGGAAACTAAGATGGATGACATGGAAGCTAAGATAGATGAAAACATGGAAGACATGAAGAATGATATAAAAGCATACATGGAAGGTTTGAAGGAAGGTTTAACAATTTTGATACAATAAATTATTCCTAATGGCGAAAAGGTAATACAGGATTCTCATGATGAGAACAAAATAAATGTTAATTGTGATTTCATAAACTCTAATGTTGGATTGAAGACCCACCATATTCCAAAGATCGATATGAAGAAGTTTGATGGCAAGGATCCTGTAACGTGGATACAATAGATGGAGCAATATTTTGATCTCCATAATGTGAAAAACACACAAAAGTTACGCATTACAACTTTACATTTAGAAAAAATACATTTGTATGGTATCGATGGCTTTTCTCTCATAAAAAAAAATTCACTTGGTCAATTTTTACGGAGGAAATGATAGCACATTATGAGGATATAAAGAGAAACATCTTCTTTAGCCAATTGATAAATCTCAAACAAAAGGGTTCAATGGTGGAGCACATTGAGGACTTCCAAAAATTGAATATAAGGGTAAGTGATATTCCATAGGAGCACATGATAGATGTCTTCATAGGGACTTTAAAGGATAACATCCAACATGAGGTTCGCCTTTAGGAACCTGATTCATTAGAGAAGGCATTCAGGTTGGAAAGAAAAATTGAAAGTAAAATTATGGTGACAACGAAGTTTACCACTCACATCTATAAATATGGAAGTGTTGCTACTCCTATACTTCCACAACCTACAAGGTTGACACCACAAAAATTGGAAGAAAAAAGAGAA
Organism: Pinus albicaulis; assembly: GCA_034641835.2. Taxonomy (NCBI): domain Eukaryota; kingdom Viridiplantae; phylum Streptophyta; class Pinopsida; order Pinales; family Pinaceae; genus Pinus; species Pinus albicaulis. Next base: position 703,539,281 of record CM076584.1, read on the forward strand.
AAAGGGCTTTGCTACAGTTGTGATAGAAAATACACTAAAGGTCATAAGTGTGATGAGAAGAAATTATTTTACATAGATTGTGAAGAGGAGGAATAAAATGAACAATAACTTTCAAAAGAAAAGGATATAAATCAGGAACCAACCCTAGAGAAAGAAGAAATGACTTTGACCATATCCTGTAATGCATTGGTAGGAATTACCACTCCTCAAACTCTCAAGATAGAAGGACATATCAAGAAGAAAAATGTAATAGTGTTGATTGATTCAGGTAGTATCAATAATTTTATTCATTTTAAGGTAGCCAAGGAATTGAATTGCTTCCTATACCTAGCACCAGAGTGTCAACTGATGGTTGCAAATGGAGGGACTATAAATTTCTCTCGAAAATGCCATAATATCAAGCTACCCACGGGGGAATATGTATTGAATAATCCAATGCTTTCCATTCCAATGGTAGGTGTTGATGTTGTACAAGGAGTACAATGGTTACAATCTTTGGGGATGGTAGCTTTTAATTTTCCAGAACTTTTCTTGAAATTTTTTCAGAAGGAAAGGAAGTTGAATTACGGGGTATCGTAGGGAAGTGGGGAAAAATAATAAGCTCTAATGTCATGACAAAGCTTCTAAAGAAAGAACAACGAGGCGTAATTGCACAATTATTCTCACTAGAAGTTCCAACATCAAAATCATATATTTCTCCAAATCTCCAAAAAATCTTGGACAATCATTCCAAGGTGTTTGAAACTCCCAAAGGACTCCCACCTATTCATGATTATGATCATGTTATTCATTTGATTCCAGGATTTTTTCCTCCAAACATTGGGCCTTACAGATATCCTTATGTCCAAAAGAGCGAAATTGAATGTATGATTGCCAAAATGTTAGAGGTTGGTATAATTCAACCTAGTCAAAGTTCTTTCTCTGCTCCAGTAGAATTGGTGCACAAGAAGGATGGATCATGGCACATGCATTTGGATTATATGGATCTCAATAAGCTCACTACTAAAGATAAATTTCCAATTCTTGTGATTGATGAATTACTGGATGAATTACACTGAGCAATTTATTTTACCAAGTTGGATCTTCATTCAAGATATCATCAAATTAGAATGGAGAATGAATATATTCTGAAAACAACATTTCGAACTCATGAGGGTCATTATGATTTTTTGGTGATACCTTTTGGACTTACCAATTCACCTTATACATTTAAAGGGTTGATGAATTCCATTTTTAAACCCTTCCTTAGAAAATTTTTGTTAGTATTTTTTGATGGTATACTAATCTACAACATGTCTTGGAAGGATCATGTTCAACATGTTGGAAAGGTGCTCAAACTATTAGAGGAGAAACAATTATATGAAAAAACCTCCAAATGTTTATTTAGAGTACAAGAGGTGGAATATCTGGGTCATATTATATCTTAGGAAGGTGTTAAGGTAGGCCTTAACAAAATTAAATCCATTAAGGAATGGAAAGTCCCCACAACCATAAAGAAATTGTGAGGATTTCTCGGGTTAACAGGGTTTTATCGCAATTTTGTGAATAATTATGGGAGAATAGAAGCACCTCTAACAACATTATTGAAGAAATATGCATTTTCATGGACTCATGAAGCAACTAAGGCCATTGAACATCTTAAAGAGGCAATGTGCCTAGTACTGGTCTTATCTACGCCATAATTCATAAAAACCTTTATTGTGGAAAGTGATGCCTTAGGAAATGGAATTGGTGTAGTTTTAATGCAAGAAGGAAGACCCATTGCTTTTGAAAGTCATCCAATCAAAGGAAGGTATTTACAGAAAGATATTTATTAGAAGAAAATTTTGGCAATACTACCTACACTAAAGAAATGACGACCTTACCTAATGGGAAGACACTTCAAAGTAAAAATTGATCATGATAGTATTAAATACTTTTTGGAACAAAGACTATCTTCAGAAGAGAAGCAAAAACGGATCACAAAGATGTTGGGTTATGACCTTTAAATCATCTACAAAAAGGGAAGCTAATTGTTATTGCAGATGCACTCTCAATAAAGGATGAGGAGGTGGAAGCATTGCTTTGTGCCATTTATATTATCCAACCAAATTGGATAACCGAAGCAAGGGAGGAATGGAAGAATGATGAAGAAGTGTGGACACTCATTCAAAAGTTGCAGCAAGATCCTAGTACATATGATACATTTAGTTGGAAAAATGATTCCTTATGGTACAAATATGGCTTACATTCTTGTAAGAAATCCCAACTAAAACAAAATATTCTTTTGGAATTGCACACCTCTCACATAGGAGGACACTCGGGATTTTAAAAAACTTACCACAGGGTGAAGAGAGATTTTTTCAAGATGGCCTTAAATCTAATATTCAAAATTTTGTGGTAGAATGTTTGGTTTTCTAGCAAAATAAATCTGAGACAATTACTTAGGTCTACTACAACCTTTACCCATTCCAAGTCAACATTGGGAGGAGGTTTCAATGGATTTTATCATAGGTTTACCTAATTCCGAAGAAGGAGTGTCATCATGGTGGTAGTTGATAGACTTACTAAGTATGCCCACTTTTGTGCATTATCTCATCCATTTAAAACAAGTACAGTTGCTACTACATTTATGGAAACAATTCAAAAGCTACATGGATACCCAAATATTATTGTAAGCAGAGATCCCATTTTCACTAGAAATTTTTGGACACAATTTTTTTCTTGTTTGGGTACTTAACTACCCCATAGATCATCTTATCGTCTACAATCTGATGGGAAAACTGAGATAGTGAACAAATTTTTGGAAGGATATCTTTGTTGTTTGGTATCTGAAAAACAAACACAATGGGTCAAGTGGTTACCTCTAGCTGAATGGTGGTATAACACTTCCTTCCATACTGCAGCAAAAATGACCCCATTTATGGCACTTTATGGATATCATCCATCACATCATATTTAAGAGAAAATTATAAGGTTCAAACAGTGGAATATCACATCGAGCATCAACAACAAGTTCTCCAACTCTTAAAGGATAACCTAAATTTGGCACAAAATCGAATGAAACAATAGGCATATCAACATCGCAGTGAGAAATTTTGATGTAGGAGACTGGGTATTTTTACGGCTACAACCATACAAACAAATGCCCCTTAGGCAAGCTAAGAAGGATAATAAATTATCGCCAAAGTACTATGGTCCTTACAAGGTGTTGCAAAATATTGGTACTATGGCATACAAATTGGAGCTTTCTGCTTCTTCTCGAGTGCACCCAGTTTTCCATGTTTCATGCATAAAGAAGGTTATAGGTGACAAAATTCCAGTTCAAACAATATTTCCAAAACTTGATGAGGAAGGAAAAATAATATTGGAACCTAAATCAGTCACGGAAACAAGAAATCGACAGCTACGAAATCGATCAATTTCAGCTTATCTCATGAAGTGGAAGAACTTACCCACTGAAGACTCCACATGGGATGATGAGAATTTTATACAGAAGCATCCATAGCTACTCAAGCATTGAGGACAACACTTTTTTGAACAAAAGGGGAATGTTAGGTCCCTAAAATACTAGTGTAGTCCCCTATTGTTGTTATTGTAGCCCCCTTATTGTTATTGTTGTACCTGTGTAGTCCTCATATTGTTATTGTTGTGCCACATAAAACCCCACTATTCTTATTGTTTTGCCCTTATATTATTATTGTTAGGTCGGCTAGGATTATATTGTGACCCCATGGACTCCTATATATAGAAAGGAGATTTTTTCATTTTAATCATCCAAGAATTGTTCAATTATGTAATGTAAAGGAGGTTTCCCCATCGAAGTGGTTGATTTCGAAGGCGTTGATCTCTCTTTTATTAGATTTTTGAAGCTGGATTCATAACATGGTATCGAATAGTCACCTGATTTGGAAATACATTGAGAAGTCTAAAGGAAGAAATAAGAATTTGCAAGGTGGACAATGATAAACTTATACAGGGACGATAAAAACAGAGGTTAATGCAGCCATCCTTCAAAGTTTTTTAGAGTTGTAGAAGCAGGGGACACTCAAGATCAGTTATGGGCAAGAGGACAAAACTAATGGGGCATATGGTAGTAGGTCTCCTCGTAGGCACATGTCAAAGAGAGCTGATACATTGAAATATGGAAATTTGTTGGACATTCTGGATAGGAGGAGTGATGAGCATAGGTATCATTCTAGTTTTGGTTCAAATAGGCATCGTGATCATCATCGGTATCATCCTTATAGAAGGAATGATAGGGGATATTTTCCGGAAGATTTTAAAAAGGAAAACCCACCTACAATTGATGGAGAGATGAAGAAACCATAGGATGAAGAGGCATGGTTTCTTGGCATGAAGAATTTTTTCAGATTGCGTGATTACTTGGAAAATGTGAAAGTTAGGATAGCTAGATTCAGCCTTAGAGGTAGAGCAGACATTTGGTGGGAAGACATGAAGAACATCAAAGATATTTCTAAGAAGGATTTGACTTGGAGTGAGTTCGAAAGTCTATTCTGAAGGAATTATCTATCATATAGATACTATGATGATAGGGAAAAGGAGTTTTATGAGTTGAAGATGGGTTCCATGATAGACGAGGTATATACTAGAAAGTTCTTGGAGTTACTGAGATATGTGCCTTACCTCGAGGAGGAGAAGGCCAAGATTCAGAGATTTATTAGTGGGTTTTTTATTGCATTCAAAGATAGGATTGAGTTTGATGAGCCCAGATCATTGAAGGAGGCCATCCGAAAAATCAAGCATTGTTATGAGCAATCAAAGCACAAATCAAAAACTAATCTAGATTGGAGAAGTAATGATAAGAACAAAGGAAAATGGAAAAATAACTGAGCAAGGCCTCAAGACACAGGTACCAAGGATAGTGTTGCCCCGCCTAAGAAGTTCAATACATATGGTAGAGGATAGGGATTTCAATCATAGGAGAAAAATAAGGATGAGGGTTGGAAGCCCATACAGCGTTGGACTTGTGGCAAAGATCATCGTAGGAGAGATTGTCCACAACATCAAGGTGGCAGGCCACAAATCTACAGTGTGCAGGAGGCACAGATAGTGGGAGATGTTGGGCATAACACTCGTGTGATGTATGCAGTTGTGGACAACATGCGAGCAGATTATCAAGCTTCTATCATTCATATGGATGGTAAGCTTTATGATCAAGTTGTTTATTTTTTTATTGACCCTGGATCTAACTATAGTTATATTAATCCTGACTTGGTGGATAAGTGTGGTTTGAGTACGAAAATGCATGCAGACTCTTGGTTAGTGTAGTTAGTCGCAGGTACGAAGAGAAGAGTTCACCATTGGGTAAGAGCTTGCGCATTTGAGCTAAACGGTATGCCTACAACAACACACTTGGACATATTTCCATTGGGATTATATAGTTTGCTATTGGGTATGGATTGGTTATATCTTCACAGCACCAAGGTAGATTGCTATGAAAAAACTATTGAATGTGTGGATGACAATGGGGAGCCAAGAGTATTGTAGGGAAAGAAGAAATCCACATCAGGTAGGATGGTAACAGCTATGCAAGCCAAGCACAGTCGTTGGAAAGGGTGTGCACTATTTGCAGTCCATATCTCTATTGATAAAGGTGAAGAATTTGAGGATGTAGGTTTGTTGAACAAGTATCCAGTGTTGCAGCATTTTTGGGATGTTTTTCCATCAGAGATTTTAGAGTTGCCACTGCACATGGAAGTATACTTTTCTACTAAGTTGGTACCAGGGGAAGCTCCATCATCAAAATCACCTTACAGGATGAGTACACCAGAGTTAGTAGAGTTGAAACTGTAGTTGAAGGAAATGTTGGACAAAGGGTACATTAGGCCAAGTGTATTTCCATGGGGTGCACTGGTGTTGTTCGTAAAGAATAATGAGGTCACTCTTAGACTATGCATTAACTACATGCAATTGAACAAATTTATCATCAAGAACAGGTACCCATTATCGAGGATTGATAAAATTTTCGATCAGCTGAAGGGAGCAGCAATTTTCTCTAAGATCAACGTGATATAAATATATCATCAGGTACGCATCAAGGAGCAGGATATCTACAAGACCGCATTCCGAACTAGGTACGGGCATTATGAGTTTGTTGTAGTTCCATTCGGTTTTATTAATGCCCCAAGTACATTTATGTGTTTGATGAACAAAGTGTTGCGTCCTTACTTGGAAAAGTTTGTGATTGTTTTCATTGATGATATATTGGTGTATTCTAAAAATGAGGAAGAAAATTTTGAACATTTGGCAGAAATATTGAGGTTGTTAAGAGAGCATTAGTTGTATGCTAAGCTCAGAAAATGCAGCTTCTTCCAGACTCAAGTTCACTACTTGGGACATGTTGTCTCCAAGGAGGGAATTGCAGTAGATCCAGAAAAGATAAGGGCCATCATGGATTGGGTAGCTCCTAAGAGCGTAGATGAGGTGAGATCATTCATGGGAATGGCAGGTTACTACAGGAGGTTCATCAGGAACTTCTCACAGATCGCTTATCCGATTACATCATTACAAAGAAAAGGTAATAATTTTGACTAGACAGAGAAGTGTGAGGCCAGTTTTGAGTAGCTTAAGCAATTGTTGACACATGCTCCAGAGTTAAATATTGTGGATCCAGATAAGGATTTTTTAGTGTGTACAGATGCTTGCAAGAAAGGGCTTGGTGGAGTCCTTATGCATGATGGACGGGTGGTATGTTATGAGTCGTGAAATCTAAATGAACATGAGCAAAACTACCCGACACATGATCTTGAGCTAGCAGCGATCATTCAAACACTGAAGATGTGGAGGCACTATCTTCTTGGCAGACGATTTGTACTTATCAGTGGTCACATTGGGCTGAGGTACTTGTTTGACCAGCCAGATTTGAATGCCAGGCAGGCAAGATGGTTGGCTACGATCAGTGATTTTGACTTCGAGATTAGGTACATCAAGGGAAAGGAGAACAAGGTTGCATATGCTTTTAGTAGGAAGGTACAGGAAAATCACTTAGCAGTGATGAGCTCCTATGGGATAGACTTACAGGATAGGATCTTGAAAGCAAGTCAACTGGATCACAGGTACATGGAGATTGTGCACTGGTTGCATAAGAGTACAGGTACAGGTGTTGGTACAGGTACATGTATACATACATGTGTAGGTACGGGTATAGGTACATGTGTTGGCATAGTTACAAGTAAAAGTGTTGCTATAGGTACATGTGTTGCCACAGGTACAGGTGGTACAAGTACAAGTACATGTGTATAGGATTTGGATTACTGTCTCACGATAAATGGATTGGTTAGATTCTAAGATAGGATATATGTACCAGACAATAGTGAGCTCAAGAAGGTGATCTTGAGGGAGTTTCACATGAAACCATATTCGGGTCATGCAGGCTACTAGAAGACTTTGAATGTAGTGAAGAGATTCTACTATTGGCTGAATCTAAAGAGGGATGTAGTAGATATTGTGGAAGTCCATGATGTTTTCCATGTTTCATTTCTTAAGAGATATGTGCAGGATAGTGATCATGTATTTGACTAGTCTGTATTGTAGGTCGAACCAAAGGAAGAAATCTAGCCAAAACCCCAATGCATATTGCATGGAAATAACTCATGCTCCGAAACCAAGTAATCGAGCAAGCAAAAGTGCAATGAAAGCACTTTGAGCCCGATAAATCTATATGGGAGATGGCGGATTAGATGTGGGATTTGTATCCTTCATTATTTTTTGGATTAAGAAAATGAGTCTTGGTATATGTATGTATATATGTGTATGGTTGTATGTTATGTAAAAAATTAATAATTTTGTATTTATAGATTAATTAGGCAAAAGGGCACACGATCAGAAGTGTAACAACCCTAGTGAAAAACTCATCTAATAAAGTTAAAATAACAACCACGCTTGATGGGACACGTATTCCAAGCTTAATTTTGGGAAAAGCATCCTAGGGGGTGTTTATTTGGTCTATTATGGCTAAGAAATTTTGATAAGGCTATGGCTAAGGCATTAAAGAGGCAAAAAATATTGTTGGCACATTTATTTATGAAAATAATGGAAATTAGGAGAAAGGGGAGGTAAAAGGTCACAGGTTGCAAGTGAGGAGGAAATTGAGGGAAAATAATGGAAAATGAAGAAAATAGAGACCTATTCTATAAAAAGGCTTCTAAGGATTGCCTAGCCTTGTTATTTCCTGGACAACCATGGTATTGTGGGTTTATTTCCATTAATTGTTTTCTGGTCGATTCTCATGATTCCTTTAGTTGTTGGGTTGAGTTATTAGTTCCTGGATCCTTGGTTGGACAAACGCTCTGGAGCCCCGACGAACTGTTGTTGGGTTGAGTTACTAGTCCTGGAGCCTTTGTGTGACAAACACTCTAAAGCCCTAAGTGGGTTGAGTTACTAATCCTAAAGCCTTGGTTGGACAAATGATCTGGAGCCCAGGAACAACTGGGGTTGAGTTACTAGTCCTGGAAGCCCTGGTTAGAACAAATGCTCTAGATCCCTAGAGTAGCTTGGACAGAGACCAATCTATGATGGTTGTGATGTCCGACCGTGAGGTGGAACCATAAGTTGAGGTGGTTTGGCCTCTGGAAACCCTGGATTGATTGTGATTGATGTGTTTGATTAAGTCCTACATTCATGCTCGGAATATGGTATCAGAGCATGGTTCAACTTTTGGACTTGATGGGTGGTGTGTTGGTCATATTAGAAGCCTCTCGTCACATGTTTACCCCGGTTGGTCGGTTACTTGGGTAGATGTGGGAAGAGGTTGTTACAGAGTGGTATCAGAGCATGGCTCAACTTTTGGACTTGATGGGTGTTGTGTTGGTCATGCTTTTATATTGATTGCTTATGTTTTTTCATACCTATGTTGTATGTGTTTGCTGCGCCCATGTTGTGTTGGCCATGGTGGCAGTGGTGTTGCCATGGATGTGGTTGTGGCATCATTGTTAACATGTGATCTTGTGTGTATGATTGATTGTATGTTTTTATTGTTATGTATTGTGCATGCACACTTGTTTAAATAGGGCTACATATTTTATGTGCATCGATTATGCATGCTAGGTCATGTTTTGGTCAAGCTTGTGTAGTGTCTATGTATGCTTTCTTGAGTGATGTTATGTGTTGAATGTGCATTGGTCGTTCAGGTTGGGTTACTTGTTGCTTATGTTTTGTTTCTTTCATGCTTGTGGTTATGTGTGGTCAAGCTTGCATTGGGGTGAATTTGGCATGCTCATGCATGGATGACGGGACCCCAACTAGAATCGTAATTATGCACTAGTATACCATATTTTACAAGTTTATATGTTGATTATGATTATATCTATACATGTGTCACGCCGATTGTGACCTTGAAGGAAGCATCCTCCCAAAAATACAATAAGGTACATTGATATTTTTATGAATTGGTTTATCTGACATAGTGTACATTGCAGGAAGAATTAAAAGATGAATAGCATAATGGTAGATGACAAAGATTCTCCATATGAGTCATATGAGCATCATGGTATGTTAGGTCCCTACATTACTAGTGTAGTCCCTTATTGTTGTTAGTGCAACCCCCTTATTGTTATTTTTGTACCCCTGTAGTCCCCATATTGTTATTATTGTGCCCCATAAAACCCCACCATTATTATTTTCATGCCCTTACATTATTATTGTTAGGTCGCCTAGGATTATATTGTGACCCCATGGACCCCTATATATAGAAAGGAGGTTTTGTCATTTGAATCATCCAGGAATTTTTCATTTATTTAATGTAATGGAGGTTTCCCCCTCGAATTGGATGATTTCTAAGGTGTTGATCTCTCTTTTCTTCTATTTTCAGAGTTGGTTTCGTAACATTTGGTATCAAAGCTTCGTATTTTAGGGTTTCGCTGCTTCAAACAAGTCAATGTGGAATTTTTGCTATAAATTTTTTTCTACTAAGGTTCAGAAGCTAAAAAAAACCCATTTGCGAAGAAATCCTGATCAACGTCATGTAAAAATTTCAGATCTTGGTTCAAAATATTTTCTGAGATATGATCTCTGGAAGTTAAGGTTTTGCGGGCTCCCAAATTTCATCTCAAAGAGGTGACCTTGGGAAAATCATCATAACTCTCTCTTTGAGCATCAGATTGGAAATATGTAAGAATTGGATGAAATTACATCGATTGTAGTTTATTGTGTATGAATTTCATAGACGATGGAGGAACCAGTAACACATGGCACGCCATACAAGTTCGCTCTATTGAACCAATCCATAATTAGGTCATTGTGGGAGATTAGGCATAACTTTGACTTGAAAATTCTAAATCAGGTGAGACTTATGGCATTGGAAAGAAGATTCAGGAGGATACTAAAGGGCTGAAGATAAAGCCTCGGGGATTTTAAATCCCAGAGATACATCAGTTTCAATATCGATCTCCTCAAAATCAAGAAAAAGGTGTGTCTTTTTTTTTCAAATTGCATAAGTCTTGTTTGAAAAATCAGTTTGAAGTGATTCCAAGGGAATATTGAAGCACATATATTAGTATTGGGTTCTAAAATTGCCCCTAAAAATTATTATACACCCATTAAGCCCTCAAAAGTCTCTACTATGACTCATGAAAAGGAAGAAGTGCAACATGATATATCAAAATTACAAGACAAAGTGCACCAAATTTCGCTCTCGTAAAGAGCAACAAAAAATGAAATGGAAGTTTTGAAGAAACGTGTGGAAGCTAAGATGGATGGTTTGAAGAAAGGCGTGGAAGCTAATACGGATGGTTTGAAGAAAGGTGTGGAAGCTAAGATGGATGGTTTGAAGAATGGCATGGAAGTTAAGATGGATGGCATGGAATCTAAGATGGATGACATGGAAGCTAAGATAGATGAAAACATGGAAGACATGAAGAATGATATAAAAGCATACATGGAAGGTTTGACAATTTTGATACAAGAAATGATTCCTAATGGTGAAAAGGTAGTACAGGATTCTCATGATGAGAACAAAATAAATGTTAAGTGTGATTTCATAAACTCTAATTTTGGATTGAATACCCACCATATTCCGAAGATAGATATGCTGAAGTTTGATGGCAAGGATAATGTAACATGGATACTACAAATGGAGCAATATTTTGATCTCCATAACGTGCAAAACACACAAAAGGTACGCATTGCAACTTTACATTTAGAATAAAATACATTTGTATGGTATCGATGGCTTTTCTCTCGTAAAAAAAAAAAAAAAAAAATCACTTGGTCAATTTTTATGGAGGAAATGATAGCATATTATGAGGATAAAAAGAGAAACATCTTCTTTAGCCAATTGATAAATCTCAAACAAAAGGGTTCAATGGTGGAGCACATTGAGGAGTTCAAAAAATTGAATATAAGGGTAAGTGATATTCCATAGGAACATAGGATTGATATCTTCACAGGGACTTTAAAGGATAACATCCAACATGAGGTTCGCCTTTAGGAACCTGATTCATTGGAGAAGGCATTCAGGTTGGCAAGAAAAATTGAAAGTAAAATTATGGCGACAAGGAAGCTTACCACTCACACCTATAAAGATGGAAGTGTTGCTACTCCTAGACTTCCACAACCTACAAGGTTGACACCACAACAATTGGAAGAAAAAAGAGAAAAAGGGCTTTCCTACTGTTGTGATAGAAAATACACTAAAGGTCATAAGTGTGCTAAGAAGAAATTATTTTACATAGATTGTGAAAAGGAGGATGAAAATGAACAATAACTTTCAAAAGAAAATGATATAAATCAAGAACCAACCATAGAGAAAGAAGAAATGAGTTTGACCATATCCTGTAATGCATTGGCAGGAATTACCACTCCTCAAACTCTCAATATAGAAGGGCATATCAAGAAGAAAAATGTAATAGTGTTGATTGATTCAGGTAGCATAAATAATTTTATTCATTGTAAGGTAGCCAAGGAATTGAATTGCTTCCTATACCCATCACCAGAGTGTCAACTGAAGGTTTCAAATGGAGGGACTATAAATTGCTCTGGAAAATGCCATAATATCAAGTTAACCATGGGGGAATTTGTATTGAAAATTCAAATGCTTTCCATTCAATTGGGAGGTGTTGATGTTGTACTAGGAGTACAATGGTTACAATCTTTGGGGACGATAGCTTTTAATTTTCAAGAACTTTTTTTCAAATTTTTTCAAAAGGAAAGGAAGTTGAAGTATGGGGTATCATAGGAAAGTCGGGAAAGAAAATAAGCTCTAATTTCATGACAAAGCTTCTGAATAAAGAACAACGAGGCGTAATTGCACAATTATGCTCACTAGAAGTTCCAACATCAAAATCATATATTTCTCCAAATATCCAAAAAATATTGCACAATCATTCCAAGGTGTTTGAAACTCCCAAAGGACTCCCAAATATTTGTGATTATGATCATGCTATTCATTTGATTCCAGAAATTTTTCCTCCAAACATTAGGCCTTACAAATATCCTTATGTCCAAAAGAGCAAAATTGAATGTATGATTGCAGAAATGTTAGAGGTTGGTATAATTCAACCTACTCAAAGTTCTTTCTCTGCTCCAGTAGTATTTGTGCATAAGAAGGATGTATCATAGCGTATGTGTCTGGATTATAGGGATCTCAATAAGCTCACTATTAAAGATAAATTTCCCATTCTTCTGATTGATGAATTACTGGATGAATTACATGGAGCAACTTATTTTACCAAGTTGGATCTTTGTTCAGGATATCATCAAATTAGAATGAAGAATGAATATATTCTGAAAACAGCATTTCGAACTCATGACGGTCATTATGAATTTTTAGTCATACCTTTTGGCCTTACCAATGCACCTTCTACATTTAAAGGGTTGATGAATTCCATTTTTAAACCCTTCCTTAGAAAATTTCTATTAGTATTTTTTGATGGTATACTAATCTACAACATGTCTTGGAAGGATCATGTTCAACATGTTGGCAAGGTGCTCAAACTATTGGAGGAGAAACAATTATATGAAAAAACCTCCAAACACTTATTTGGAATACAAGAGGTGGAATATCTGGGTCATATTGTATCTCAGGAAGGTGTTAAGGTAGGCCTTAACAAAATTAAATCCATTAAGAAATGGAAATTCCCCACAACCGTAAAGTAGTTGTGAGGATTTCTTGGGTTAACAGGGTATTATCGCAATTTTGTTAAGAATTATGGGAGAATAGCAGCACCTCTAACAACATTATTAAAGAAATATGCATTTTCATGGACTCTTGAAGCAACTAAGGCCTTTGAACATCTTAAAGAGGAAATGTGCCTGGTACCGGTCTTAGCTACGCCATACTTCATAAAAACATTTATTGTGGAATGTGATGCCTTAGGAAACGGAATTGGTGTTGTTTTAATGCAAGAAGGAAGACCCATTGCTTTTGAAAGTCATCCAATCAAAGGAAGGTATTTATAGAAAGCTATTTATGAGAAGGAAATTTTGGCAATACTACATGCACTAAAGAAATGATGACCTTACCTAATGGGAAGACACTTCAAAGTAAAAATTGATCATGATTGTCTTGAATACTTTTTGTAACAAAGACTATCTTCAGAATAGTAGCAAAAATGGATCACAAAGATGTTGGGTTATGACCTTGAAATCATATACAAAAAAGGAAGCTATTTGTTATTGCAGATGCACTCTCAATAAAGGATGAGGAGGCGGAAGCATTGCTTTGTGCCATTTATATTATCCAACCAGATTGGATAACCCAAGAAATGGAGGAATGGAAGAATGATGAAGAAGTGTGGACACTCATTCAAAATTTGCAGCAAGATCCTAGTACATATGATACATTTAGTTGGAAAAATGATTCCTTGTGGTACAAATATCGCTTATATCTTTGTAAGAATTCCCAACTAAAACAAAATATACTTTTGGAATTGCACACCTCTCATGTAGGAGGACACTCGGGATTTTAAAAACTTACCACCGGGTGAAGAGAGAATTTTATCGGGATGGCCTTAAATCTGATATTCAAAAGTTTGTGGTAGAATGTTTGGTTTTCCAGCAAAATAAAGTTGAGGCAATTACTTAGGTCTGCTACAACCATTACCCATTCCAAGTCAATGTTGGGAGGAGGTTTCAATGGATTTTATCACAGGTTTACCTAATTCCGAAGAAAGAGTGTCATCGTGGTGGCAGTTGATAGACTTACCAAGTATGCACACTTTTGTGCATTATCTCATCCATTTAAAGTAAGTACAGTTGCTACTACATTTATGGAAACAATTCAAAAGCTACATGGAAACCCAAATATTATTGTAAGCGACAGAGATCCCATTTTCACTAGAAATTTTTGGACGCAATTATTTTATTTTTTGGGTACTAAACTAGCCCATAGGTCATCTTATCGTCCTCAATCCGATGGGAAAACTGAGATAGTGAAAAAAAATTTGGAAGGATATATTCGTTGTTTGTATCTGAAAAAAAAAACACAATGGATCAAGTGGTTACCTCTTGCTAAATGGTGGTATAACATTTCCTTCCATACTGCAGCAAAAATGACCCCATTTATGGCACTTTATGGATATCATCCACCGTCCATCCAATCATATTTAAGAGAAAATTCTAAGGTTGAAGCAGTGGAATATCACATTGAGCATCAACAACAAGCTCTCCAACTCTTAAAGGATAACCTAAATTTGGCACAAAATCGAATGAAACAACAGGCATATCAACATCGCAGTGAGAGAAATTTTGATGTAGGAGACTAGGTATTTTTACGGCTACAACGATACAAAAAAATGCCCCTCAAGCAAGCTAAGAAGGATAATAAATTATCGCCAAAGTATGATGGTCCTTACAAGGTGTTGCAAAAGATTGGTACTATGGCATACAAATTGGAGCTTTCTTCTTCTTCTCGAGTGCACCCAGTTTTCCATGTTTCATGCTTAAAGAAGGTTATAGGTGACAAACTTCCAGTTCAAACAACATTACCAGAACTTGATGAGGAAGGAAAAATCATATTGGATCCTGAAGAAGTCACGGAAATAAGAAATCGACAGCTACGAAATCGATCAATTTCAGAGTATCTCATGAAGTGGAAAAACTTACCCACTGAAGATTCCACATGGGATGACGAGAATTTTATAAAGAAGCATCCAGAGCTACTCAAGCGTTGAGGACACACTTTTTTGAAGGAGAGGGGCATGTTAGGTCTCTATATTACTAGTGTGGTCCCTTATTGTTGTTAGTGTATCCCCCTTATTGTTATTTTTGTACCCCTATAGTCCCCATATTGTTATTATTATGCCCCATAAAACCCCACTATTGTTATTGTTGTGCCCTTATATTATTATTGTTAGGTCAGCTAGGATTATATTGTGATCCTATGGACTCCTATATATAGAAAGGAGTTTTTTTTCATTTGAATCATCCAAGAATTGTTCAATTATGTAATGTAAAGGAGGTTTCCCCCTCGAAGTGGTTGATTTATAAGGCATTGATCTCTCTTTTCTTCTATTTTTGGAGTTGGATTCATAACATGGTATTGGATAGTCACTTGATCTAGAAAATACATTGGGAAGTCTAAAGGAAGAAATAAGAATTTGCAAAGCAGACAATGATAAACTTATACAAGGACGAGAAAAACTAGAAGAGGTTAATGCAGCCATCCTTCAAATTTTGTCGGAGTTGCAGAAGCAGGGGCCACTCAGGATCAGTTATGGGTAAGATGACAGAACTAATGGGGCATATGGTAGTAGGTCTCCTATTAGGCACATGTCAGAGAGAGCTGATACAGTGAAAGATGGAAGGTTGTTGGACATTCTGGATAGGAGGAGTGATGACCACAAGTATCATTCTAGTTTTGATTCAGATGGGCATCGTGATCATCATCAATATCATCCTTATAGGAGGAATGATAGGGGCTATTTTCCGGAAGAGTTTAAAAAGGAAAAACCACCTACAATTGATGGAGAGATGAAGAAACCATAGGATGCAAAGACATGGTTTCTTGGCATGAAGAATTTTTTCAGATTGCATGATTAATCGTAAAATGTGAAAGCTAGGATAGCTAGATTTAGCCTTAGAGGTAGAGAAAACATTTGGTGGGAAGACATGAAGAACATCAAAGATATTTCTGAGGAGGATTTGACTTGGAGTGAGTTTGAAAGTCTATTCCGAAGTAAGTATCTATGAAATAGATACTACGATGATAGGGAAAAGGTCTTTATGAGTTGAAGATGGGTTCCATGATAGACGAGGTATATACTAGCAGGTTCTTGGAGTTACTGAGATACGTCCTTACCTCAAGGAGGAGAAGGCCAAGATTCAAAGATTTATTAGTGGGTTGTTGGTTGCATTCAAAGATAGGATTGAGTTTGATGAGCCCAGATCGTTGAAGGGGGCCATCCGAAAAATCAAGCATTGTTATGAGGAATCAAAGCGCAAATCAAAAACTAAGCCAGATTGGAGAGGCGATGATAAGAACAAAGGAAAATGGGACAAGAAGCGAGCAAGGCGTCAAAACACATGTAACAAGGATAATGTTGCCCCACCTACGAAGTTCAATACATATGGTAGAGGACAGGGATTTCGATTAGAGGAGTAGAATAAGGATGACGGTTGGAAGCCCATACAGCATTGGACTTGTGGCAAAGATCATTGTAGGAGAGATTGTCCACGACATCAGGGTGGCAGGCCACAGATCTACAGTGTGTAGGAGGCATAGATAGTGGGAGATGTTAGGCATCACATTCCCCTGATCTATGCAGTTGTGGACAACATGCAGGCAGATCATCAAGCTTCTATCATTCAGATGGACGGTAAGCTTTGTGATCAAGTTGTTTCTATTTTTATTGACCTTAGATATAACTATAGTTATATTAATCCTGACTTGGTGGATAAGTGTGGTTTGAGTACAGAAATGCATGCAGAATCCTTCTTAGGGTAGTTAGCCACAGGTACGAAGAGAAGACTTCACCATTGGGTAAGAGCTTGCGCATTTGAGCTAAACGGTGTGCCTACAGCAACGCACTTGGACATATTTCCATTGGGATCACATAGTTTGCTATTGGGTATGGATTGGTTATATCTTCACAGGACCAAGGTAGATTGCTATGAAAAAACTATTGAATGTGTGGATGACAATGGGGAGCCAAGAGTATTGTAGGGAAAGAAGAAAGCCACATCAGTTAGGATGGTAACATCTATCAGGCCAAGCGCAGTTGTTGGAAAGGGTGCGCACTATTTGTAGTCCATATCTCTATTGATAAAGTTGAAGAATTTGAGAATGTAGGTTTGTTGAACAAGTATCCAGTATTGCAGCAGTTTCAGGATGTGTTTCCATCAGAGATTTCAGAGTTTCCACCGCACAGGGAAGTATATTTTTCTACTGAGTTGGTGCCAGGGGAATCTCCATCATCAAAAGCACCTTACAGGATGAGTACACCAAAGTTAGTAGAGTTGAAATTGTAGTTGAAGGAAATGTTGGACAAAGGGTACATTAGGCCAAGTGTATTGCCATGGGGTGCACCGGTGTTGTTCGTAAATAATATAGAGGTCACTCTTAGACTATGCATTGACTACATGCAGTTGAACAAAGTGACCATCAAGAACAAGTACCCACTACCGAGGATTGATGAATTGTTCCATCAGCTGAAGGGAGCAGCATTGTTTTCTAATATCAACCTGAGATAAAGATATCATCAGGTACGCATCAAGGAGCAGGATATCTACAAGACCGCATTCAGGACTAGCTACGGGCATTATGAGTTTGTTGTAGTTCCATTCAGTTTTATTAATGCCCCAACTACATTTATGTGTTTGATGAATAATGTGTTGCGTCCTTACTTGGAAAAGTTTGTGATTGTTTTCATTAATGATATATTGGTGTATTCTAAAAATGAGGAAGAGCATGTTGAAAATTTGGCAACAATATTGAGGTTGTTAAGAGAGCATCAGTTGTATGCTAAGCTCAACAAATGCAGCTTCTTCCAGACTCAGGTTCACTAATTTGGACATGTTGTCTCCAAGGAGGGCATTGCAGTAGATCCAGAAAATATAAGGGCCATCATGGATTGGATAGCTCCTAAGAGCCTAGATGAGGTGAGATCATTCATGGGACTGGCAGGTTACTACAGGAGGTTCATCAAGAACTTCTCACAGATCACTTATCCGATTACATCATTACAGAGAAAAGGTAAGAAGTTTGACTGGACAGAGGAGTGTGAGGCTAGTTTTGAGCAACTCAAGCAATTGTTGACACATGCTCCAGTGTTAAATATTGTGGATCCATATAATGAGTTTATAGTGTGTACAAATGCTTGCAAAAAATGGATTGGTGTAGTCCTTATGCATGATGGACGGGTGGTATGTTATGAGTCGTGAAAGCTAAATGAACATGAGCAGAACTACACGACACATGATCCTGTGCTAGCAGCGATCACATGGTTTGTACTTATGAGTGGTCACATTGGGCTGAGGTACTTGTTTGACCAGCCAAATTTGAATTCTAGGCAGGCAAGATGGTTGGCTACGATCAGTGACTTTGACTTCGAGATTAGGTACATCAAGAGAAAGGAGAACAGGGTCGCATATGCTCTAAGTAGGAAGGTATAGGTAAATCATTTAGCAGCGATGAGCTCCTATGGGATAGACTTACAGGATAGGTTCTTGAAAGCAAGTCAGTTGGATCACAGGTACATGGATATTGTGCACATGTTGCATAAGAGTACAGGTACAGGTGTTGGTACAGGTACATGTACAAGTACATGTGTTGGTACGGGTATAGGTACATGTGTTGGCATAGGTACAAGTACAAGTTTTTATATAGGTACATGTGTTGCCACAGGTACAGGTGGTACAAGTACAAGTACATGTGTACAGGATTTGGATTACTGTCTCACGATAGATGGATTGGTCAGATTCTGAGAAAGGATATATGTATGAGACAATAGTGAGCTCAAGAAGGTGATCTTGAGGGAGTTTCACATGAAACAATATTCGAGTCACCTAGAATACTAGAAGACTTTGAATACAGTGAAGATATTCTACTATTGGTTGAATCTAAAGAGGGATGTAGTAGATTTTGTGGCCAGATTTTTGGATTTTCATATGGTTAAGGCAGAGTGCAAGAATCTAGGTGGATTTCTACAACTTATTGCAATTCGAGAGTGGAAATGGGAGTTCATTTCCATGTCTTTCATCACCAGTTTACCTAGGACAGCTAGATAGCATGATTCTATTATGGTTGTTGTGAACAGGTTAACAAATGTTGCACATTTCATATCGGTGAAGACTACATACTCAACTAGTGATGTAGCACAGGTGTTTATCAGAGACAGAGTCAAATTTCGTGGTGTTGAAAAGAATATTTTGTCTGACATGGATGCAAAGTTCACATCCAAGTTTTCGAAGGAGTTATTTGCAAGTTTGGGCACAGTTTTGGCCTTCAAGACAATGTATAATCCACATACATATGGATATACTGAGAGGGTCAATAGGATATTATAGGATATGTTGAGGATGTATGTGATGCATTAGCGGCACAAGTGGGAAGAGCATATTCCATTGGTAGAGTTTGCCTCTAACAATGAATATCAGGAGTCGTTGACAATGAGTCAATTTGAGGCATTGTGGATAGAGTTGCAACACTCCTGTCAGTTGGAGTGATCTAGTTAACGTGGTACTGATTGGGCCAGATATGCTGGCAGAAATGGAACAAGAAATGCAGGTGATCAAGCAAAACTTGAAAGCAACGCGGGATAGGCAGGAGAGTTATGCAAATAGGAATAGGTCGTTCAAGGAGTTCTAGGTTGGGGATCAAGTGTGCTTGTGTATCAATCCCAAGAAGATCTCCTTGTGGGTTGGATCATGTGTCAAGTTGACACCAAGGTTTTGTGGAACCTTCAGGATCATTGAGAGGATCGGACTAGTGGCCTATCGACTTGCACTGCCTTCCACAGTGAAATTCCAAGATGTTTTTCATATATTGTTGCTTAAGAAATATGTTAAATATTTTTATTATGTTATTGACTGGTCTATATTGCAGGTGGAAGCAGAAGGAGAGTTCTAGCTGGAACTGTAGTTCATTTTGCAGAAAAAGACACTCTTGCTCCAGAATCAAGCAATAGAGCAAGTTAAAGTGCAATGGAATCACTTTGGGCCGAATGAAGCTACATGGGAGATGGTGGATTAGATGCGGGGTATGTATCCTTCCTTGTTTGCCCATTGAAGCAAAGCAGTTTTGGTGTGATGTTGGTTTTTGTTTAGCATGTGTTTCGACAATGTTTTGATGTTATGGGTGGATGTATGTACATATATATATCTGTGTGTGTGTGTGTGTGTGTGTGTGTGGATGTAAACTCCACCATGAGATATGTTATAAATCTCTAATAAGCAGTATGGTGTCATGTCATTATAGTGTCATTTTTTTATGATGTCATGTTCATTTGCTTTTCAGCAGGGTGATAATTGTAAATATTGCATCGATCTATGTTATAAAGCTCCATGGGTAGTATGGTTTGCTTTTCAGTGATGTTGCTGAGTTATATGTGTGATTGAACACCGAGGACGGTGTCCCCCAAGGGGGAGGGTTCTGTAACATCCCTGGTGAAAAAATCATGTAATAAAGTAAAAATAATAACCACGGTTGATGGGACATGTATTCCAAGTTGAATGTTAGGCATAACATCCTAGGGGGTGTTCATTTGGTCTATTATGGCTAAGGAAATAGGCAAAGGCTATGGCTAAGGCATTAAAGAGGCAAAAAGTATTTTTGGCACATTTATTTATGAAAATAATGGAAATTAGGAGAAAAGGGAGGTAAAAGGTCATAGGTTGCATGTGAGGAGGTAATTGAAGGAAAATAATGGAAAATGAAGCAAATAGAGGCCTATTCTATAAAAAGTATTCTAAGGATCAGTTGGTAAACCTTTAGTTAGTGCATTTTTGGATCTGTCTTGTTATTCTCTCTCTCTTTCTCTCATACTCTTGGATACTTAGAGTTTTCTTGCAGCACTCATGGAGAGCGTGGATACTTGGTGATTTGAAGCAAGAAGGCAAAGGAAGAGCAGGAAAGCATAGGTGGACATCAGGATCAACATCTACAACGGGATTTGATTACAGGTACTGAGTTGCATGTATGTTTTCCTCATTGGTTTTAGCATGCATGGTGTATGCATGTGGATTACCTAGCCTTCATTTCCTGGACAACCATGGTATTGTGGGTTTATTTCCATTGATTATTTTCTGGTTGGTTCTCATGATTCCTTTAGTTGTTGGGTTGATTTATTAGTTCCTGGAGCCTTGGTTGGAAAAACGCTCTGGATCCTGATGGACAGTTATTGGGTTAAGTTACTCGTCGTGGAGCCTTGGTTGGAAAAATGCTCTGGAGCCCTAGGTGGGTTGAGTTACAAGTCCTAGAGCCTTGGTTGGACAAATTATTTGGAGCCCAGTAACAACTGGGGTTGAGTTACTAGTCCCTAAAGTCGTGGTTGGAACAAACGCTCTAGAGCTTTGGAGCAGGTTGGATAGAGACCAATCTGTGACAATTGTGATTTTTGACCATGAGGTGTAATCATAGGTTGAGGGTTGAGGTTGTTTGTCCTCTGGAAGCCCTGGATTGATTGTGATTGATGTGTTTGATTAAGTCCCACATTCATGCTTGGAATATGGCACGGGGGTGATTGGCTGAAGTAATACTTGGCTCATTCAATCTATGGTCAGGTGGAACGTGGAAGTCCCATCTCCAGTTGGTTTTTACATTCAGCAATGAAGAGCTCATTTCTCTGGTATTCGGTATGCAAAGATACTAATTTATGTATGGATTTTATTGCTATTGTATCCAATGTATTTATGTTATTAATATGTTGGTTATGAGCATGTATTCGATAAGTAATGATGTATGGCTCTATTCATGTTTTTGCCTGTAAATTAATATCCCATGTATCCATGGTAAAATTTATTGTATGATAGCTTATGATGTAGGGGATCAATGCTTCTTAGCCGTTCTTATATAAGAAAGCGACCCCTTTGTTTAAATCTGTTGTTTATACCTGTAGAGACTATGTTTGTGACATGTTTGATGAAATGTTTGTCATGGCTGGGTGGGGTCGGATGAGTCTAGTTTATGTGATTGCTTCCATATGTTTGTTTTAATGTTATTTACCCTCTCCTAAATTTACAAGAAGTTTTGAGCAGTGACTTGGGCTCAAGGACTGAAAATATGGCACAAATATCGGAGCTACAGGCGGAAAATTTGTTGTTTGGGCCTTAGCCACTACCTTGACAAGGGTAGGTCGTGACTATAGAACCTAGAGTTGCTCCCTTGCCCTTACAATCCCTCGACTAAGCCTCAAAGGGTCTAAAAGTCAGTCCCTCGGGGAACAAGGCCCTGGAAGGTTGGGTTAACTCATGGGGATGTTAATGATATAATGTAAGGTGTGTTTTTGGTGCTTCCACCAGTTCCACTTCCTTAAGGTCATCTAGGAGGTTTAATCTCATATTAGTATCCTCTCGTCACATGTTTACCCCGGTTGGCCGGTTACTTGGGTAGATATGGGAAGAGGGTGTTACAATTAGATCATGCCCTTTCACCAAGAGACACCCATGGCGGTATATAAGCCATGGGCCCTTATATGTAATATTGAACATTCAAGTATTAATAATATATATATATATATATATATATATATATATATATCATTATGTTAAGTATTGATATTTTATGCTCCATCTGGTATTAGAGCCATGTTCTTTTCCATTGTTGTTTGTAAATCACTACTCACACAATTGTTCCCTATCTTTGTGTCCCTACATACTCTATCATCTCAACCAGGTTCCCTCTTCTTTCCCTTTCACATCGTTGACCGATAATACCCTACCATCGTTGTTCCTCCAGTTGTCACTGTCTATCCACTGCACCTTGTTTCCATTATTTTCCGCCACTGCTCACCCCCCGCCATCCACGCTCACATCCACGTCATGTTTCCCTAACTGCTAGTTCCTGTAACATTTTAGTTGGCCCGACCACATCCAACCTTCATTACTATGACCATCATCTAGTCATCATTCCTTTGACCATATTGTTTTCCCAACCACTGGTTCACTCTCTTTCGACCACTGTCTAATGTCTCTCAGTCTGACAACCGACACCATATCCCTAATTTTCCTTAACCACCTTGTTGTCTCAACCACTGGTCCGCTCTCTTTCGACCATTGTCTAATGACTCTCAACCCGAAATCCGACACCATGTCCTTGATTTTCCTTTGACCACCTTGTTGTCCCAACCACTGGTCCGCTCTCTTTCGACCACCATCTGACGGCTCTCAACCCAACAATCAACACCATGTCCCTGAATTTGTTTTGGTTCCCCATTGTTTTCTTTAGGTAAAAGGTCATGCTTGCCTCCACAAGGTTCATAATTGTTGGTTAAAATTCATTGAATTAAATTTTTTATATATATATAACTGACACCATGTCCCTGATTTTGTTTTGGTTCCCCATTGTTTTCTTTCAGTCAAAGGTCATGCCTGCCTCCACAAGGTTCATATTTGTTGGTTAAAATTCATTGAATTATATATATATATTTAAAAAATAGGGTCAAGTTAAGGAAGAATGTTAAGTTGGATAAATATACACCACCACATACCCGATCAATGTTTGCATCAATGAAGATGGTTGATTTTAATAAAAAAATGGTAGATCTTGAGAAAAAGGTTACCAGACATTCTAATGAAATCAAGGAGCTCGAGTACACAACAAAGAGAATAGAGAATCAACTCGAGCATAATCATAATGAATTTAAAAAGGATCATGCAATTCTTTCAAAGAAGGGGGTTCGAAATCATAATGCAGCATTAATAACTTATTTATCAAACAATGGTGATGTTGAAATCTATATGTAAAAAGTTGAAAATTACACATGATCAACTACCCCATAATAATCAAGCTACTCAACATCCAGGTTCTTCAGACACATCAAACTCATTAGATTCACATCAGACCCCTGAGTCTCCAAGAGAATCTTCCATTCCCAATCAACAAAATAGTAACACGAATCTTCAAAATATGTAGCTCTGGAATCAATACTCAAATATGAAGCTCTTAAATCAATACCCCTTCTTCACCCCACTAGTTGCTACATATCAACAAAGAGAAAAACTTGAGCTCTCCAGATTTGACGGTAACGAGAAATATAATTTTGGATGGTTTAATGAAGCAGAAGAATATTTCAATATTTATAGTATTAACAATAATGATGAAAATATCAAGCATGCATCCATGAAAATGGAAGGTGAAGCATATAATTGGTATATGTGGTGGAAGAAAATGACACATGCTATCAATTGGAAGAAATTCAAAAATGCATTCTTTAAGAGGATTCTTAGGATTGACTGGATACTGTCAAAGGTTTATTCAAAATTATGCTCATTTATCTACACCCCTAACAAACATGTTGAAAAAGAACTCCTTTCAATGGAATGATAAGGCCGAAAAATGTTTTTAAGACTTAAAGGAAATCATGTCCAAGGCACCTATATTAGAAATTACATATTTTTCGAAGACTTTTGTAATTGAATGTGGCACTTCAGGTTTTGGCATAAGAGCAGTATTGATGGAGGATGGTCAACCAATATCGTTTGAAAGCAGGAAGCTAAACAAGAGGCAATGTCTAAAATATACATACAATAAGGAAATTATCATCATTATGCATACATCAACTAAGTGGAGGTGATATCTCTTGGGAAGTAAGTTCTTAATACAAATAGTCCATAATAGTATTCAACACCTCCTCTAACAAAAAACTCTATCTAAAAAACCAAAAAAGTGGACTGAAAAATTGCCACCTTCGACATGATATATTACATAAGAAAGGGAAAGACAATGTAGTAGCAGATGCTATGTCTAGGAAATATAAAGAATCAACATTACATGAAATTTTGGTTGTTATCCCATAATGTTTTAATGAAATTCGAAGTGAGTATGCAAAATATCCAGAAACAGGTGCTATAATCAATAAACCTCCTCATAAATCAAAATTTGAATGGAAAAACGATATTTTGTGGTACAAGGGAAGAATTCACCTAAGTCAAAATTACAAATTTAAAGCCAAAGTTCTCAAATAGTCCCATGATTCATTGTCATTCTGACATGTAGGTTTCTTTAAAACCTACTGTAATTCACACCAATCATTTTTTTGGAAGGGAATGAATAATTATATTAAAAAAGATGTAGTAAAATGTGATACATGCCAGAGAAATAAAAATTAGAACATTATGACCCTCGAACTGCTCCATCCCTTAAATATTCCAAATTAGAAGTGGGAAGAAATATCAATAGAATTTATCGAAGGATTACCCATGTCCGATGGCAAGGAAAAAATTCTCGTAGAAGTCGACAGAATTACCAAGTACACACACATCATAGGAATGAGGAAATCAGACTCAGCAAAAAAAATCGCCAAGATATTTTTCAAGAATGTATACAAACTACATCGGTTTCCCAAGGTCATTGTTATCGATAGAGACGCCAAATTCAAATGTAATTTCTGGAAGGAATTTTTCAAACATATAGGAACCTACTTCAACATGATTTCAACATACCAACCTGAAACAAATGGTCAAACAAAAGTTTTCAATAAATCTTTATAAGCCTACCTACATTGTTATGCGACAAACAAACAAAAAAAGTGGGCTCAATGGTTACATATCGTTGAATGGCGGTGCAATTTCACTTACCACACTTCAATTAAAATGACTCCATTTCAAGCTCTGTACAGTTATGAACCTCCTAAATGGAAGGACCTTGCCATTATCGAGATAAAACTTCCAGCAGTTAAAGACCAATTAGAAGAAACACAAAAAGTCTTCCAAGCACTAAAGGAAAATCTAAATATTGCAAGAAATTGTATGAAGTAGTAAGTTGACCGAAACATAATAGAAATAGAATTTGAAGTTAGAGAATGGGTATTTGTTATACTTCAACCTTACAAGCAGTTGTCCTCAAAACAGAAGGTAAAAAACAAATTGGTAACAAGGTTCTATGGATCGTACTAGATTAACAAAAAGATCATCCAAGTAGCATACAGTTTAAGCCTTCCTGATAAAATTCATGTTCACAACATCTTCCATGTATCTTGCCTTAAAAAATCACTTCTCAAAAACCAAGTGGCATAAACAACATTATCGACATAATGACGAAGGGAATATCATTCTAGAACCAAAAGGTATCATCTCCACCATGGAAAAGGAGTTGTGATCACACGTAATCAAAGAATACCTGATTAAGTGGAAAGACCTACTAGAAGAAGAAGCTTCCTAGGAGACAAAATAGTTTCATCAACAACACCCGTCGTTATGTATTCTTTAAGGACAAAGCACATTCTCAAGAGGAAGGCAATGTTATGCAAAAAGTTAATAATTTTGTAATTATAGATTAATTAGGAAAAAGGGCATGATCACAAGATCATGCCCTTTCACCAAGAGGCACCCGAGGTGGTATATAAGCCAAGGGCCCTTCTATGTAACATTTGTCATTCAAGTATTAATAAAAAATATATATATAATTATGTTAAGTATTGAGCTTTTACACTCTATTATAGATATCACAATGAGCTGTCTTATAAAGCTCCAATAAGCGATATGGTTGTCATGTTTGTCATGTTGGTCATGGTTTTCAATAGTTGTTCATTATAAATATTGCATCGGGCTATGTTATAAATCTCCAAAGGCAATATGTTTTGTTTTCAACGGTTTTCTAGTCATAGGTGTCATTAAACACCAAGGATGGTGTTCCCCTAAGGGGAAGGGGTTTGTAACAACCTCAGGTTATAATTTCATGTAATAAAGGTTAATAAAGGAAAAATAAGACCAAGGTCACGGGACACATATTCCAAGTCAGATGTTTGACAAAACACTATAGTGGGGATCAGTTTCAGTTTATTTATGGCTAAGGAAAGTTTCAAAGGAAAAGAGGCATTAATTGGCATTTATTTAAAAAAATAAAGGAAAATAGGAGAAAAGGAAGGTGAAGAGACACAGATTTACATGAGAGGGAAATTAGAAGGAAAATAAAGAAAACAGATACATCAATAATAAAAGGGCTTTAGAGAACCAATTAACAACTTTCGTCAATGTTAGCTTGGATAAAGTGAGAAAAGAGAGAGAGTGTCAAGAGGAGAAAGCAAGCCAAGAAAGGAAAAGGAAAAGAATGGAGAAGGTTGCATGAACAACTTCAGCAGGAAGATTTTGCAGGTAACAGGTTGCATGTGTGATTTCTTAACTGAGGTGTGAATTTATGGTTCATTCATTTGTTTATTTAGTTCATTTGTTGTCATTGGCATGGGTTTTCTCGGGTTTGATAGTTGTTTCAGCCTTGCCTTTCCATTTCATGGACAATAATGGTGTGATGGGATTCATTTCTTGGTTGAGATTTGGATTGTCAGAAGATTTTTGAAATGGGTGAGGTGGTCTCAGGAAAATTCCCAAGGGTTGGGGTGGAGATGGTTTTCTTTGGGAATCCCTCGACATGTGAGTGGAGACAGGAAAATTCCTCACGGTATGGTGAAGGAATTTTGAGGCATCCAAGCTTGTTTTGGTTTTTTCATCTCTTGACCGGTTTTGGCGAGATCACAGTAGTTTGAGGGTGGAGGTGGTTTAACCTCTAGATTCCCTTGGTTGTTTATGTCTTGGTTTATCCCATGATATCCCACATTCATACTTGGAATATGGAACAGGGGTGATTGGCTGAAAGAGAGCTTTGGTTCAACTCAATATGTGGTCGGGTGGTACATGGAAGTCCCTGAATTGGTTGGATTTTGCATATGTTAATAATTATTTCCCTATTCTGATTTATGAGTATTTGTATTGGTTATTATGTTGATTTTATGGTTGTTCTATCATGGTTAATATTCTAGTTATATGTTTGTTATAAGCACGATTTAATATATGTTTTAGCTATGGATCTTGTTATGCTTTGATAAGTTAATGAATGGTTGATGAATGCATGGGAGAGTAAAGTTGATTTATTAATCACACAAACCAATGTGTCGAAAGGAAATACAAACAACAGAAGGAAACCAAATAAAAGTATGGAAGAGAAAGAAAAAGGAGAACTCGGTGACTTCAATGACCAAGTGAAGTTAGCCTAGTCTCACGGGGAGCTACTCAGGAAAGTATTTCAGGTTAGAGCAACAATTATGAAATGTGAAGTCTTTACAATCATGTGAGCAACAACAAAAGAAGAGTGGAATGATAGATACAAAGCTACACATGCAAAGCCTAATTCATCCTCTGCACATCTAGAGAAGGCAAATGATGGGTGCCAAAAATTTGAAATTTCTTTGCAATTAGATGAAAAAGGGTTCAAGAAAAAGCCTATGAATAAGAAAATTGTTGTTCCAATAAATGGTTTGATGAGCTGATATAGATTAGCAAGCAGGAAATTTGCATGGAGAGTAAAGAATAAAATTAGGTCTACATACGACATCATAGCTATGGGTATGCATGGTTGGGCGTTAAATTGAAATATATTAATCTATTGTTATGGTAATTGAATTGGCTTCCTAATAATGGACTAAAATATGATGTTTATAAATGCAATGCAAACAAATTTATCTATATATCTATTACCAGTGGCAAAATTTTATCTTCTCCATGACACTCAATACTAGCTACATCGGAGTTGCACACGTAAGAAAAAGTGAAATACTCAAATGTGACCAGCAAATACCACTAAGAGAGGTATTTTGAGTGCAAAGAATACAAATCTGAAGCGAATAATGTTTGAATGGCAAGTTAAGTATGTAAAGAAACATCTTACACATAAATAAAGGAAATATTGAGCACCAAAATGATTACATTAAAGGCATTTTGGCCACATGAAAAGAGCCATAGTGATATGAAGAAAATAATGTAGCATCAAAGCATATGAATGGGATTCAATCCATGCACTCAAAACAAATGAAAACAAACACTCAAACAAGGAATCAATGGCCCAAAGAGACTTTAGCCACTAAAAGAATGCAAACTTGTAATATCAAGGGAATGATTAGAGTGATACAAAAATATTTGAATGGAAACAGGATTGCAAAGGTGATAGGACACAAAGAAAGCAGAAATATTATTGCCAGTGTGCATTCCTTCCAGAATTCAAAACATTATTTCCCAAGTGTGGGTTGAATGAATTTTAATTCTTGGGTGATGAATGAATTCTCTTTGTTGGATGAGTTGGTGCATTACGTCATAATATATATGTTTGCAACATTTTTTGATGTAAGCTTGGCAAGACTACATCTTCAACATGTCCAATATATCACCCCGATCAGGGCAGGGAATTGATCCAGTGAATTCGCATCAAGGAGTTCCTTAACAGAGCACCCGATCACCGTTTATCCAAGACCCCGTGGACATATGTTTGCAGCATATTACATCTCTTACATGAAAATATTTTTTTTCCCTAATTCAACCCATAACCGTTGGGCCATCAAAGAGAGGATATGGCAGTCCACTTTATTGTGTCTTGACTAATACAGATTGCATTCATATTTGTAGTGTTAAACATTTTCAGTGCATAGAAGATCCTAAAGATGGAGAAACATTAATATATTTGGAGCAGTAGGCTTGATGATATAAACATTAATATAATTTGGAGAACCGACATTAATAATTATACATTTGCAGCATCAACATATTATCTAGACGGTCAATAGTGGCTAGAATCCATGCAAAAAAAATCAAAAAATTCGGTAGTAGTATTATTTGAATCATGTTTTGAATGGTGGAAATAGATTCAGCACCATAAAAAACTTTTGGGGCGCCCAAAATCTTGAATTTTGACAGCTTTACTCTTAATTTACAAAAATTACTGCCGCATTTTATTAAAATCTTGCCAGAATTTCCACAATTATTAGGGAAAAAATGTAGGTTGGTTAAAAAAAGGGTTTTTTTTAATATGGAGCAACGTTCATTTGGAGCATGTGTTATTTTATATGTGGTTATTGGAGTAGTGTTATTTTATTTTTTATATTATGGAGAGCGTTGATTTATTTATGCAACCTTGATACATTGGAGAGTAGAGTTGATTTATTATGAAAAGCATTGCTTTATTTATGCAGCCTTGATACATTGAAGAGCAACGTTGATTTATTATGGAGAGCTACATTGATTTATTATGGAGAGAGTTGTTTTATTATGCATGCTTGATACATTGGAGAGCAATATTGATTTATTTATTTAAGCAACGTTGATAAATTATGGAGAGCCTATTAATAAAAGGCATGGAGAGCATATTAATAAAGAGCGTTCATATCATGGAGCTTTATATTATGGAGAGCCTATTAATAAAAAGCATTGGATCATCGTTCGATTGACAATGTATTTATTTGTTTAGTGTGTTTTTGAAGGTTATTAGTCCCTGCTTTACATGGACTCTAGCGATCGCTAGAGCTTTGACTATCGATTAAGCCAGTCTTTGACCAAACATTTTGCCTTCATACAAAAACTTAACGAAATTTTTGGGTGACAATTTAGGTGCACCAAAATTTTAACCAAAGTATTTAATTCTACCTCTTATTGCAAACTTCATGTATCTAGAGACAATGTTAGATGTGCAAAGTGTTTTTATCCAAAGTTTGATAATACGGTACAGAAAGATCTTTAACTTTAACCAAAGTTTGATTTTTTGTCTATTAATTCATAGAAATAGAAACTTTAGCCAAAGTTCAGTCTCCTATTAATTCTAATAAAATCCAGGAAAATCGTGTCCAGTGCCGAGAACAGCTCATGCATGTTCGCCTCCTACCAGCTACCTGCCATCTCCTGCATGTTGCATGTTCACCTCCTACCACGTTGGTGGTGGCTATTTGACATGCCAGTATCCTATTAATTCATATAAAATCCAAGATGATCGTGTCCAAGAACAACTCCTGCATGTTCACCTCCTCCTGCCATCCCATGCATGTTGCATGTTCGCCACTTACCATGTAATGTAAAATGGTGGTAATGAAACATACAACGATGACATGGGTTGATCCTTATACCTAAGTTAGGGAGATAAAATGAGAGGTTAGAAGTATTAGAAAAAACAAGAATTACACCATGAAACAATGAGAGAGGTTGATCCATTCTGCATGAAATCAAATAAGACTAGAGCATTTTTCATCAAGAAGAAACCGGAGGCAACTGGAGGATTTTGAAATTTTTAACATCTCCAGGTGCAAAAATACATTTTTTCAAAATAGCTATGGTCTCAGGTAGATAATAGATAAGCACTTACTTGCATTGTTCTGAGGGAGCTAAAACTAAGTTCTTATTTTGTTGATGGACATGGAGTTTGTCATTCGTATTTGCTAATGGACATGGCATTTTATAACTGTGTTACTTTTAATAATTGTGTATCCTCTGGTCTTAAATTTATTATCTTTTAATTTCCCACCTGATTTATGGAACCTCTCTTACTACTTGAATTTATTATCTTCTAATTTCCTATTTGATTTATGAATCTGTCTCTAGCATATTTGGAATTTTGTTCAGGCAAGAATACTATTATACAATGTAAAGTGTTAAAAAATCCTCAGCTTCTATGCATGAAGCAATCAATGCTTTGAAAAGACATTCTTATCAAACATTATTTTTAAATCTCTAAATAAATGTGGATTTCTGAATGGATGGGTTATGAATCATTATTTTTCTACAATCACTTTGTTGTCCAACTACAACACAATACAATTAAAAATTCTGTGATCAGAAAGTATGACCTCCTTGCGGCTGCGTCAAGCTACATACAATTGATCAAAGTCTGTCATAAAAAAGTATGACCCCCTTGCGGCTACGTCAAGCTGTATTTTCGGGCATCCAAGAATATTTGTTCAATGTCAAGCTGTATAAACTATATTTTCTGGCATTAAGATGGATGGATTAGATACAATGCTTTAGACTTGGCCAAACTGTATTTTCTGGCATCAAGATGGATGGATTAGATATGGATTAGATACCATGCTTTAGACTTGGCCAACAATAATGGAAATCAAAGAATGTGTAGTTATTACAACATAATGCAAATTACAAAATATGTATCATTAAGAGCAAGAGCAAGACCAAGACCAAGTCCCACAACACTGGCAATCAAAGCATGAAGGAAGACTATTGCAATTGATAGAAACAATAATAATCTGGAAAACATTTTTCTTGCATGATTAGCATTAATGCAGTATGGGTACTCCCCCATTTCTCCCCAATTTCTCCTTTGATTCCCCCGGCAGGGACTACTGCTGCCTCCAGCCCTTGTTTGGAGCAACACTCATTTCATGATAATGTTTATTTTCCAAGCAACGTTCAATTGACAATAGTATTTATTTGTCGAGCATATGGTCGAAGCATATTTGGAACAACGTTCATTTCACAATAATGTTTATTTGCCAAGCATCTTTCAATTGACAATAGTGTTTATTTTCTAAGCATATTTTTGAAGTAGCGTTGCTTTGACATTTTCTATGCATGCATTTGGAGCAACATATACCAGCCTAGATCCATCTTAACTTCGGATCTATCAAGCGCTGAGAGGGATCAAATCTCTCGAGGTGCAAACCTCTTTTTTGAGTGAAAGTATTGAGGAAAGGTTTGCACCTCGGGAGATTTGATCCCTCTCAGCGCTTGATAGATCCAGAGTTAAGATGGATCTAGGCTAGTTTCAGTCATGTGTGCCCAAGGAAAATCTATTGATAATATGAGGAACGTATGATTAATTTTATCAATAATATGTAAATACATTTAATATTAATATAACCATTTTAAATATGCTAAATATGTTTGAGATATATCGAGTCATTTTAATTTTGAATTTGTTTAGTTACCTCGGTTTGTTGAGATGATAAATATTGTAAAATAACTTTAATGGTGAAAAATGATGAAATAAAAAATTTGAATGCAAAGTGACAATATAATAATATTGAATGATAGAAAATGTGAATAATAAGAATGTAGTCAATTACAAATAGTCTTCATTGTGATCAATCTCAAACTATTTACTTCTACTATTCTTATTGTCACACTTGTTAGTTTTGTCACATTTTCATATCGATTATATGAAAATGAGAGTTGGAATCATAAACCATTTAAATATCTAGCTCGAGTTGTTGTAGTAAACATCACATTTAGCTCTCCAATATTAACAGGTTTAAATACTATAACACAAAAATCAATGCCCATTGTCAATAATTTTTTGTGCTTACACTAAAATCAATGCACACTATTAATCTAGTGACTTCAAAATTAATGTACCATCATACATACAATTACATGAAATCATAAATCAACATATATAGTGAATTCAATGCATCTAATGCAAGAAATCAAATAAGATTAGAAAACAAATCTACACTGAAATCAATGCATCTAATGCAAGTAATCAAATAGGATTAGAAATCGACATATACACTTAAAACAATGCATCTAGTGCAAGTAGGCAAATAGGCAAATAGGATTAAAAACCAACATCTAAACTGAAATCAATGCTTCTAGTGGAAACAATCAAATAGGATTAGAAATCACCATCTACACTAAAATCAATGCATTTAGTGCAAGCAATCAAATATGATTAGAAATCATCTACATTGAAATCAATGCATCTAGTACAAGCAATCAAATATAATTAGAAATCAACATCTACAATGAAATTAATGCATCTAGTGTAAGAAATCAAATAGGATTAGAAATCACCATCTACACTGAAAACAATGCATTTAGTGCAAGAAATCAAATAGGATTATAAATCATTTACATTGAAATCAATGCATCTAGTGTGAGTAATCAAATATCATTAGAATCAAAATCTACACTAAAATCAATGCATCTAGTGCAAACAATCAAATAGGATTAGAAATCGCCATCTACATTGAAATCAATGCATCTAGTGCAAGAAATATTCTTCCCTCTCTCCCCCCTCCATCTATATCTATATCTCCCTCCATCTCTCCTTCTTTGTCTCTTTATCTTACCCCGCCAAACACACACTCTCTCTCACTCTATATCTATCAATTTCTTTGTCCCTCCCTCCTTCTCTCCATTTATCTCTTCTTTATCTTCACCTTCCATCTATATCTCTATATCCCTCTATCTCTCTATATCAACCCCAAAACATACACTCTCTTTCTCCAATCTATCTATCTATCAGTGCCTCCTCCTCTCCCTCTCCATCTTGCTATCCTCTCTCCCTCTCTCCCCATCTTCCTTGTCTCTCTCTCTCTCTCTCTATCTCTCTCTCTCTCTCTCTCTCTCCAACTTTCACTCTTTATTTCTTTATTATTACCTCCCTCTCTCTCCCTCCATCTCCATATCTCTTTCCCTATCTCTCTTCACACTCTATTTTCCTTTCTCA
This sequence comes from Pinus albicaulis, assembly GCA_034641835.2. Classification (NCBI taxonomy): domain Eukaryota; kingdom Viridiplantae; phylum Streptophyta; class Pinopsida; order Pinales; family Pinaceae; genus Pinus; species Pinus albicaulis. Next base: position 703,573,587 of record CM076584.1, read on the forward strand.
CCCACCTTTTTCTCTCTATCTATCTTTACCTTCCAACTTTGTTACTATATGTCTCTCTCCCTCCTTATCTCCCCCCTTATCTCCATCTCTCCTTGTTTGTCTATTTATCTCACCTCCAAACATACACTCTCTCTCTTCATCTCTCCCTTTTCATTCCCTCTCTCTCTCCACTATTCACTCTCTATATCTTTCTTCTTCCCTCCCTCTCTCCCCATCCAGATCCATCTCTCTATCCCTCCCTCTCTGCCCCTCCAACTCCATCTCTCTATCCCTCCCTCTCACCTCCTCTCTTTCAATTCCCTTCTCTTTTCCTTCCTCTCCCTCCATTTCTCTTCTACCTCTCTCTATCTTCCCCCATCTCTCTCTCTCTCTCTCTCTCTCTCTCTCTCTCTCCTACAATCCTTTGTCTTCCCTCATCACTCTCTTCCCCTCTCTCAATTCCTCTCTCTCTCCCATCTCCCTCTATCTCCCCCCCCTCTCTCTCTCTACCCTCCAATCCTCTCTCTTCCCCCATTACTCTATCTCTCTCTACAACTATGTTACTATATCTCTCCCTTTCTCTCCCCACTTATCTCCATCACTCCTATGTCTCTTTATTTCACCCCTAAATATACACACTCTCTCTCCATCTCTCCCTTGTCACTCCCTCTCTCTCCAATTCTCACAATATATGCCTTTCTTCTTCCCTCCCTCTCTCCTCCTCGTCTCATCCTTCCTCTCTCTCCCTTTCTCTCCTACCTCCCTCTCCCTTCCCCTTATTTCTCTCTCTCTCCTCCAATCCCCTCTCCTCTCTCTCTCTCTCTCCTCCAATCTCCTCTCCTTATCTCTCTCCCACCTCCATATTTATGTCTCCCTATCCCTCTGTTACCATTCTCTACCTCTCTCACTCCTCTCCCTCTCTCTCTCTTCATTCCTCCTCTCCTTTCTCCTTCAATTTATCTCCATCTCTCCCTTGTCTCTCCCCCTATTTATCCACCTCTATCATATGTCTTTGTTCTTCCCTCCCATATATATAAAGAGTTAATATATATATATATATATATATATATATATTGATATTGTATTAATCCAAAGCTATTAAATTTAATAATAGTAATATTATAATATATTAATATGAATATTAGTCCCCGGATGCGGGTGTACGTAGTTAGTGATTATTTGCAGATGGGGAGGTGGCCGGGCACGTGGTTCACCACCACCGCCAGTCCTCTGCATTCAAAGCGACAGCCCAACTCGCAGACTTCTACAGTTAATGCAGCATCAATTCGTTTTATTACGCCTCGTTTACCTGCCCTCCTCGGCGTTATGGAACCCATTCCATTGATCCACAGAGTTTTACCTTTGAATTACTGCTGCTCGCAGGTCGTTTCAGAGCCCTGCCTGCGGACCAGTACAGGGAAACGGTGTTATTTGCGGTGTGGTCATCAGCTTTCAGAAGATTTTCAAGTCTCCTCGGGGCCGTTTGGCTATTACGGTGGCTTCACCTCTGTTTGCAGTCGCCCTCCAGTGTTTCTCCGCCCTACCCGGCTCACTATGCCTCACCTGAGACCTAGGATGACCGCCAGGCGAGGCTCCTCTCGAGGGCTTGGTATGAGACAGCCAGTGTCTCCTTCCTCATCCTCCCCGTCGGACTTTTCTGATCCTGAAGCTGGACGCAATGTTGTTTACAGGCGTGGACGTGGTCGTGGCCGTGGGGCGCAAATTCGCCTCTCTTCCAATGTTCACTCTCACTCCGCCCGTTTCATCTACCCCTGCTCCCTCAATCATCATGAGTTTATTGCCGAGGTTTCCATCACTCTGAGGCCTAATCCTGTCGCTCAGTCTTTGCTCTCTGGCCATAATTCGAATGCTCAAGCTCTGCCCTCTGAAATTGTCCCTGCTCCTGAGGATGAGGTTCTGTTCTGTCCTCCCGACGTCAGTAGGCCAAGCGCTCCGGATGATAACGCCTCTCAGTTAGCGTCTCAGATGGCAAAGCCCAACGCTCCTTCGGGCAGTGGTTTATCTGACAAAGTTCCTCTTCCTCCAGATGACGAGGACTTCAATCCGTTCGCTTGCCCTGTGGAGGAAGAAGCGCCTTCGCCTAACGAAGCATAATGGAGTCTGAACGACAGTTTTGGTCTACAGGTATCAAGAAGGGGTTAAACCTCCTTCTTTCTCTCAGTTTTTTGCAGATTATTAATGGTCATTCTTCATCGAATTATCACGGGCCTTCCAGATACAGGTTACACACTAGGATTACTGATGTTACTGTCCTCAGGACAGTGTTTCATGGCCATACTAAAATTACTTGTAATTTTTGTTTCTGGTTTTGTCTGTTAAGGTCTTATCAGTCGAAAATTGTCCTTCCTTTCAGCAGTCACAACAATCATAAGTATCAATGGTATAACAGTCGGACAAGGTCCTGGTCCTCAGTTTTTGTCATAGTCTGTATTCAGTCGTTGGTTTTAAGTGTCAATATGCAGCAGTGCAATGCTAGAATGCCACATCATTGGGCTAGCCACTCGGAGGCCTTTGCCTCGTTGTAATCTTTTTGTATCAATATAGAAGTAGACTTATTCAGAAAAAAAAAAAATATGAATATTAGATTTAACAATAATAATAATATTAATATTAATGTTAGGGTTAATAATATATTTTTTTGTATGGTATTAATAATAATTTGTTCCATGGTATTTGGGACATAGACTTCATATATAATTAGATGTCAAATTTCTAATCCTATTTGATATGTTTTAATTTATTTACCTTACCCTTTTATACCTCTTTTATATTCATTTATTTACCATACCTCATTTATAAATATGGTATTTGTCCCATGGTATTAATAATAATTTATCCCATGGTATTTGCCTCATTGGCTTCACCTAAATAAAACCTATTTTTTGAGTTAATGTAAATATAGAGGTTTATGGAGTAAATATAAAAACAGATTATATTCATTTACCATACCTCTAGATTATTTATATTTTTATTTATTTACCATAACTATGGTTTATTTATATTTTTATTTATTTACAATATCTCTTCTAGAGTAAGTAAAGAGGTTTTATTTATCTACCATACCTCAAGTTTATTTATATTTTTATTTATTTACCATATCTTTTTTTGAGTGTTCGTAAATATCTTCATATTTTAAATTTATATTGTTTAAATGTATTTTTAATGAATTTTTAATTGTGGATTTATATGGTTATCTAAGTGATTGTTTAAGGCAACATTATATAGATTTTATTTTTTTAATTTTATTTAGTTTATATTTTATTTTTGCTTCTGACATACTTACACATCGGGTCATACTGGGTTGTAGAATGCACCTCTTGGCGCAATAATACATTTGTCATGTTAAACATTTGAAGCAATATTCATTTGACATTTGTCATGTGTGCATTTGTCATTTGGTTATGTGTTCATTGTCGTTGGAGAGTGTTTATTTTCCTTTATAGTGTTGGAGAGCGTTCATATCAACAAATTCATATGGAAGAGCGTTCATATGAGTTGATATGCATTAATGCATTGTTTGCAACATATGAGGGCAGCGTTTATTGTTTGGAGTGTGTTTATATGGAGATCCCAACGTTAATATGGAGACCCCAACGTTTATATGAGAGCAATGCTAATACTTTTTGAAGCAACCTTTCTATGTTCATTTCCAAGCTCATCTACAATATATGATGTTTCATGGTTGCTTATGTATTGTTAATATATGTTGCAAAGGCTATGGTTGTTATATTTCCGATCTAATTATTACAAGTGGATGAAAATAAAATTTAGTGAAACATTTATTTATTTTAATATTAAAAATATTAAAAGGTGTGAAACGAATGAGTGGAATGCAAAAAGACAAGTCCTTTCACTTCATATTCATGTTTGGAATACCAACATGCATCAAAGCTTGCTTATAAAATTGTGTGAGCTCGCAAGGCTATATGGTTAGAGAGTTAGAGAATGTGAGAGTTGATTGAGGTCTTCTTAATTAATTACCTCGTACATATATAGATTTGTTGTGAAGCATATTTGAGGAGAAGAAGAAGCATGAGAAAAGATGGAGGTATGCAGATTTATAGACCAAGTAACTAGCACATTGTTGTTTCTTGTTTGTTTCAAGGGATCGTATTCTCCTTTCAAGTTGTATCTTGATAAATAATAAGTTGGAGCTTGTTGAGGTAGGAGCCTCCTGTGGGTTGTAACCTACAAAAAACTTATGGGATTTGGAGATTCCTTGCATGTTGTAGCTTGAAAAAAAATTGAGGTAGTAGCCTCCTGTAGGTTGGAGCCAACAAAACATCAGATGTAATAAGGGAGTAGCAGCTTTCCTTTGCATCATAATAATAAGAAAGATGTAGTTTTCTCCTTTTATAGGTTTCCACTTATATCTGGTGTCCATATGTGATTATTTTTTGTTGCCATGTGTTGGAAAATCTAGAGACCTGCATAGTACTTGTGATCTTAAATGTTCTTTTATTAATTCCTTAATTTTTTTCATAGAGAAATTACCAAAAACGAGAAGATCACAAAGAGATAGAGTACACAAGATATAGGCTCTAAGCCAGGGCAAAACCCCTCCAAGGGGAAAACCCAGAAAATGCTTCTCTTCTTCTTTAGAATATGCTTACAAAATAAACTTCCAAGACCCAAAGACCTGAGCCAACAAACCCTTCAAGACCCAAGTCAGCCCCAAGCAATATCTTCCTTGAGAAAACTTCCAATACTTATATGTTTCTACACTGCTACTGCAACTTTGGCCCCAGCTACAAAATTTTGGCCCCCTGCAATTGCTTCAAAATTTCGGCTTCTTATAGTTGCCATCTTCACAAACCCTAGCAAGACAGAGAGAGAAAGATAACCCTTGGTAAAATTCAACTTTTTCTCCTCGTCTTCGCCCTCCATCTACTCTTCTTAGCCTTCACTATTGCAAATCGAACTAGCTTGAGTAGAGTGTCCAAATGAGGTCAAGCTCCCTTCTATTTATAGCCTTTCTTAAGGGTCGAATAACCCTCCATTAGGCCGACTTGATATTTCTATTGGGCCGACTTGGTCTTGGGATTACTCATGGATTTTAATGATAAAATAAATAGTTTCCTTCATTATAATGGGTCCAAATGGGACTATGACATATGACCAATATTATTCTTTATCCTAGAAAGACCTAAAAATAAATAAAAGACATAAAAGCACGAAGAACATGATTTTGACTCAAACTTGAGTATGAAACCCATACTCCAGAATAAAATATAATTTGTTTTTATTTCTTTATAAAGAATATACATTTTCATGATTACAATTACATCATAATGAAGATTGGACCTAGTTACAATTTTCAACACTCCTTCTTAACTAGGGAGGTGTTCATAGTATAAGGAATCTCAATCTTGAAACATTCTCATAAGAAGAGTTAGATTGATAAGCCATATTTTGTCAAGCATCTTTTCATCACAACCAACAATGTCCATGAAGGCCTTAACTGGACATTATCATCTTTAATTATGAGCATTATGTTGGGTTGCTTTACATGAGCTACCACACTACCTTTCAAGGCACATACCCCATTCGAATGTCAACAAGGTATGTCCTTTTAGGACTATTCTTACCTTGGATTCCCAAACCTAGATCCTCAAAGAATATTGTTCCTCTTTGACTAGTCTTATCTTGGATGCCCTACCTCGTCCTCAAAGAGTATCTGTCACCAACTTCTTTTCCCTGGATTCTCCAATTCATAAGATGTTTATCATGATCCTCTGGACTCGATTCTTTCTTTATAGCCTTCACTAAGACTTACGGTTGTTAGTCCTAGTCTAGTTCCTGACCCATAATGACAAGAACTATCTAATATCACTCCCTCTCAACCAAGGAATATATATCCAACAAATCAAGCTTGCCTCTCAGGTACTCAAGCTTCTTGTTTGGTAACGCTTTAGTCAATATGTCAGCTACTTGTTCATTTGTAGGTAGATAGTGCAGCTCTACGACCCCATATTGTACCAAGCTTTTGATCTAGCAGTACTTGTTGTTTATATGTTTCGTCTTTGCATGAAACATCAGGTATTATGTCAATCTTATGAAACTATGATTATCACAATGTATCCATGTAGGGCTTAACAGTCCTTCAAACAAGTCTGATGGTAACTTCCTAAGCCAAATTGCTTCTCAATAAACCTCGGTTGCAACAACATATGAAAATTCAGTACTACTCAAAGAAATTGTATCTTACTTTATGCTCATCCATGAAACCATGGAATATCTAAGGATGAAACATCCTCTTATTGTGCTTCTTCCATCTATCTCACTACCATCCCAATCTGAATTTTTTAATCATGTAAGTAGGATTTCATGCCTAGTATACCAAGGGAAGTGATGTATATTCCCATGCAAGTATCTTAGGATATGCTTAGCTACAATCCAATGATCATGTTTTCGCTCCATGTGAAACTGACTGAGGACATTTACTACAAAAAAAATTTCTAGCCTAGTATTCACCAAATACATCAAGGACCCAATCAATTGTCTGTAGCAAGTCAGATCTACCAGACTAGATTCTGAACTCCTAAAACCTTTTCAAATTTGAAATCGTAGGAGTCATCATGGGCTTGCAATCCATCGTACCATATTTCTGAAGCATCTTGATCACATACTTATGTTGACCAAGATATATCTCTCCTGAATTTTTCCATACTTTAAGTCCCAAATAATAGTTCATAATCCCAAGATCCTTCATATCAAATTATGTTGTTAATTGCTTCTTGCATTCTTGAATTTGATGTTCTACACCTGTAACTAGTAGATCATCCACATACAAGAGTATTATAATTGGCTCATCCTAGACCACCCTAATATATAGGTTAGGATCTGTAGTACTCTTGGTAAAACCAAGTCTTAAGAGGCATGCATACATTATTACATACCATGCTCTCGGTGCTTGCTTTAAGCCATATAGAGCCTTCTTCAACCTGCAGACATTAGTTTCCCTCTGATTTATTTCAAATAATTGAGCTTTCACAATGTTGACCTCCTCGTCAATGGTCCCATTCAGGAAAGTTGTCTTGACATCCATTTGATGAATGTTCCAACCCATAGAAATAGCCAACGAAACAAGCGATCTTATTTTTGTATACCTAGTGGTGAGAGAAAAGGTTTCCTCATAATAAATCCCTTCTTTCTGGTGAGAAGCCCCTTGCTACGAACCTTGCTTTGTATTTGTTTATGCTCCCATATGCAACATGATTTATCTTATAAATCCATTTTGAAGTGATTATCGATTTTTCACTTGGCCTAGGGATAATCTCCCATACATTGTTCTTCATTATGGATTGGTATTCTTCCTGCATCGCATTCCTCTATTCTTGATTCTTAGCTGGATCCTCATAGGAGGAAGGTTCTACCTCAACCATCCTTGTCATGTATGCAACATATCCATAATACCTCTTCGACCTATTACTTTCCTTGGATGTCCCTGATGTTGTATGTCCTTTTTTCTCTTTAATAGTAGTTTTCAAACAAATAAGCCTCTTCTATTTTTCTAGAACAATTACTTGTTGTATAGGCTCACAAGGACCTTCAACATCTTCTTGAGTAGGTATTGGTTCTTGACCATCATTTTCCCTAAAAATATCCTCAAATATAGGAACTTCTTCTTCATCAAAGTCAACTAGAACATCCTTTGATTTCTTGTAAGCTATGTTTTCATCAAATATGAAATCTCTTTTTACCTCAATTCTATAGTCCTCCTTAACATAGATTTTGTATGCTTTAGATGAAGCATTATACCCAACAAATATGCCCTTTATACTGGTAGGATCTAACTTCTTAATTTTATCCTTGGGTGCATGAATATAAACAAGACACCCATATATACGAAGATGATCCACACTTGGCTTCTTTCCTGTAAATGCTTCTTTCGAAGTCATGTCATTGAGGATCCTATGAGGAATTTGGTAGTGCAAGTAAAAAATTGTCATACATGCCTCACCCCATAGGAATTGAGGAATATCTTGATCGTGCAACATAGCTTTGACACATTATTCAATAGTATGATTCTTCCTTTCTGCCACACCATTTTGTTTAGGATTATAGGGAACAATGAGCTCCCTCTTGATTTCCGCTTCCTTGCAGAAAGCTATTAATTATTTGGTGGTGTATTCTCCACCATTATCTGACCTTAGAATTTTGATATTTATCTTAGTTAGATTTTCCACTTCTTTTTTGAACTCCTGAAACTTATCGAATACCTCATCCTTGTTCTTGAGAAGCTATATACAAGTATTTATTGAGTAATCATCAATGAAGGTTGCATAATATTGATGCCCGCCATGATAATTAACAACCATAGGTACACATACATATGAGTGCATAAGATCCAAAATTTCTTTAGATCTGGTTTCACTACTTGCAAATGGTTTCTTCACATTCTTGCGTAGAGCACATCCCTTACAAGTTCCTTCATGGTCATCCTTTATTTCAAGGATGACATTGACCATTTTACTCATAGATGGAAAAATATTGTAATGAAATTTCCCATGCCTTCTATTGCATAGTTCAAAAGGACAAGGTCCACATACATCTGAGTGCATAAGATCCAAAATTTCTTTAGATCTAGTTTCAATACTTGCAAATGGTTTCTTCACATTATTTCCTAGAGCACATCCCTTACTTGTAATTCATGATCATCCTTTATGTTGGGGATGCCATTGATCATTTGACTCAGATGGAAAAATCTTAGAATGAAGTTGCGCATACCTTCTACACCATAGTTCATAAGGACTCACTTCTAGGTGAACTAGGGCTTGAGCTAGAGCACGAACCCTAATCACCCTTGGTTCATTAATACTAGAACCCTTATCCCAAACCAAAACCTTTACATCAACAAAAGAAACTCCATTACCCTAATCCTCTAGAAAATAAATAGAAAGTAATTTTTTCTTCAAACCTGGTGTTAGCACCTGATCTTGACCCCAGGCTGAAAAAGGGAAAAATAGGGTAATATCTAAACCACGCTCAGCCTTGTAGCTAGCCCTACAAGGATAGGAGAGGGCTCTCTCCATGAAAGGATATTCAACAAAATACAATAATGGACTGATATTAGGCTAGGTATATAAATGGGAAAATGTTTAAATAAATGAATGAATGAATGAATTTTTCAAGGATATGTGGGACAAAATGGGACAGTTGGAAACTGGGAAATTAAATCAGGATACAGGGTATTTCATGGGGAAAGGTAGGCAAGAAATTTTAGCAATTTAATTTAAATAAGGATGGAATGGAAAGACTGGTGAGGAGCTGAAAAGGGCATTTAAAATGGATCCCTTTCAAACAAAAGAAAAACACAGAGTATGAATGATTTCCCAAGGCAGGGCATAAAAATGGATCCTACCTTTCTATCTTGAAAACATTCAAAAGAGATGTTTATGAATGAATGGAACACATAAAAATTTTACATATGAACACAAATAGAGAACAAGTGCTAAAACTCCTACCACATGGATCCCACAAATCAGAGCTGCATCTCTTATTAATTCCCTGTCAAACTGTACAATGGAGCGTAGAGCTTTCTTTTCCACACGATTCCCCTACTTTTGAGTTACAGGCTGCTTTACAAATGATTTACAATTACATTAAATAAGCTGAATTGTGGGAACATAGATCCACAAAAAAAGGGGGTTTTTTTAACAGCTGAAGAGCTGAAATCCAATCATAGAAAAGAGATCCAACAATTTTCCCCTGAAAATAAGGGACAGTAATACATTTTGACCACTTGGAGATTCGCTCTTATATTCAACGAATAACAGGAAGAAATCTATAGAATAAATCTCTTTAAACCGTTGTTGAAGATGTGACTGTTTCGAAATTAGTTTCTCGGCCTCTGACTGTCGCTTTGAAGAAAACTAACCTTTTAATAAAAATATCTTTGAAATGAAACTATGCCTTTAGTGAAGGGAGAAATCTATTTTAAATGGAAAAAAGGAAAGGGAAAGGAAGTGGGATCCGCATCGCAATTGGAACCAGTGGGTAGAGGGGACATAATACAAAATGGATCATTTAAAATGTGGCATGCGATGGTATCATCGCAATTGGGATCGGAAGGGGAAAGGGAGCCAAAGTATTGGGAGGAGGCAAATGTCTGATGCGATTGGCATAGGTCTGATGGGAAATATAACAATAGAGCAGGGAAATCCTTTGTAAATCGAAATAAAATGAAATTTGATATTTACAAAGGAAAATGGCCATTTGATTATGAAAAGGCAGAGGGTAATATGGTGGGACCCGCGTCAATCAGGATCGGGAGATCGGGGGAGACATGTTACACATTGAAACTTTGCCGATGCGATTGGGGAGAGTTCTTTTGTATAAATGAATTAAAAGAAAAGTTTGATTTATACAAAGGGAAAGGCCTTTTATAATGAGCAGGCAGAGAATATTAAATGGCGGGACCCAAATTCCATCGGCATCAGAGATCGGAGGAGGACGGAGGGGAGATTTTATTTAACAACACCGATTGGGATGGTCCGATTGGCTGTGGGCCGTCGGATCGGATGATGAGATCGATAGCGGAGGAGTGGTCAGCGGTTTGCAATCGGCGGGGGGTCAATCAGACGGGAGCAATCAAAAGTGTCGATTGGATTCAAGCCGTCGAATTGGATGAGCAGATCGACGGCCAGGATAACATTGAGGCAAGGCCAATACAATCTCATCAGGGTTCTTTCGGCAAAGACTTATCATAATCGCATCGGAGTTTTTCGCTATGGGCCATCGGGGCTGTATCAGTGGGGTTTTATAATATAACTTTGATTTATATTATAAAGTTTCAAAGCATGGAGGGGAAGTGGTTTGGGAACGGCGGGGACTTATATATATAAACTTTATCATAAAGTTAGGGGTAATGGTGGGGAAGTGGTTTAATGGGATCAGATTTATGTATTAATGCGATTTTTTCCATCGGATGGGGAAAAAGGGATTTATTAAAGAAAATATAAAACTTTAATAAAATAAATTTTAGGGAAAGGTGGGAAAAGGGATTGTTTAAGGGTATAGGGGACTTTTTACTTCACTTAGGCATAAATTTCAATCCAAAAGTCAGTTTTGAGAGTGTAATATACCGTTGGAAAGCTCTTTCTGGGCTCTTTCTGTTGAATCTACTTGGAACATGATTTGATGCTGAAAATGCTGTGGAAAAATTCTCTGAAAGTCAGGGTGATGACTTTGTGGAGATAGCAGCTTCTAAATTGTGACTTATTACATATGCTGACATAAAATTACATAATGAATGATAATAAAGGCAAAGTATCATGTTTTCACCTCAAAACATGGTTTTGAGATGAAAATTACATCAAACCGAATAAAACATTTCTTTGATATTTCCGGGTGCTGTGACTTTGAGTTTATTGACTTCCTCATGACCTTGTTGATATTTATTGACACTTGACTCATTAATTTGACAATGGTGAGATCTTAGAAACTAATGAGACCCATCCTATGACCTACTGACGTGACTTACGAAGTGAAAGTAGCTCATGACTAATAGACCATAGCGAGGAGAATCAACAAGTTTCACATGAGGGAAAACTGATGAAAAATTACTACCATCAATGAATCCATGACCTAGCGGAATGGTGAAACTTATTGGTATGGGACTCCTAATATGCAAATGCAAAAGAGAAATTTTGATCACTGATGGCAGTATGACTCTATTGACACTAACACCTGGAACACATAAGATGTTGTTGAGGTGATTGTTTCCACCTGACTCGAGCTCTCGCGATGTAGAACCAATGACTTTAACTGGATATCACTTGTTGTCTCCAAGTTTGATAGAGTGGGATGAGATTTAGTTATATAGGGTTTGGGTTTTACCACATTCTCCTGTCATATGTCTGGAGATACCACTGTCAATAACCCATACATTCTCGTCCTTGAATGTGACCGATAAAGCAGAGAACAAGCTTCCATCTGCTACTTCCTTTGCATATTTGAAGATCATCTTCGATATGTTTTTATTGATAAATATAGTGATATTTTCAAGAATCTTGAAACCCTCTCTTATAACCCTTGCCATAATACCAAAAAATATTTTATCTTCAGTCTCCTTCTTGCACCTTATCTTTGATACTGTTGGATGGATAAATCGTTCTTGCGGACAAGACAGATCTCCCTAGTATCCTACGATAACTAGCAACAAACAGACAGATGTAAACTACTTTCTCTAGATTATATTTGATCTAGAATTATCTATAATGAACGATTTAGGACTTATCTGTAGTCCAGCGCTGATCGTAGTCTTATTTCCTGTCGCTTTGAATACGTCTCCTTTCGAGATAATCGTGATCGCCTTGATGTCATACAGGTCCTTCTGGGGTCCAGAACAAGCGTTTCCTCTACTTTGAAAAGCCTTTGCACTCTCTCAACTAACATACACATGAGTGTGTAATCATTCCCATATGGTAATCATTTAAGAGAGTATAAGTTTTTCCAGCAATTCTCCTCAAAAAATCTCAAAGCCTAACTCCCCTTGAGGCTAAACTATGGCCTCAATTTATAGCAAAAGAGAAGAGGTTGCAGCTCCAAATAAGAGGTGATAGAATCCTCTTTCAAGGGATTAAGTTCCACATACCAAGGGGTAGGCTCCTTTAATGGAGGGATGAATGTACATGAAAGGAGCGAACTCTCCACCGAATAATTGCTTCTAGAAGCTTCTAGATTTAACTAGCTGGGCTTCCAAATTTTACTTCTGCCTTCATTTTACCTTTTACATGAATCCGCACCTTTAATGAAGAAAAAGTGCAATCGGTTCCACATGTTCTAGAACAAACAGATGTGGCACCGTAGGTAATACTAAGAGAAAGTGTGGTACAAGTATTTTTATGACTTGTATAAGCTTTTCTCTCAATTTCAAGGCTTGGTTTTAGGAACTTGATGTTTGTAGACTTCTAAGGGAGTATTGTATGAGTAATGATGAACCCATACAAACAGTAAAATTTCATGGTGACAAATTTAGTGTAACAGACTACCCCCTAAAGTGCGAAGTCTAAGACCATTTGAAGAGTGATGTGCTTTATCATTTCAAGGATTATCTTGTGGACACCCCAGTCGGAATCTTGTAAAAACATTCAATGCAAAACATATATATATATATCATCGCTGAGATAGGCATTCCCATACTCAAATAAAACACTAACTAAAACTTGTTCTGATGTAGAAATGATTTTACTATCACATCAATAATGTAGACACAGTATGGACGCAGCCATCTATTATGAATAGTCTACTACATAATGAATAATAAAATGCCTCGCAACCTGGATGGTGGAAACTAGATCCAGGGTCTTGATTTCCGCTACCCGAATTAGTACGATTATATCCATGTGATTGATTGTGTCGAAGTCGAACATGGTAAAAACCACTTGATTACCAGTCAATGATGTGAACTATAACAAGTGTGAGAGAAACCACCAATAATGACAATGGCTCTCAAAGTACTCAACACAATCCATGAAATGTGAATAAATGATCTGAAGTCGAACATTTCACGGAATCGTTCGATCGAAGGTCAATGATGCAACTTGTTGTCGAAGGCAAGAAACCTGCCATTAAGGCATGCGGATTCCAACGTACTGAAGGATTCTAGATCAACTTCCTAGATGATGAGCTGTTGTCGATAGAAAGTGATCCATCATAGGAAATCCCACGACACGAAACCATTAGATCAAGTTTTGTAGAAATATTTTGCAAGAAATATCTCAAGGATGGTCAATGCGAATGGAGACATATGTTTGCTATTTGAACTGTCCTCTTGAACACATAACGACACTGCAGATGGTTTGGTGACAATTGACCTAAGCTAATACCCAGAAACCAGCTGAAGACTTTCAATATGGTTTGATTAACTAATAGGCAAAGGATTTTCCCAACCCAGGTAGAAGTGTGACAAAAAGTGTCGTGTTCAAGAGTGGTAAACTGCTTTTTAAACAAAGTGTGACAAACAGATTCATTTTCTCTCTTTTCCCCCCACCATTTCTGGCAAGTACCTCTTTATTTTTTATAAGCTTGAGGAGGATAACTTTTGCTTGTTATATAAGCTCATCCTTCGGATGAGTCCAACTTAGTTTAAAATCGAATGCTAAGAAGGAGTGGTTCGTTCCTGTTTGTAATCGACAGGTCCTTTACAGTTAAATTTTAACGAGTCCAATATAGGAGAAACTCGGTTTTTTTCAATTTTAGGGAGTCAGAAGAAAAACTTAAGGAAACTCTGTGAGTGTACTTTTTCGTAAATTTAGTCTCTCAGGCTCGAAAAAAAGATAAAACAATATAGGAGAGAACTCTATTGACCATGATTAGTCAATGTATACCTTTTTCGTAAATAGTCCATTTCAGTCTGGAAAAGGGGTAAACTTATACTGAAGGGACAACTGTTCATTTCCTTTAACGAGTTCGAATATTCAATTACTCGACAATCTTTTCATCTTTAGAGAGTCTGAAAAGGGCTTAAAAGAGAACTCCAGGGTTTCGCTTTTTCGTAATTTTTTAAGAGTCCGAAAAACTGATAAAAGTATAATCAGTAGTTTCGCTTTTTCTGTAAGTTTTAACGAGTTCGAAAAAGTGATAAAAAGTATACTCCTTTGTCAAAAGGACCATTTTACACGAAAAATCTTGTATTATGCACAAATACTCAAAAATTAAACATACCTGTTTATGATTAATAAAAATAATTTGGAAAACAACTTTTCAAAGTGAAAAAAAAAAACAAAATAATATTTTATTTATTCAAAAAATCTTATAACAAGGAGTTTTTCTAAATCATTTTTACCATTTGATTTCAGAGTGAAAATTGAGAGTTTTTGGTAAAAAAGGTTCCAGAGGAGATTGCGGAAGATTCGCCCATCAGAATCGAAAACCTTCAGTTCCAGGTAATCCACATCATCCTTACCTTCGTTTTTTTCCATTTACTTTCTCAATTTAGGGCTTAGATTGATGTTTAAGGAGGAAAATAGGTTCAAAAATTCGCTCACGGGGGTCCGCAAGTAAAACACATGAAACCTGTGGACCCCGACAATTTTACAAAGGGAAATTTGTCGTGGTCCCGCACCTTACGCATAAGACACGTGCAGATCCATGCACTATTTTTATGTGAAAAGTGCGGAGGCGCCGTAAGAAAAAATAAAATGAACAAAGCTCCCAATTTAAACCAAATTTTCCCATTCAAATTGTTTTTGATCTTTCAATTTTTCCATTGCAGGATATTTACAATGCTTGAGTGGAGAGAACGTGAACATGAAGAAGTTGATGATGCGGCCATGTTACATCCGCCTACATTACGTGTTTTAAGAGAATGTGGTTTGTACAAATTTTGGGCCATTCAGGGTATGAGGGCTCAAGTGGATTTACTTACCTAGCTAGTCAACAAATGGAACGTACATGAACAATGCTTTATAATTGGAGGTCACTGGCTCGAAATTGAGCTGGAAGATATATACTTTCTTACTGGTTTATCAAAGAGGGGCGAGCCACTCTCTTTGTTTGGGGCTAGGGCAGGTGGCCAGTCTGTCGCTAGCCTTCAGGAAGAATTTTGCAATGAAGAAGAAGACCCCAAGGATAAACGCATTAACATAAAAACCATTATTAATCCTCGCTTAAAGTGGTTGTGTTTATAGTAACCCAGTTGTGTGGGAGCGCAGCTCCACATGTCGCTGCAAGATCCTAAATGCAAACTGCTATTGACTGCTTTAGAGGCACCATTTTCAATTGGTGTGAGGTAGTGTTGGCCAATGTCAAAGGCCAACTGACTAGAGAAAAAAACGCAAAGTTGAAAAACTTCAGATATGGAGCGATCGTGGTTACATTTTCTCTAGAGAGGGTTCCTTTACTGGCCCTACAACTTATTTCAGTTGATCATGGTAGATTCAAAGAGCCTCGAATGATTCGATGGGTTGCATTGATGGCCCGTCATAGTGAAGGCGGCGAGGTTGTTTGTTTTACTCCAGCCTATTTCCATTGGTTGGAGAATCAAATCTTCATGATAGAAGATTTCCCTTATGCTGGGATAGATTTCCGCGGCAATCGAGAGATGTCTCTTCCTCCAGGGACAAAGTGAGATGATTCAGGTAAGAATCATTTTGACATGTTCTAAATTATAATTTTTATTTTGTTTTTTGAATCGTCCAAAACTGATGACAAAAATTTCAAATGCAGATGCGTGTCCACGTCGACCAGCCACTCTCTATCCTTTTGACAGGAAACTAGCTACAGCACCACCACCACCACAGGATCAGACAGCAGAAGTCCTTTCCGACCTGGAAAACCATCTGGAGCGGTTGAATTTAGATATTCCAAAGACTACCATAGATGACATTCTGCTCCGCTTATAAAGATGTGTTATCAAGGTTCCGGGACCGTTCAGGAGATTTATGAGCAAGGTGGCACAGGCTGTAGTGCTTTATCGTGATCATCAACACGGATAGTGGATGATTGATATTGTAGACTTATATCATTTTTTTTTGTATCATTTTTTTTCGATCATAAGGCATTTTGAACCTATGATCGAGAACGATGTAATATTTTTTGAAAACACTACTCTTATGCTATGATATTACTACTATTTCCAGTTATCTGTCTTAACATGTTATCGAATGTTATTTTGATCTACTGCTTTAATTATTTCAAATGTCTGTTTATAACACTAGAAGCTACTACATCAGCTAATGTGTTTAAATTTTTCAGAATATGTTGATACTCAATATAATCAAATTTTCGTTCCAAGAGACGAACTTTCAAAAATAATCTTAACAACACTGGGTTTTTAATTGCATATACTCTATTCAATTGTAATACAACAAGTTCAAAATCTAACCTAACAATCAAACTTTGAATTCCAAATTAAATGGATTCAGACAATAACTCAATAACTGCGCTATACTCTGCAATATTGTTTGTCGTTTCACCGAGGCTTACCCCATGCATAGATACTAACTCATCAGTGGGTGAATAAATAACCCAAGCTGCGGAAGAAATGTTCCATGTACTACGACCACGGGGGCGTCACTCACAAAGCAATATTATATCACGTGCGTTCATATTGGGGTGAAAAAAATTAAAAAATCATAAAACATTATATTGGGTATATAACTAGGGGTGAGTGGGTTTTTATTTATTATTTTAAAAATATAAATAATTTGAGGTTTTTTTTTTTAATGTTTTGGGCCAAGTCGGTTAGGGTAGGTCGTGGGAAGGACAAAGAGCGTGGAGGAGGTGGGAGGAGTGGGTTAGGGAGAGAAACGCACGGAGGAGCTTACTGGTCTATGAGAGGGTGTGAGAGGGTTAGAAAGAAAGAAGCTTCGGCCTTCGGCTGGTAGCACCAAGAAGCGATGGACATGTCTCTATTTTCTACCTTTGAAAGACTTCTGGTAATAAAAGATATAAGCCCAAATTTATGAATGGTCGCAGCAAAACAGATTCGAGGAGGATAACAATTAGGTTGAATAGTGATCGCAAGGTATTGATATCATCCTATGCTTCAATAAAATATTTAAGAAAGGGTTTAAAAGCAGAGCCTCGACTGCAACCAAGGTAATTCCTTTGTGGCGGAATTTGAAGAGAGCACAAGAGAAATCTATGGGAAATCGCGCGGAGGAGAGTTATTCGAGTTTGTGATAGGGTTAGGGAATCCACGGGAAATCGTGTAGAGGAGAGATATTCGACCTGGAGACCGCCAAAGATATTCGACCTACAACGCAAGTCTAGTATTGGGTGCCCTTGTAGTGTTCTCAGCATTTCATTTCATGTTGCAGGGAAGAATTTATATATATTTTTACAAAGAGCGGTATCAGGTAAGTGCTCAACCTCACAGAAGAATTTGGAAAGTTCCATCTGCCTAAGCAGCAAGTAGATGGAGTAAAGATAAATAGCAATGTTCAGCCCACCCAACCTGGGGCATTTATGCTAATTCATTCCAAGAGGTTGAATAGTCCAACCATAGTGCCACCAAAAATAAAAAATCTCAGAGAAGTAGGCTTGGGCCTTGCAGAGGTAGGTTAAGCTCCATGGGAAAGGGTAATTGATCCTCCCTTCGGTGAAAGCAAGAACCTATGTATTTGAACTTATTCTTGTGCAAGTCGAGCGACATCCCGTTGCTGCACATGATGTACTCATCTTAGTTTTTTATGATTAAACTAGGAAAATATATTTAAATGCAAAGAATAGTGTCCATCTAGCGCTACATTAATGTTGAAATGCACCAGAGCTTTATGACTCTGTTCATTGCATATACTTTTAGTTGTCAAAAAGTTGAAATCTATACTACAGTGGAGAAAAAGGTAATATTCATTTCAGTATATGCATCATTACCAAGAACCAAGAACTTCAAATGTAGTGGATGGATATTATTTCTCAAAAGATTGATATGATGTTTACATCCATTTTCATGGGTTTTGTTTTCATTTTCCTTTTAACCTACTCAGGCCAACAAAGTCTATAGAACTTTCCCAACTATTCATTGGCTTATTGAGGATCTCAATGTTAGTTTTCCTAGTATGTTGATGTTCGCAGTTCTAGGAAGCTAAGAAATAAGTATCATAGGTTGTCTTGAGTCTGTAATGTATGTTGTTGTAGGAAGCCATCTCATAGTTACAAGGAGATTGTATACAATTATATATTTATAGCATAGTTGAATTACATTTTTCCCTCGAGGTATGTTATTCAATATTATTGCTATTACATAGTTCAAATAACTCCTAACTATTTGTTTGTTTCAATACCAAGTAACACGGTCTTGAGTCCTTGGACTTATGAGGGCTGGCTTCAGATCAATTAGGTCAGTGTCTTTCAGTGTACGTCATCCTTCGATTATGTATACAGAAGTGTTTCCTTCAACATATCTGAGTCTTTCACAGACAAAGGTAAGAGAATAGAGAAGTGTCTCCTTCAGACAAATATGAATCCTTCCAGGACTCACATATTTACAAAGATAATTCCTCAGTAACTTGATGCTCAGACTTGGTCTTTCTTTAGTGTAATTCGTCCTTCCTTCAAGCAGTATCAGAACACCATATCTTTGAATCCTCCACTAACTTGAGCCACATAGAAGAGCTCAGACTATTGGTCATAGATATGGTCTCAGATGTCACCACATAATTATTCAACAGAGATTTCGAACAAGCCTCAACTTTGTTACATTTCCTCAAAGATAAAAAGATTCAGAGTAGTTTATTTAATTTTGGATCACGGGACCTTCCACAGAGGCTTGAACTTCCATGCTTGAGCTTGATATATTGCCTGGATTGACTTCATATTTGCATAACAATACTATCACAGAGAGTTCGGATCACTTACCTGAAAAAGTTCAGATCACAGAGGAAAGTCGGATGCCACAGGGAGCTCAAATGCCTCAAACTTTGCTTCATTAACGTAAATTCAATAATTCCATAGTTTATAGCTCAGAGTTCATTGGACATAGATTTTTGGTTATATATTACTGTAATAAACCTTACATGATCCCACAGGTATATGATCTCATATTTTCAAATTTCTACATAAACTAGGTGCCTCGGGTCGTTTATACAATAGAGATAGGTAGCTCGCATAACAGAGTATAAATATCACAGAGAGGCTCACATAGCATCACAGAGATGGACTGTAATCATAACAAGAGACCACAAACTTATATGCCATATAATTCAGCTCACTTGATGCCACAAAGCTCACATATTTTCACAAAGAAGCTTTGAAACAAAACTCACATATTTCCACAGTAACTAGATGCCATAGGAGCTCATAAACTAGGGATAACAAGATGCCACAATTGGGTTCGAATGCTATTGAGGTAGTAGTTTGGAATTTGGATGTCGCATGAAGCTCTTAGGATCATATCCTTATATTTCCTCGGATTAGTATAGACTTCGAACCCTTTGTATAATCTCTGCATTGGATAACATGAATAAAGAGATGTCATTTTTATCATGAGCTTCTCTAGACAACATGTCTACTATACACTTTAAATATTCTGGCTCATGTACAATGTCAAAATCAAAATTCTATAACCAAAGAACCAATTTCTGTACACGGATATGTCTTTCAATTAGCAAGTTGTTGTTTTTTAACATTCCTACAAAAATCTTTAAATCTGTTCTACTAGGGATTTTAACAAGCTTTAGGTATAGCTTGAAATGCAAAATGGTCTTTTTGACAACTAGCAATTCTTTGTGACTAGATGGATAGTTCAATTCTGCTCCTTTAAAAGTGTCAGAAGCATAGCCGCAAATTTCTTCTTTGCCTTCAAGTTCTTCTAGCAATACTCCTCCCCATGCATTTTGTGAGGCATATGTTTCTATCATATATCTACCCTTATTAGTAGGTAGAGAGAGAGGTGGCAGGGACTGGACGTTTTGTTTAATATTCTTGATGCTTGTTGTCATTTCTTCTGTCCACGCTGGAGGATTTTTCTTTAGTATATCAGAGGCTTTCCCTTTGTAGAAAGGTTTGATATAATTTAGGCTTCCTAAAGACCTCTGCAATTGGGTTTTATCTAATATCTGGTATGGGTAATTCTTGAAGATCTTCATTTAATGTTCTTGGAGAAGAATATGTCCTGTTTCTATTATGTATCCCAAAAACTCAATTTCTGTCTTTCCTATCTCCACTTTTTTTGCAGAAAGTACCAATTCATGTTGAAATACCAGATCATAAAATTACATTTTTATTTTATTTATTTTGTTTCATCACTATTGATGCCACTTTTATAAATGTTTCTTAATTGTGACAATATATATAGTAGTGACCTCCTTAAATACAGAGTGCCCTTTGATACCTGCTACGAAGATGAAATATCTCTATTGAATCTCCCATGGAATGTGATGTAGAGTATGTTCCCCTTCCTCTTAGAATTAATTAGGATAGTGGAGATCAATAGAAAAAATGACTTGAGATAAATAAATTTGATATCTATACCCTATGTAGATTTTGAATTTAAGGTCTTCTATTATGGTGTCTACATGAGAAACGTGCTCATGCTTATGCATGCTTTGAACTATATGCATGTGATTTTCTTCCTTAATTGATGAAGATATGATTATATTATGTTATTACTTAGTTCTAGTCTTATCCTCACAGCTACATGTCTGTGACTTCATCTCCTTTATTTGGACATGCTGCAACACTCAATTATCTATGTTCGATATTCTTATATGGTTTGAGAAAAGATGGTTTGTTGTACCATTTCAGTATCAGAGCATACTTGTCACTGGTGTGGTACGATAGTAGAATTTTTTCACCACCATGAACTGTACATGTTTCCACATTTTTGTTTAATAATTTTATTGTAAGATATAGAGTTTTGGAGTCATTTATTATTTTACATCAATTCTATGAGTTGACTGTAACATTCTACTAATAACTACTCTGAAAATAGTTACAAAGACCTCTAATACGATTATGTGCAATCTTGTCTATCACTAAAAATGTGGGTGAGCCTGTCAATGTTCTTCTATGCACTTTATATGGTTCCATCAATCGATTTTTTATCAATTGAGTATTTTATCTTAGCTTTTGCTACAACTCACTACATGCTCTTTGAGGCACCTCTTCATTCTCTCAAGGTCTACTGTAAACCAAGAATAGGTCCTCCTTTTCATATCAGCCCTCCTTGCCCCTCCCCGTTCCTCTCGTCCTATAAATTTCTCAAGAAACGTGCCCATAGGGTTTCCATTGCAAAGGGCATACTTCCTCAGCTTAAGTGTTAGGTATTACACCAAAAATTCTTGGGACTTGTACCAACCCTTATCAGACTTTTTCCTCTAAAACCATGCCACGTGGATGACGTATACAATAGAGACCCAGAGAAAATAATAACTAGTGGACAACTTAACATTTTTTCAACCTCAGCAGTGGAACTCCATTGATTGTCTTGGCCAATGCCTTCTTCTTCCATGACATAATGAAAATTCAAGGTGTGCAGGAAAGTAGAGAAACAAAATGGGCACCTATGAAAATGCCAACAATTAAAAATATTTATTATGTACCATATTTCCAGCAATGTAATTTTAGCCATTGGACATAGTTGATCCTTTGCTATGGAGCTCTGGATTTATGGAGCATGCTTCCTTTGGCTTAAAGGAAAGGTATCTATCCCACCAAAATGTCACTGCTACCTGAATTTCCCCAGGACTTAGATCCATTCTCACTAACCTCATTCCTTTGAAATTTATACCTGTTGATGAGACAAGCCACAACTAAAATGGTACCTATTGGACAGGTTTACACTCTGTACATCAACGGTGAAACAAAATGCCAGGTTGGCATGGCTAGATTTCATATTTTTCAATAAACATATTGCAAAGTCAATGTCTCTGCAGAGAAATCAAATGAGTAATGTCTGAAAATGCCAAAGAAAAAGATAATTATTATGTACCATCTAAGAAACTAATTTTACTCACTGGAAGTAGTTGATCCATTGGTATACAGTCTGGGTATATGGAGTGACCCCGATACTCATGCTCAAACCAACTTACTACTTTATCTTAAATTGCCTTACACATTTCATTCATAGACCCATAATACCATAATGAAATCATCTCATGACATGAAAAGCTCTGCAAATAAGGTTTAAGGTCTATTTTGTTCTTTGTTGAATGTCAATTATTACCATATTCATGTTCTAAATTGCAATTCTATCACTATCTTAAATTCATCTCAATCCTAGTTTTATTAAGCATTGAGCGAGATATAACCAAAAAAAAAAAACTGGAGCTTTAAGCTTTTTAATACTTAATAGATTGGGGTTAAGATGAATTTACAATAGTTTATTTTGTTCCTATATTATTTTTATTATTGTAGTATACCTTTTTAATGTTTTCATTTCTATTATTATAATAGGATTTTGTTTGTTCACCTTTACATGGAAGATTTCAAATTTCATTTCGATCAAAGTCATATTATATTATGTCCATATTAAAATGTTGAATGCAGTTGGCTTCTATTGATGCAATTATTAAAAATTACAATTTCTAACAACAAGTGGATGCCCCTTTGGCATGGTGTTGCAAGTTTAACAGTCATCTAAAAGCTTTCTAACAAGTAACAGAAAATGATTTGAAACGCCCCCAATTTGATGGAAAATCTTGGAACTTTATAGATCGAGTTAGCTTGTGATATGGTAGCCAATGTTTATATCGTCTTCTTTGGCCACAAAGGGGAGACACTTGTGGGTTAGGTTTTTGCTATGTTACGCAAATAATAGTACCACGTGTACATTTAATATGCATGGGATAGCTACTTCAATGGGCACAAGAAACCTGAATTCCCTGACAGAATGTACCTTGAACTTTAACTATCAATGAATTGGTGCCATTATCACTGCAAGGAAAACACCTAAACTTGACACTGCGCCAGAATTTTCAAATTGTTGAACACCATTTCCACAACTTTTTATTGAGTTGTTGAGGCTCAGAGTTCTATCATAGCTCATTCTTATTAAGCACCCATAGTCTCATCGTGGTTTGGGAAGTCCTCATTAGTCGCTTACCCTGGTAGGTCCACATAGTCTAGTTACAAAGATGTTGATTTTTTAGTCCATCTGTGCAGGATGCCTCACCTCTAGCACAATATATGATTGTGGGACACAATTGCTGATGTTAAGACCTCGTTCAATTGTGACCATGCTAATCGAGTAAACAATTTTAGTTGATGCCACAAATGATATTTTGTCCAAACATGTTGGATCAATAAATTTTCAGTCTTTCAGTCTTTGATGCTCCAATAAATTTTCTTTAAATGGTTTTTTAGTGATGAGTGGGAGTGAACATCCTTTTATTATCCTCGTTTGTGATTCTCATGTTTTGTAATTTTTCTATTAGCACTGGCAGAAGTGAAGTGATTTCCAGTTTCATGTTGCTTTATTTTAGTTACCAAAATCTAACAACTATATATAAACTAGCATTGATCCACCTTAAAATTGGATCTATTGTGTTTTTTTGAATATATCTGGGATTGGGATGTATCTATGATACTTGTTCTAGTGGTCAGTTATCAAAATTCAAATGGAATGTATTACATATTCTTAGTTTCTTTGGTTTACCATATTTGGTAAGGACACAATTTATGCTGGGAAAAGCCCTGTATTTGTCAATGTACATGTCTGACATTAAACAAATTTATCAATCGCTGCAGATTTCGATAGAAGAGGCTGAGGAAGATGATGCTAATGCAATTGAGAGAGTATTGTGGCATCAACACATAGGAATGCCCAAAGCAGACCGGTAGAAAAACGACAGCCTGTGCTGGTTGTCTTGAACATGACATTGCATGGGGAGGTAGATTGGAGTGAAATGGAGTTCTCTGTCTGAGCTTCAACATGTAAGTTGTAAATCAATTTTCAGATAGAGAGGGTTATTTCAAATTTATGATTTATAGATAACTTTTACCCTTGCTTTCTGGCTAAGAAACTTTGATTTAGAATCATCATTTTTGTAGTTTAGTCACATGCAAATTTTGGTAAACAAGCCATTCATTAGATAAACATCTTTCAGATTAATCATTAGACAGATAACCAGATCATAACAATGTGATTAATCCTAAAGACATCCTCTATCTACTTTATGAATCACAAAAATCTTAGAACTAACAAGCCATTCATTATGATGATTATACAGTTGAGTGGATTCAAAAGAGTGTTAAACTATATGAGGAAGGTGGAGGAGGAACGAAACCATAGGAGGGCACTTTCACGAGAAAAGGTATGTTACTGTCTAATTTTCTGTAAAGCATTGGAAAGCTCTGAATGGTAAAAAATGAGCCCAATCACGAAGGCTTAAAGGGGAAAACCTTATTTTTAGTCATTCGATTTTCATCATGATGCTCTATTGTTTTACTCTTTTGGAGCATTTATAGTCCTTGCTTCATCATTCATTTTTTTTAAATTAAATTTTAGCTAAAAATTTGCTACTCAATTGTTGAATTATTCTTGTGTGATTGCATTTACAGGCAGAGGTCCATGATATCTGCAAGGAAATGGAGCTAGATCTTCTCCCTCAATATAGATAGGTAGCTCCTGGATATTGGACTAACTTGTATAATTTAACTTGTTATTGTAAGAAAGCTTTATTTTCAGCATTAGTTATTTGATTCTTTGAATTAATAAAAAATTTACATGGCATCTCTGAATAGGTTGAGAGGAGGGTCTTTGCAGACAGAACAACAAAGATTAACTCTAACAATGAGGTCCAAGAATATCAAGTTAAGTGGAAGGGGCTCTAATTTGTTGAAGCAACCTGGTATATTAATTGTTATGCATTGTGATTCTAGTAGTATGAATGCTTTTTAAATCAGTAAAATAAAATTATATTATCCTACCTCAATTCAGTCCTTCAATATAATCAAACGGGTTATAAAATATCTAATCAAACTTGAATATATTTATGCCAGAAGCGTTTTCTTTGCGGGCTTGGGTTAGAAAACACTGTTTGCCCCAGCCAATAAAAAGTCTTCTTTATCATCTCTCTAGCGAATTAAAATCTCACACATGTTTGATGGCTATTGGCTATTTCAACGCATTATGCAGAACTTGTCGTTAAGTAAAATTGTATTACGTTATCTTCCACATCGAACTCGCCGTTAAGTCAAACTGTATTGCATTATCTTCCATGCTAAGCCGCAAGTCTAGGTGGGATAGTAAGAATTTTTAGTCCAAGTAGTCCATCTCTTCATTCATAAGGAAATTGCAACATATCTTCCAGAAGGGAATTTGAACGACTTCAATCCTTAATCTAACTGTTTGCTATGATATTGAGTTAGTATTCAGTCATTTTAGTGACACTAATCTTCACTAGATCGATCATAAGGATAAACAATGGAGATCAACAAATGTGTTACTCCCCATTTAGTTTCGGGTATGATATTATTATTAATATCATTTTCCTTCCCTGGTGCTTCTCAAGCATAGTCAAAAAGAGACTATGATACAATGATGGAATTCAAGGCTTCAGCTGATTCAAACAACAAACTTAGCTCTTGGAAAACCAGGGAACCATGCACAGGAAAATGATGGATTGGTGTCATCTGTCTAAACAATATGGTTATTCGGCTTGTGCTGTAGAGCCTTGACCTCACTGGTCCCATAGACTCCTTAACTGATTTAGACCAGTTTTCATCTTAAGCCTTAAGGGGAATTCGTTAAATGGCACCCTACCCAACTTATCAAAGTGGAGAAGCATTAAATTATTGTTTCTCTCGTACAACCAATTATGTGGTCCACTGCCTTCATCTGTTTCACTGTTAGATCGGCTTTGGAGATTGGATGTTTCAAACAATAGTTTAACTGGCGAGATACCATTTTGTTTGAATTTGCTTAGCCATTTGCTCACTCTGAGACTGGAAAACAATCTATTTTCTAATACTATCACAGCCTTGAACATGACCAGTCTTCAAGACTTTAATGTTTATGGTAATCACCTCACAAGGGCCATCCCTGGATCTTTGTCCAAGTTTCCTGATTCGACATTTGAAAGGAATTTATTTCTTTGTGGCAATCCCTTGCCAAGTTGTAAGAGCATAATCAGTAATCCTACCACTCCAGGAGGCATTGTGAATTCCAGCCCTGTGACGCAACATCCAAGTATTGTGCCCTCAACTCCAAGTTCAAAGCCTGAGATGGAACAGAGTACAAATAAAAGCATAAAACATTAAGCAGGGGTGTTGTTATTTCCATTGTGGTTGGAGAATTTGCAGTGTTATTGCTAATTTCCTGTGTTTTACTTTGTTATTACTGGAGAAATTACTCTCAGAAAATGATGGATGAGAAGCATGGAAAGAGATTAGAAATGGAGAAGATTTTTTATTCTTCAAGCCCGTATCCCCAGCAATCAAGTGCTGCAAAGAGGGGTAAACTGGTTTTCTTTGAGGGAACTCGACAATTTGAGTTGAAGGATCTTCTCCGTGCTTCCGCTAAAATGCTTGGGAAGGGTAGCTTTGGAACTGCATATAAAGTTGTGTTGGAAGATGCTAATGTTGTTGCTGTGAAGAGGTTGAAGGATGTGCATAGTCCAGGGAGAAGAGATTTCGAACAGCATATGGAACTCTTAGGAAGGTTGCGGCATTTGAATCTAGTGAGCTTAAAGGCTTATTACTATGCAAAAGGTGAGAAGTTACGATGAGAATTTACTTGTTTATGATTATATGGAAAATGGAAGTCTATACTCCCTTCTGCATGGTATGTTCATTGCGTTTCTTTTTTCCTTTTTAGTTGTATTCCCCCGTTGCCTTATTGATTATTATATGTTCTCGGTGTAAAAAAATGGAAGTTGGTTTTCATAATTTAAATTATTTCATGAAGATGATTGTTTGTTCTTATTTCACTGGAAAATGGATATGATGCCATTTTCATTATTGAATGTTATCACATGTTTAGTTGTGTATTTTTATCTTTGATCCTATATCAAGCCATCAAATGCAACTCTGATGTAAGTTTGAATCATAGAACTGTGCCTGGAAATTGATCCTCTTTTACCAATTTTAAATTCATTTCTCTATTGTGATCTGGCAGGCAATCGTGGTCCTGGGAGAACTCCTCTTGACTGGACAACTAGAATGAAGATAGCGTTGGGTGCAGCCCGTGGTTTGACCTTCATTCACCACTCGTGTAAATCTCCCAAGCTAGCCCATGGGAATATCAAGTCTTCCAATGTTTTGTTAGATAAGAGTGGAAATGCTTGTATCTCAAACTTTGGTCTTGTTGTGCTTATTAGTCCTGCATCTGCTGCATGAAGAGCTGCGAGATACAGGGCTCTAGAACAGGTTGAGACAATAAAGATATCTCAGAAAGCAGATGTATATAGTTTTGGAGTGCTACTCCTAAATATTCTTACTGGGAAAGCCCATGTTCAGCTACATGCACCGGATGAAAGCATATATCTTCCCAAGTGGGTACAATCTGTTGTGAGGGAAGAATGGACAACCGAGGTATTTGATCTAGATCTCATGAGGTACAAGAACATCGATGAGGAAATGGTGGGAATGCTTCAAATCTCAATGGTCTATGTGTCAGTGTCCCCTGAGCAACACCTGAAGACGAGTCATGTTGTGAAGATGATTGAAGAAATAAGAGGAGAACAATCTCCCATGAATGAATCCTTCAATTCGCTATCCCAATCTCCTTCGATGTCCAAGGAGACAGGAACTACAATTCACTAGCCACAGAATGTGTCAAACTATGAAAGTGATCAATTGCAGATGCTCAGACTATGTCGATTTAGAAACTGGCCAAAAAGGGTATCATCAAGGTGTTGCAAGAGTGGAAAAAATTGTGAACAGAAGCAGTTAAAAATTCAGATGTTATCTTGATTGTCAATGTACGCTTTGTAAGCAGTTAAAGCCATTAAGATTCATTTCCTTGTCCAAAAACATAAAAAATGGCAGCGGACTGTATAGTGTCAAGCTTTTCTGGAGTGGGTATGATATTGTGTGTGTCCTGCAACTAATACAGCTTTTGATGTTATTACTAGTTGTTCTATGTATGTTACACTGACATTTTAGATAACACACACAGAGTTTCACCGGAATTATTTATTAAGAAACCGAATTTCTCTTATATTTCGATTCTCAATCACAACTTGTTTGTAGGTGAACTGGATCACACCATCCAACATTTTTATTAATTTCAATTGCCATTGATTACTTGTTTTCCTATTTTTTATTTAATTCTTTATTTTGAACAGTAAAACTAGGGTTCAAAGTTGATTCTTCTCATTAGATATCCAACCTAAATCCTTCTATTCATGTACTCATCATGATTCCTCTTATCAAATATCCTTGTTCTCACCCTGCCTGCAAAGGGTCCACAGCAAGGGCTGCAATGAGTGATCCTATCACTAAAAAAGTGTTTATTCGAAGGCAATAAAAATCAAGTTAAATTCCCTTTGGTGTTACCATTAGAGCATATTAATGGCTGACCCTCCGTGCTTTTGCATGTGATCTCCAATACATTTTTCATATTCCTGTTTAATTTACTAATTGTGTTTGCTCCGTCTGTGCCTTTATTAGATTCCAAGGGCATGCGTTCACTCTCCTTATCCCACAAGTAAAAGTTATATTCCTACTATATATATATATATATATATATATATATATATATATATGAGGCAGGCTACTTAAGGAGCTCACAGTTTGAAAATAATGCCCTCACGCACCTCTTCACATGAATAAAGTCCTCAAAAATCCTCAAAAGTAAACTATGGGAACTTGGAAGGCCACACTAAAAGTCCACCCTTAACAATAAGACAAATAGAGAGTAGACCACATAATTTTGTTATCCAGGTTCAACCAATCTTATTGTCACTCCGTAGGATTTAATGAGAAGTGGGCCACTCATTTGTACTTTCCTATGATTAGAATAATGCACTTCACTATATAATAATTTGATACATTTCGTTATTGTCGTTATTATTATTAACAAAACGTTTTTACTGTTAGTGCGGTGTACTGGGGTTCACCACCTAGTTATTTATTTATTTTTTAATAAAAATTTATTAGATACTATGAAATAATATTCTATTATAATTTTTTTCTTTAAAAGAACGCTTTTAGTTCAACATTCATTATATAAGATATATAAAATGAAATAATATTTTTATTATGATTTTTTTTACTTTAATGTTCAACATTCATTATATAAAATATATAAAATGAAATAATAATTCTATTATGATTTTTCTTACTTTAATGTTCAACATTCATTTATAAGATATACAAAATGAAATAATAATTCTATTATGATTTTTCTTACTTTAGTGTGGTGTATTTAGGGTTCACTACTTAGTTATTTATTTATTTAAAAATAAATAAATAAATATTAGACACCATGAAATAATAATTCTATTATAACTTTCTTTAGGAGAACGATTTCATAATTTTATTATAACTTTCTTTCTCTAAGAGAACACTTCTATTAATTATTGTTCAACATTCATTATATAAGATATATAAAATGAAATAATAATTCTATTATAATTTTCTTACTTGAAAGAGAGTAATTAGTGTTAACTTGTAGTGTATTATATAAGATATATTTAAAATAAAATAACAATAGTTTTGCAAGTTGTAATATGTTATTTTTTGGTTGTTATTTATATATTATTTTTTAAATGGTGATAAGTTTGAATGATATAATATAAAATTAAAGTTGAATTTATTAATGAGGGGTAAAGTTTAAATTTGACTTTTTATGGAATTATAGGGTTATTTTGAGATAGTGATTTAACAAGAGATCATATTTAAAGAAGTTGTCATAAAAAATATACTATCTTAGTTGGAAAAGTTGTTTGACTGCACATAAAAAAGGGTTTTTTTAAACCTAACTCTAATCACATTTTTAATGATTTTACCACATTAATAACACACTTTGCACTCACCCATTGACATACCTACTCATTGGGCATTTATTGAGCACTATCAAAGGAAGAGGGGGAGGGAGAGCATTCCCCACTCCCCGGCGTTACTTTTCACCTCTCGGTGCAAATTCTAGTTTATAGAAGTATGATTAATAGGACTGATTTGGATCTCTTGACTTAGAATTTCAAAAATTAAGGTTGTTCCTGTCAAAATTTCACCAGATATGTAACCTAGGTTTCAAATGTCAATGACGGGAGTATTCGTCAAGAAGAATGAACCACATAGCTCAGGGACTCTATGCTTGCAAATAAGTGTGAATCCTATATTCTTTCTGTGCTTAGACATGAACATTTCTACTGAGATATGTTGCAAGGGATTTTTTTTCATTGACTGCATATAAAGAGGAAAACGTTGGTATTCAAGCCAATCCTTCCTCTAATGTTTGTGACGATTTCATCCTGAGCTTATTCTGATGTCACTTGTAACACTTTGCCCTGATTCATGTCTGCCCATAAAGTGTGTGTAGTATAACATGACCAATTTAATCAGTAGGCCAATAGCACAAAAAAAAACGAGCGATTTCCACGTTCAACACCAAGCAATCACTAGCATCTATGAGAGCTTTCAGACCATTGACAAGACCCATCAATAATTCTATTTCCCTAATATATTTTGGCAATGATAGGATTGTAAGTGGACTCCATCTCTTTCAGTTTGTAATCAAATTCATCAGCCTCAGCTAGCTGGTTATTATCCAACCACTGGATTGCCTGCTCAACTGCATCTCCAATCCTTTGTTTGTCAGATGAATCCAACTTGGCCGCAATTTTCTCGGCCTTGATTGATTGCATTCCTCATGTTTTAGTCATAGTTCTCTAACAATTTTTTTGGATTCTACATTCAACTTCAGCTCTTCATCCTCAGTGCTTGTGGAAAATTCATAACATCTGCACAGTCCTCGAGCTATGGCATACGATCGAAGCCTACACAGTCTTTCTCCAGCTCGACGCTTGACATATGACACCTGAAAACTCAGGCTCTCTTGCTGCTACGAATATCCATTAATCAGTTTATCATTTGTGAGCTCGACATCTGGAGGCCCTTCAACTCGATCGATGTTTGCACATGTTGAGGCATCATGTCATTATGTTAGGGATATAAATATAAAGGGGTATAAAAAATTTAATGAAAAAATGAATACCTACAATATCTAGTGAAAGTAGGGGCTTTTTAAATTGGGAAAATGTATTGGGTTAGTATTGGTAGGGGGTTAAATAAAGTGATTTTTAGAGGTATTTTCCAATATGTAGTCAAATTAAGGGTATTGTTTAGTATGCCACGAACGCACGTGCTATGTCATAGGTTAATTGAGTGACACCCCTGTGACTACGACAAGCACCATCAGCAAAACCAATGTATGTTTGAAGGGACATCGACATCTGCAAAATCAAGAGTGATCCAGATAAGCAGGGATAGTGGTAAAAGCACACTTAAACTAGGCACGCTCTCTAATCTACAACACGCCAGCTTATGAAAATAACTAACATACAGGGAAGATATCCACACAAGAATCAAGCATAATAGCTCTTCAAATAAATCTCGTTTCTAGGTTTGCCTGAAGAGACCCAGTCAAATTCAATCAGTTCATAGGCCCCTTTTGCAAGCTGTCGCTTGACAATATAAGGACCATGCCACATGGGTTCAAATTTCCCAGCCCCTAGCTTGTCGTTAGCTTGATCATAAACCAAGACTAGGTCTCCTTCTGAGAAAATACGAGGTGTAACACTTATATCATACTGAGCTTTCATTCGTTTCGTATGAGCTTTGGTAGCTAATGCAGTGGTGCGGCGATTCTCATCTAATTGATCTAAGTACAAAAAGCATTTCTCCTCTTCAGAAGTGGCTTGTAGTAACTCTATGGCTAGTTGGAGTGATGGTATCTCGCATTCAATCGATAATACCGCTTCTAAACCATAAACCAGTTGAAAAGGGGTAAAACCTGTTGATGTTTTTTCTGAGGTTCGATATGCCCAAAGTGCTGAAAAAAGCATGGCATGCCAATTCGATTTATGAATTCCGATGATTTGTTTGATCATGGTGACTAAAAATTTATTGATAGCTTCAACCAGACCATTAGCCTGCAGATAATATGGTGTAGAACTGTCATGGCGCAAGCCAAGTTGATCAGT
Source organism: Pinus albicaulis (assembly GCA_034641835.2). NCBI lineage: Eukaryota > Viridiplantae > Streptophyta > Pinopsida > Pinales > Pinaceae > Pinus > Pinus albicaulis. The sequence goes on from CM076584.1 coordinate 703,606,127, forward strand.
TAGTTTGGTCATCATGATGTTTCGAAAATGACTCCCATGGTCAGAATTATCGCTTGGGGTACACCGAAACAAGAAATCACATGATTGAACACAAAATTAGCTGCAGTTTTTCCATCTGCCACAAATGTAGGCATCGCCTCGGCCCATTTGGTAAAATAATCTACTACGAGAATAATATACCCATGCCCCCCGGCCGAGTGAGGGTTACATGTAATGAAGTCAATGCCCCATTTTTCAAAAGGACCGACAACAATTATAGGGTGAAGAGGAGCGGGTGGTGCACGCATCTTGCGATCAAAGATTTGAAAGTTGTGGCATTTTTGGATAGCATAAATACAATATTTAAATAAGGATGGCCAAAAATAGCCAGCGCACAATATCTTTTGGGCTGTGGCATACCCATACATATGACCGCCACATGCTCGAGAGTGACAGTGATTTAAAAACTTTTCAGCTTCGTCAAGAGTGAAACAACGTAAAAAAACAGAGTCTGCACCATGACAGTATAATTTGTCACCAACAATATGATATTGCTGAGACTGGAAACGGATTTTTGTCGTTGGGATTGTGAAAGTTCGGGCCAAAAAGTTTGGGTTTGGAGATAAATGATGATATCTCCATACCAAGGATCGATGGTACTAATAAGAAACAAAGATTCATCCGCGATCGAATGTTCTCCCATAGTTTTTGTGTCAGTATTTGGGAAGTCACACATAAGTTCAGAAAATACCAATGATCTCTTTGATTAGAATTTTTCAAATTCCAAATCAAACTCCTGGATTTTTCTGGGTTCGATCCCCAGTGGAGTCGCCATTTTGTTGGACGGATAAATCGTTCTTGCGGACAAGACAGATCTCCCTAGTATCCTACGATAACTAGCAACAAAAAGACAGATGTAAACTACTTTATCTAGATTATATTTGATCTAGAATTATCTATAATGAAGGATTTAGGACTTACCTGTAGTCCAGCGCTGATCGTAGTCTTCTTTCCTGTCGCTTTGAATACGTCTCCTTTCGGGATAACTGTGTTCGCCTTGATGTCGTACAGGTCCTTCCAAGTTCTGGAACAAGTGTTTCCTCTACTTTGACAAGCCTTTGCACTCTCTAGACTAACATACACATGAGTGTGTAATCATTCCCATATGGTAATCATTTAAGAGAGTCTGAGTTTTTCCAGCAATTCTCCTTAAAAAATCTCAAAGCCTAACTCCCCTTGAGGCTGAACTATGGCCTCAATTTATAGAAAAAGAGAAGAGGTTGTACCTCCAAATAAGAGGTGATAGAATCCTCTTTCAAGGGATTAAGTTCCACATACCAAGGGGTAAGCTCCTTTAATGGAGGGATGAATGTACATGAAAGGAGCGAACTTTCCACCGAATAATTGCTTCCAAAAGCTTCCAGATTTAACTAGCTGGGCTTTTGGATTTTACTTCCACCTTCATTTTACCTTTTATAGGAATCCTCACCTTTAATGAAGAAAAATTGCGGTCAGTTCCACATGTTCTAGAACAAACAGATGTGGCACAAGTATTTTTATGACTTTTATAAGCTTTTCTCTCAATTTCAAGGCTTGGTTAGGAACTTGATGTTTGTAGACTTCTAAGGGAGTATTGTATGAGTAATGATGAACCCATACAGACAATAAAATGTCATGGTGACAATTTTAGTGTAACAGATACCGTGTTGGAAAATATAGAGACTTGCAAAATATAAATTATTTTCCTTATCTTGATAATTACTTGTGATGTTAGATGTTCTTTATTACTTCTTTAATTTTGTTCATAAATCAATTTCCAAAAACAAGAAGATCACACAGAGACAAAGTACACAAGATATAGGCTCCAAGTCAGGGAAAAACCCCTCCAAGGGGAAAACCCTAAAAATGCTTCTCTTCTTCTTTAGAATATGCTTACAAAAGAGACTTCCAAGACCCAAAGACCCAAGCCAACAAACCCTTCAAGAACCAAGTTAGCCCCCAGCTCTTCCTTGAGACAACTTCTAGTACTTCAATACTACTACATTGCTACTGCAACTTCAACCCTAACTACAAAATTTCGGCTTCTTGTCGCTGAAAGCTTCACAAACCTTGGAGAGACAGAGAGAGAAATATAAGCCTTGAAAAACTTCAACTTATGATCCTCTTCTTCTTCCTCCATCTATGTTGCTTCGCCTTTGCTATTGTAGATTGAACTAGCTTGAGATGAGTGTCCAAATGGGGTCAAGCTCCCTTCTATTTATAGCCTTTCTTAAGGGTCGAATAACCCTCCCTTGGGCCGACTTGATCTTGCTCTTGGGCCGACTTGGTATTGGGCTTATCCATGGCTTTTACATGTTAAAATAAATATTTCCCTTCATTATAATGAGTCCAAATCAGACTATGACACATGACTAATATTATTCTTTATCCTAGAAATACCTAGAAGACCTAAAAGCACGAAGAACTTGCTTTTGACTCAAACTTGAGTATGAAACCCATACTCCAAAATAAAATGTAATTTCTCTTTCTTTCATTTTTCTTTCTCTATAAAGAATATATAATGTAATGATTACAATTACATCATAATGAAGACCGAACCTAGTTATATTTTCAACACATAAAAAATCTTTTATGTTATGGTTCACATATTATATATTGTTCATATCTTAAATCTACATTTTATATGGTGTTAAACTTCTCAGTGAATAGTTCAAATAAACATTAAGAAGAAAAGAAAAAGTTGTCCATGAATGTACTAAACTGATTCACCCCCCTCTCAGTTTAGTTAAGTTTCCATCATTGTAATGGGTCACAATGAGGACAAGAGGGATGAGAACAAAATTTCTACCAACTAAAAAATTTACCTTGCTTGGAACCCCACGAATAAAATAGAAATTACCATTAAGAAAGGGATCTTATCCAATGAACCAACTCAACTTGTTCTAGGTTTCTAGTTTCTTGAGAAAAACCAAAGGAATCCTCCACACTTTTCTCAACAATAAAATAGTAAGCCAATGAGTCCCATATGATTAATCATGACATCATTGGGAATTCTAGTAGAGTTCCCGCCCTCCAACAAAACAACTTTAACTATATCCTTGATCTCCTAGGGGAATCCAATTAACCAAGGAGCTGGAAAAACACTTAAAATGTTCCTTACTTGACTTTCTTTAACTCTAGCAAGGGTGGAAAAGCCCATAAACGCTTCCCAATAGAGCATACAAGTTTCAATAATCCACCCTCATTGATATCCCACCAATCCAATAGACATGAAACCAATGTCAAGTCTGCCAATTTGAAAATTATAGCCACCACCTTGTGTCCATAGAACCAACATAGAGTGCCTAGCCCAATTTCCATATTTGTAATTTGAATCAACACAAGAAAGGTGATCTAGATTTATGCAGGAACACAATAAAATACAGAAATAAACATAAACGCAGATATGCAATAGAAAATATACTTCATTTCATTAATATCAAATAATTGAAATAAGCTTACAGACATAATGGAAATAAACTAGCTCGGGCGATGGTAGCTTATCTATGAGAAGCGATGTGGCAGATACATGCCTTTGAACTATATTACAATGAGGCTCGAAGGCCTATTTATTATTGAGAAACAAGGAAAAACCCTAAACATCCAAAAACCTAACCCTAGGATATGAAGCGCCAAAACTATGGGCCCTGTTTGGGTAAATCGGTACATCAACTTCCCAGGGCCGTAACTTTGGCATACTATCTATGTTTGACATGCACAATACCTCGTTAGAAAGATATATTTGAGAAATGCAAGTTCTAAGTGAACAAAATTGGTTACTGACCCATGTTGGTCATGATTTTCCCCAAAAAAATATCGTTTAGGGCCTCAAAACGGCTCCAGAAGTTCAGGACCCAAAAAAAACCGCCAAAAATAGTAAATTGCGCTACAATTAAGGAAACTGAAAAAATCAAAGAAAAAATGGTGGGGGTCCAAGTGGAATAGGTAGGTGGCCACCAAAATCCATCTAGATCAATCCTCCTACCTTAGGTAGAAATGGTCCCCATTGCGTTCAGTTTCTCCATGAGACGAGGAAACTTCTGTTGAACTTGGTCCCTAGTGAGCCACTTGCCTTGGTGCAGGAGTAGGCCAACTTTGAAAACCCAGTACAGTTGGATCTTCTGCGTACGAGTGTTCTTTATATTTGTGTCCATGATCCGATCAGTTGTGGCCTATTCCTTGCAATCGGGGTTTAGATATGTTGGTGTCAGTTGTTCTGCAATGTCTGATGTGTCCAGTAATGGTGGAAAGTAGGGCCGAATGAGGTCCACATTGAACATTGGGTGCAAAGCAAGGAATGGTGGAATACTAAGCTCAGAGGCATTATCCCCAACAACCTTGGTGATGGTGTATGGCCCGTATCCGAGTAGGCGAAGCTTGCAGTGGGGTCCAACGAGGCTCTCCTTCTACAAATGTAGCCAAACTTTCTCACTCACCTGGAACCTGTGTGGCACCCAATGTTGATCATGTCGTTGCTTGTACTTAGCATCGGCTACGTTCATTATGTCATGGAACTGTTGGAGGATGTGTTGAATGCGCTCAGTGAAACTGTTCGCCTTGTCAGCTTTAGACTAGACATGCGTCGAATCTGCCTTAATAGTTGCAAATGGTATGGCAACATCAATGGGACATAGTGGCTGGAATCCAAAGCCCACTTGAAAGGGGCTATGACCAGTTGAGCTGTGGAGAGCCCAGTTATAGTTGTTTTGGACATAGGGGAGGCTTTCACCCCATGTGTGTGGATGCTTCGAGTTGTACATACGCAGAATGTGTACAATCATCATGTTGGTGACCTCTGTCTGGCCATCAGTTTGGGGGTGGAAAGTTGTAGACTTACTGAGATTGGTGTCCAACATTGACCAAAGACTTAACCAAAATGTACTGAGGAACTTGTTGTCCCAATATGAGGTAATGGATTGTGGAATCCCAAAGTGTACCCACATTCATTCAAATAAGAGTTTAGCAGTGGCTTATGTTGTGATATTCTTCTTGCAAGCTGCCATAATGGCTATCTTAGAGAATTTGTCGATGACCAAAAAAACGCAGTGGTTTCCATGTTTGGTAGAAGGAATTCCCAACATGTAATCCATCGATATGGACTCCCAAGGTCGATTAGGGGTAGGCAGTGGATTATATAGGCCTTGCTTCTTAATGGTCGATTTGGAAATGACGCAGGCAGTGTCAGATCTGATGTGCTTCCCGACATCATGTCAAAGGTTCGACCAATAGAAATACTTTTGTAGTACTGCCACTCTTTTCTCAACCCCAAAATTTCCAACGACCCGAATGTAGTGTGCTTCCCAAATCATCTTGGAATGCTTGCTTGAAGGAACATAGAGGCATTCCAGGTGGCATATAAATGTATCATGGAGGTGAAAATCTGGAACTTGCTTCCCTTCCAAGAGAGTCTGGTATGTGTGGCTGAATTTTGGATCGCTTTTGTAGAGATTTGTCTAACCAGAAATCTAGTGCCCACAAGAGTCGAGCACAGTGGTTAGCGCCACGATTGTCGGTCGGCTGAGGTAGTCTACAACATTATTCGTGTTTCCCTTCTTGTACTTGATGCTCAAATGGAACTATTGCAAGTATGTGGACCATTTCTAATGGCAATCATTCTGCAACTTCCCTTGTGTCTGTATGAACCATAGGGGTCAGTGATCTGTGTGGATGACTATTTCCTTCCCCAAAATGTAATGCTTCCATTATTGGCAAGCCTGAATAATGGAATACATCTCTTTGTCATAGGTGGAATACTTCCGGACTATGTCTGAAAGTGTCTCACTGTGATATACCATTAGATGCCCCTGCTGAGTAAGAATTGCCCCAATAGCATAGTCAAAGGCATCTTTCTCGATCTCAAATGGTTATTGAAAGTCTAGTAAGGTGAGCATTGGTGCAGAGCAGAGGCAATGCTTCAACTCTACGAACGCCTTCTGTTGAGATTCATACCAAAATATTTTTTCTTTCGCTCCTCCCTTGGTGACTTGACTTAGAGGCCAAGTGATTTGAGAGAACCCCAACATGAACCTACGGTAGAAATTAGCAAGACCCAGAAAGTTGCGAACCTCTGTTAGAGTGGTTGGGACTAGCCAATCCTGAATGATTTGGATATTGTTTGGGTCCACATGCACCTCCCACTCGTTAATATTGTATCCCATATATTGAACCTAGGTCATGCCAAAAGTGACTTTCTCCAAATTGGCACACAAGTACTTGTGTTGCCGCAGTGTTTGGAGGATCGGTCGAATGTGTTGGAGGTGCTCTTCCCAACTCTGGTTGAAGACCATAATGTCATCCAAATACACCAACATGAATGAGTTATTGAATGGTTGTAAGATGTCGTCCATTAGCCTCATGAAGTTTGCGAGAGCATTTGTCAACCCGAAAGGCATGACTAGTCATTCAAAAAGGCCCTCCTTGGATTTGAAGGCGGTCTTCCACACATCTAAGGGTTCGATTAGTACTTGGTGATACCCGAACTTCAAGTCAATCTTGTTGACGCTGGTCCATAAGGTCATTAATCTCTGGGATCAGATACCTATTCCGGACAGTGATCTTGTTCAACACCCGATAGTCAATACAAAGTCTCCAAGTCTCATCCTTATTTTACACCAACACAATTAGGCTCTCACAGGGCGATGAATTCGGTTGGATGTGACCTTTTTGCAGCAGCTCCTGAATCTGCCTCTTGATTTCGTTGTTCTCTAGAATAGAGCGTCGATAGATTGGTCCATTAGGTAGCGGCGCGCCTGGGGTCAGATCGATGGAGTGCTTGACCTGACAATGCATAGGCACCCCTGCAGGTGAGGTGAAGATGTCCCCATACTCCTCCACGACCTTGTCCATATGTTGTTGTTGTGCAGAGGAGCCCTATCCAAAGGTCGTGGCCATAGTATTCATCTTTCCCTGAGGGCAGATCATAAGGGAAACAAATTTCCTAGTTTGGGAAATGAGCTTAATGCATTATTGCGCAATGATCAAAGAGATGGTGGTAGGTGGTGCTACCTTTGGTATCCTATACAACTTATTACCCAAATTAATAATAATATAGTGAGGTCGAGACTCATACATAGTATGTCACTTCCATAAGTATGGTTGTCCTAATAATACATCAGAAACTTCAAGGGGAGAAACATCACATAATACCTCATCCGTGAAGGGCTTGATGTTGTAGGGAATGCAACATTGTTAGCTAATGTGGAGATCCTGTCTTTGGTGAAGCCACCCGATGGTGTATGGTTTTGGGTGTGTTGTGATCAGCAAGCCCAACAGCTTCACAACCTCTACTGAAATGAGGTTCTTTTGCCTCCCACTTTCGACAATGAATTACAACAGTGAACCCTTCACCCAAATCTGGGAATGGAAGAGGTGCTCCCCCTCCTCTGGATCTTCGAGTTCTTCCTTCTAGATCTTGGTGATGGCAATGGTAGCACTGGGCTCTGCATCGATAATATGCTTCCCTTTTTCATTCCCCTTGTCGGGTTCTGACTCACAGTCAGAACAGGCATCTAATTCGAAAGCCTTCAACTCGGCCACTAGTGACCACTTGGCCCGACACTCACTTGTGTTGTGAGTGGAGCTCTTATGTAATTCGCACCACTTTCCCATGTCCTTATTTGACTTAGTGATGTTCTTATTCACTTGCAGATTCGATAGTTTGCCCTGAGCCACCCCATCTTGGCCTTGTCCTTTGTTCTACGGGTTGGGGCGCCTTTCCCTTGTTTCTGATTCGCAAATCCAAAGTCTCACTTCTTCTGTTTGAATTTATGCTCAATCTTGGAAGAATACCGGTATGCTGCACCAAGCGAGGAGATGTCAAGGAACTTCATTTCCTCCTGGATGTATCTATGCAGAAAACTGTAGCTCTTAAGCACCAAATGTTTCTTTTAATCTTTGATACCCAACTTTGTGCACATGGTATGGAACACATTTTTAAGCTCATGCACATCTTGATCACTTTGTTGTTGCAGCGTAGTCCATTGTATGTGCTTGTCCTCATAGCTCCCCACGCAGTAGTATTGTTCCTTGATGACGTCTCAGAAATAATTCAAATTGGGTGCAGCCGAGAACATGGAGGATTCCCCCTTGTCATTTTGCTCACAGCAGGTTTCCCACCAGTCCTTGACATGGGGGGTGGCTATGAGCAGTGCAAAAGTAATCTTTTCCCGATTGGAAAAGTCATGAACCAAAAAATATCCTTCTAATAGATTCAGCCATTTATCTATGGCGTATGTATCTATTTTTCCATTAAGTATAGGAATTTTGAAGTTAACTTGTACCTTAAAAGGAGTGGTGCCTCCATAGTGGCTGCCGGATCAATATGTGTCGCCATTGGGCAGCCGTCGAAGGATCTAAGTTATCCATCATTGCGTTCCTCTGTTTCTCAAGGGACTCCTCGAGTAATATTTTGATAGGATCTACTACTCCCTCGTCTTTCTATTCCTCTTCCATGGGAGGTCGTCAATGTTTGTGAGACTGATCTTACAAAGGTTCAACCAAATCGAGCCCTAACTCCTCATACCCAGATATCATTGGCGACATGCAAAGAAAGATCGAGAAAGAGCAGATTGCTCTGATACCACTGATCCAAATTTATGTAGGAACACAATAAAATATATAAATAAACATAAATGTAGAGATGCAGCATAAAATCGACTTCATTTCATTAATATCAAATAACTGAAATAAGCTTACAGGCATAATGGAAATAAACTAGCTCGGGCGATGGTAACTTATCTCTAAGAAGAGATGTGGCAGGTACATGCCTCTGAAATGTGTTACAATGAGGCTCAAAGGCCTATTTATTATTGAGAAACAATCAACAACCCTAAACATCGAAAAACCTAACTGTAGGAGATGAAGCGCCAAAACTATGGGCCCAGTTTGGGTAAATTGGTACATCAACTTCCTGGGGTCGTAACTTTGGCATACGATATTCGTTTGATGCACATAATACCTCGTTAGAAATATCTATCCAAGGACTAAAACTTTTGATTGACCAAGATTGATAAAAAAAACCCATGTTAGTCTAGGTTTCCCCCAAAAAAGATGTCATTTAGGGCCTCAAAACAACTCCTGAATTCCACGACTTGAAAAACTGCCAAAAATAGTAAAATTTGCTACAATTAAGGAAACTAAAAAATTGAAAAAAAAATGGTGGGGGTCAAAGTGGAATAGGTGAGTGGCCACCAACATCCACCTGGATCAAAAGGTACCATTGGTCATCCTTGATAATCGTTACCAGTAGTCAAGGTAACCATATCCACATAGATCAGGACTACAACACATTCCCAACACATGACTGAACATTAAATTCCAACGGAGGCTCCACACACCTTCGTTTCCTTTGTATCTCCCATATCCTCTAAATCTTTCGTAAAACAGTAATCATCTTTCACTCTCGTCACCACTCGTCATGCTTATGGAATAGGGTGGTCAGTCACCGCCTTGCTCACCACAAGGGATCCCACCTCAACTTGAATTGCATTATTTTCCTTTTGATTTACAATGATATTGTTATTTTGAAGGACATGCCAAATAATGTACTCCTAAATTCAAAGTCAGGTCATTTGAGGAGGAGCCACAAAGATGTGGCCAAGAATGATTTTTGAATCCCCCACTAGACTAGTTTCGAGATGTGGTCAAAAAGAGCTAAACTCGGGCCTTGCAGCAATGAACATCCTTTTTCCATTTTTTTTAGGCCTCATTAAGACTCCAAGAAAAGGATATTCCTATGCTTCCTTTGGGGTGAAATAGTGTCCCCCCTCTCTTTCTACCCCTCATTATCATCCTCATCATTGCATAATTAATTAATTTTTTTAATAATCTAAACTTAAATTGTATTCATTTTAAAAAAAGGCCATGTATGAAAACATTATATTACATTGGACTCAACCCTTCGGTCTTCAACAAGATATAATAAATTTATGAAATTATATCAAAAAGTTTTATAGTAACTACTAAATAAATATTCCAAGTCGATTTACAAGTGGCTTGTTATACATGCACAACTAAAATGTATATTACTCGAAAATGCATATCATTGGAAACATAAGTGAATATTTCCTCTATCTTCTTGCTCTTCATTGGATTGTGGGGAATTAAAGCCTTAAATTTCCATTGGATTTTCAAAACTAGTGAATCTTCTCATTTTTGTTTGGCGTAGCTTGGAGTGAATTATCTATTCCTCAGTTGTTAAATGCCATGGAAAGAGATTCAATGTGTTCGATGAGAGATATATTTCACAACCTATTGCATTTGAGTTATGGTGATTGCAACCTCTATTTTTGGACCAATAATATGGTCACTGCGTTTACATTTTTCATATATAAGCTTATTCCAATACTAAAAACTTGGAGGAAATTAGTAATAGAGCATTGCAAATTGCGTAAGGTTATCTCCTCGTGGCAACATAAATCTACAAATCTCTCAAAGATCAACATTATTTATGACAAATTTACCTTTCAAACCTATAGAGTAAAGCACAATATGTTGGAGAACAATTCTCGTTATCCTTGATAAAATCTTGTGAACCTATGTTAGATTCTTATTATTCATAGTTAGATTATTTTCATCAAACAATTATCAAGACCATAAAGCATGAAGATAATAAAAGATAATGGACACAACATAAAGGCTCCAACCCTCCAAAGGAGAAAACCCAGAAATAATCTCTTCTCTTCTTATATAATCACATTAAATGTGAAATCAAAGACCTAAACTTGAAGACCAAGACCTCCTCCAAGCACCAAGTCAGCCCTCCAAAAATATCTTTCAAACAATTCAAATATCAACCAAGTCAACAAAGGTAAAAACTCCTCCCATCTACTTCAAATCATAGTTTTGGCCCTCTACCTCAGGTCTAAAATTTGGACCTGCAACTTCAACCCCCAACAAATTGCAAAAACCCTAGCTTTCTTGCACGTGTGGGCATAAACATTGACAAAATTCAAATTTATAGTTTCTTCTTGAGATTCTTCCTTCTCCTAGACTTTCACTCCTTTTTCTTCTTGATTATTACTGCTGATCAAAGTTGAGATGATTATGTACTAATGAGGTTGAATTTCCTTCTATATATATGCTTCTCATGAGGTTGAATTAGGCCTCTTATATGCTGACTTCCTCTGGCAGGGCTAACTTTGTCTTGGAGGTTACAAATGACTTTCTAGACACAAAAATAATATCTTTTACAACTCTCCCAAATGGGTCTTATACAAATGATAATGACTATGTTGAATAATGACAAATATTCTTTTGACTTAACAAACCCTAGAAGCATAAATGTGTGCTTGACCTAATTGACCAATCAAATTGAGCATGAAACCCATGGTTGAAAATAATAATTTTCTTTCTTATTTGATTGTTACATAAGATATATATAATAACGTGAGTACAATGACAATTATGAATACCAAAACTAGTTACATTTTCCAGCACTCCCTCTTAACTAGGGAGGTATTCATAATCGTACAACCGGTAAAAGGATATTCTCAAACTAAAAAGTTCTCATAAGAAGAGGCAGATTGATAAGTCATCTTTAAGCATCAACATCATAACCAACATTGGCAACATATCAAGGCCTTAAATAACAATATCTACTTATATCAGATCATAATGTTGGGAGGCTTTATGTGAGACACCGCACTACCTCTTAAGGCACATATCCCATCTAAATGTTCACTAGGTATGTCCTTTTAGGACTATTCTTTTCTTGGATTTCCAATCCTCAAAGAATACCGGCCCTCTTAAACCATTCTTATCTTGGATACCCTGTCCCATCCTCAAAGAGTGTCGGTCCACAATATTACTTCCTATCTTGGATTCTCTATCCTCAAGGAGTATCAATCTCATATGCATATCCAAACCTCCATTCTCCCTCCTAGTGCCTTCACTAGACTTACGGCTATTAGTCCTGCTCTAGTGCACGACACATGGAGAATATGATGTCTAACATCACTCACTCTCAACTAGAGAGGAGACCCTCATTCCCTCTTGATCAAGGAATAGATCCTTGCTCCTTCTCAAATATTTAAGGATAATTCTTACTCCCTATCAAGCATATAGGAGATTCCTTACTTTCTTTCAATTGGAAAGTCATAACCACAAGCTATTTACCTTGACTTCATCAATACATTAGCTACTAGTTCTTCATCATATTGAGCTTTTGTAATGGATCCAAACTTTCTTCAATCTGTGACAGGGTTCATGCCATCAACCTTTTCATTTCAATTCCCTCTAGCCATTATCAACAAAGGGATTATATTGAGCCAGTAAAAATAGAGCTAATCATATCTCCCTCTAATCATGAAAGTGATATTCATTGTCATCGAAACTTAAACATTAGGTTATCTTTTTGTACTGCTACCTTTCAATCCCAATAAGATGTAGGCATCTTGAGCACATAATCCTAAAAGGATTACCAAAACTATCCACTCAATCCAAGTATTATTTGAATTGAGTTCAAAACAAACAATTTTACTTGCCTCAACTGTTATTATGCATTTCTACAGCATACTTCTAGGTAGAAAAACCAGATAACCAATACCAAAATGTCAATATTGTAATTACCTCAACATGATGGCCTTTTGTCAAGGTATCAAATTATGATTTTTCCTCTTTGAGGTCAACATATTTTGTATGGTATATCTTCATATTGTACAAGAATCCTTCTCTGTGCTTTCACTTTTAATCAAAGTGCTCATGGAATGAACTAATCACCAAGCTACAATATCTTATTCCTTGGAGTTGTCATTATCAACTCTCTTTATTTCTTCAGGAGACCATATTTGATGTTGATCAATATCATCATGTTTAAGTTATGCTACCTTATGGAAGAGTCTTGATCTTTAGTCATTCCAAAGCATACCAAAATTCTTTTTCCAAGCATAGAGTAATCACATGAAAGACTTCGGAGCACATTCTTATGACCAACTCTTTCTGCAAGATTCTTATGGACTTGAATTCTACCTTCTAGAGAAGAGTTACTAAAGACATGCATACCTTTTCTTTCATATAACCATCTAGCCATCCTTCCTTTGAATGGGCTTGCTTCTATCCTTATCAAAGATAAGTTTCCCTTTAGAAGAGAGAAAGACTTTAATCTTGCCTTTCAAACCACAACTTGACCATCTTCATCCCTTCATCCTTTAAGATAATTGTTTCCATACTAAATGGAATATATATAAGCTATGTCATAATGCCTCTATCAAATATTAAAGAACCTTCCATAAATGATGGTTCTTATTGGAGGATCCTGGTGATCCTTTCTGCAAAATGACTACCTCTAACATTACGTTAGAAAATACTTGGATGAACTGCAATGTGCAATAGGGTTCAAATATTCACATTCTTGTTAAGTAGATGACTTCTTCTAAAGCAAGTTGATCATGTAGACCCTAATTCCTCTACTACCATATGCTTCCTTCTATGATGCCATGCTTTACAAAAACCATGACACTTTTAGAGAATGTAACGATTCATGTTACTGTAAATGCTACTTTCTAATAAAAGAAAGAAAAATTCCAAATAAACATGATAGAGGTGGATCTATTTCAATAGTATAGATCCTTGGGATCTTCTCGTTTCAATTTCTTCTCGGGTTCTTATTTTTCTTTAGCTATGTGAGCTCCACTCCTTTCCTTCCTTTTGTTGTTTTTCTTGTGTGGAAAATACCTCTTAAAATGTCCATATTCATTGCACCCATAACATTGTATCTTGGACATATTTTGTTTTCCTTAGGACTTTCCAAACTTCCCTTTCTTCTTCTTGGATTTTACAACAAAGGCTTGAGACTTTTCATTTGCTTCAGTGTCATCCTTTACCTTCAATATTGTTTCTTCCAAGATACATTGAACCCATAGTTCATCAAAGGGAGTAGTGTCTTTTCTTATGTGGACTCTAGTTGCAAAGTTGCTCCATTCAGGTGGTAAACCACTTAGTACAAAAGTGGTCATCTCTAAATTAGAGATGAATTCTCAAAGCCCTTGCAGCTGGTCCCTTAATTGTGATATCTTCATAAGATACATGGTCATATCTTCATTCTTCGATATCCTTGTTTTATATAATTGATTCCTCAAGGATATTTTTTCGCATGACGTGATAATAGAGTACAATTTCACCAACTTATCATAGATTACTTTACATGTACTCAACACAACAACAAAGGGAATGAAATGATCCTTTATATGTTCAATAAGAATCCTTCGTGCCCCTACTTCTCCCTTCTTATATCTTGATAATTCTTGAGTCCTCTCTTTGTCTCGTTGAGTAATTTCTCCAAGAACATATTCCATGACTTCATTTTCTGTGAGCACTAAATCAATCCTCTTCTTCGATGCTAGAAATTTTGTTGATCCAACGAGCTTGTTGCTTTCCTTGCAAAATGAAGCCATTTGATTTGTATACTGATACATCGAGAACAATATGGTACTTACTTGTTAAACAAGTGTCCTTCTTGATGTTGCCTTCAACTATCTTGATGCTTTCAAGAATCTTCAAGAGACTTCAAAGATGTCCTTCAATAGAAAATAGCCTTCAAGAGAGAGAAATATAGATGTATTTTCTTAAGATGATGAGGCCTTCAATGAGAGCTTGATGTAGTAACCTTCCTTCCTTCAATGAGAGCTTGATTCTTCTTCCTTAAGCCTTTGCTTATGTACTTTTGCAAATGATTCCCTTTTTCAAGCAACCTTCTCTTATGTCAACGAGATGATCTTCAAGTTGATTTTCTTCACCTTAGCTCTAAGAACATGCTGGAGAATCTAGTAGGGCAGCTATTTAAACAATTTTCCTTATCCTTGATAAAACCTTGTGAACTTAAGTTAGCTTCTTATTATTCTTATTTATATTATTTTCGTCAAACAATTATGAAGACCATAAAACATGAAGATAATAAAAGATAATGGACAAAATATAGGCTCCAAACCAAGGCAAAACCCCTCCAAAGTGGAAAGCCCAAAAATAATATCTTCTCTTTTTATATAATCAGATCAAATGAGAAAAGACACAAACTTCAAGACCGAGACCTCCTCCAAGCACCAAGTCAACCCTCCAAAAATCTCTTTCAAACAATTCAAAGATCAACTAAGTCAACAAAGGTCAAAGCTACTCCATTCTGCTCCAAATCATAGTTTCGACCCTCTACCTCAGGTCTCACATTCAGACCTGCAACTTCAGCCCCCAGCAGACTGCATAAACCCTATCATACTCACACGTGTGAGCATAAATGTTGAAAAAATTCAAATTTTTGGTTTCTTCTTGAGATCTTCCTTCTCCTAGACCTTCGCTCCTTTTTCTTCTCGCTTCTTAATTCAAAACAAAGATTATATGATTGTGTACTAATGAGGTCAAAATTCTATATGCTTCTCATGAGGTCGAATTAGGCCTATTCTAGGTCGACTTCCTTTGGCAGGGCCAACTTGGTCTTGGAGGTTACAAATGACTTTCTAGACACAAAAATAATATATTTCACAACTTGCCCAAATGTGTCTTATACAAATTATAATGACTCTCTTGACTCATGACAAATATTCTTTTGACTTGAAAACCCTAGAAGCATAAAATGTATGCTTGACCTAATTGACCATTGAAATGGAGCATGGAACCCATGCTTGAAAATAATATTTTTCTTTCTTCCTTTGCTTGTTACATAAGATATACATAGTGACATGAGTACAATGACAGTTATGAAGACCAAACCTAGTTACATTTTCCAACACAATAGGCTAACCAAATGTTTGGAATTGATAAATGAATTCCAAAAGTTGGATGTAATAGACCTAAATAACATGGGAACTATAAACGATCCTTGAAACTAAAAATCCCTATAAACCTTTGTTTCCAACTACAAAACAAGCAACAAACTTAGTAATGGATGAAAATATCCCAATCCCTCATTCTTTCACAATCACATTGAGTAAAAATACCTTTGATCAACACACAATAAATTCATAGGGGTAAAGTGGGAAATCCAATTTGAGCATAATCCAATTTTTTAAAGCAGAGAAGAAAGGAGTAATACCAATTTATGAGGATGGAAACACCCACATTCACACACACTTCCTATGAATTTTTCCCCAAATCAAATGGTACTGGAGCCGTCACAAACCACAACCTCCCTTATTTGAATCCTTTGGTTACAGGGGCACCAACGAGAGGGAAATAAGAACAAAAAAGGAAGTTAGTAGAACCAGAAAGAGAAACCTCACAAAGACACTGAAAAATGCAAGTAATCCAAACCAAAGAATATTAAGATACCCACAAAAACCACATACCAAAAAATGAAGAGTAACAAACAATCTTGAAATATGCATTTGCATGAGTCTTGGCTTTGCCATAATTCCACATTGGCTATACTAGAGCTTCGATTGACATTCAATAGTCACAAGTTTGGTATTACTTTACATAAGGGCCAACTAAATAGCACTTCATGAATTGCCTTTCCCGCGGCTAGGCTAGCTTGTTAACAATGGATGCTTCACGTTAAAATTTGTGATCATCAATACATAAACATGGATTTAGGGAATCAATCTATAATCGTAAATCCCACATTTTAACAAGGTTTCAAAACTAAGTTCAAAATAGAACTTAGCTCAATGATTTGCCTTCTCATTCAACTCTCATTTTAAGTTGCTTGAATTTCAAAATGAGAATTTTTATTTTAGCTCCTTTAGGGTTGGATTGACTAATAATTGGTTTAATAACAAACACTAAATCTTCAAATAATGATGCAATTCTTGCACTTCCCTCCTTAGTTATAATGAGATTTCACCACAAGGCATATGCCTCAGCAAAATTATCTAAAACATTTCCAATGCCTCATGCATAAAAGGTTATTGAATTTCCTTTGAAATCATCTGGACACCCTTGTACCTACCACCCCTTTATATATATATATATATATATATATATATATATATATATATATATATATGTATGTATGTATGTATGTATGTATGTATGTATGTATGTATGTATGTATATGTATATGTATATGTATATGTACATATATACATATACATATAGATATATACATACACACACGGATATGTATGTATGTATGTATATGTACATATATACATATACATATAGATATATATATACACACACAGATATATATATATATATATTTTCTATTGCTAGTTCGAAAAATTACAACTGTCATGCTTTGTTGTTTAGATTAATTGTCCCTCAGATGGGAAAACCAGCCTAAAGAAAACCAAAAGCATAATCAATAGTTTGAAAATTTATGCTAAGAACTAACAACATTAGTATAAGAAAGAAAAATTTTGTCCTACAAGTGAGAGTGACAACATATAGAACCCCAATCATAAAATAAAAAAATTTAGTTAGAGTGAACAAAACAACCATTAGAAGAACCTATGAATCATGAAGATAAAGAAGTGTCAAGGTCGATGGGGTGGTCTGCATCCTTGTTGTCAAGGTAGGAGATGAACTTCAAAACATGCTAGACGTCTTTCCACATCCATTGGTAGTAGCTTCAACTCTTCCAACTTGTGTATGATGTCTCCTCGAGCATTCTTTTGATCGACCAAAACCTTTCCCAACAATATTTAACATGTTGATAAATATTAACAGTGTGTAAATAATGGTTTTAACGACATCTGGTATTCCCAACATTCGAGATTTAGGCCATAATTCCATACACCACCTTAGAGTCCAATATACCATGGCATTCATGGCATACTTCTTCTTCAATTCTGTTGATTTCCCCCTAGATTTTCGAAGGAATATGAATTTGATAGCTAAGAGCAGAGGATTAAATGTGTAATTGAGCTCGAGTGTCACCAACATTCCCACAACCTCCACCACCGCTTCACTTGTAGGCATGCTGACATGTCATGCCTGCCAGGGGAAGAAAAAAAAACTAGCATGACTAAGGAGATTGAAAGAATGTGTAAGCAAGGCTGAGAATTGGTTAAGCACTTGACTGATTTTGCCTAGATCAAAGTGAGGCAGTTAGTAGAGTGTAGAGGTTTCTCAGTGAGAGAAAAAAATTATATTGTTTCATGATCTTGATTTTATACAATATACAAATAGTGGGGTCTTGAGCAATTGCTTTCCCCAGATACATATTGTGTTGTGCGATTGATAATTTCTTTCTCTTACTTGTTATGTGATTGTGCGATCGTAATTGGTTTCCATAAATTGTAGAAGGATTCAATATTTTGTTTTAGTACATTACAAGATTAGATTGAATCTCGTTGATATATTTTCAACATGGCATCATCGGGCCAAGAATCACAATAGAAGAGAAGAACCATAGCTTGTTTTGAATAGGTACATCGAATTTGTAGATTTATTCTTCAGGACCAGCATAAGATCAATATGTCTTTCAATGGCTTGAGACTCGAATGTGCTCTTGAGGGAAATTCGAATTACATAGCATGGAAGGACGGGATGGAGGCAGTGCTCGAGGACAACGAACTAAAGGCATTCATAGATAGTGACATTCCCCAGCCTGCAACAACTTGATGCATGGAAGAAGAATTTTGGAAAGGCGAGAAGGATCTTGTTAGAGGGAGTTTGAGATGATATTGTCTTTAGTATCCATGGAAAGGCAACTCCATATGATATGTGGAAGGCCTTGATAGATCTGCTTCAGAATAGCAATGACCATAGGAAGTTGGTGCTGAAATAAAAACTTAGAAAGATCAAGATGGAGAAGGGAAATGTTGAAGTTTGCAATAAGAAATAGTGAAGGAGGCATCCTGAAACATCATCCTTGATCCTAGTTGGAAAATAATCACCTAAACTAGGTGGGGCCCACACAGGATATCTTTAGGTGTATGTCTCTTTTAGACATGGTGAGCATATTCTATATGTAGCAGGATGCTATTTGTAGATGGTTGGTCAAATGTGAAAAATAGATGAGATTCTATTTTTAGAAGATTGGGCGAAGTCTATTTATAGATCGTTGATCTAAAAATAGATGCATGTCGATTATTATTAGCTCTTAATAATAATCCGACAATAATCAACAACTTATTCTCTTGGATCACTTAATTTCAGTAAACAAACTTGGCAAATCAGTGGGCTAAAGGAATTACGCAATTCCTAAGGGTTTACTGGAGTTCATGCATGGAGGACTCAGTTAGAACTGAAGTGGAAAAGTTATGACAAAGTTGGAAGAGTAGTTCATGGAGTTGTATTCATTTTAACTCAGTTAGAATTAGTTGAGCTAGTTGTATCTAATATAACTGAATGATACACTAGTGAGAGTGGAGTGAATTAATTAGTTAATTAATTCACAAATAATAACTCATTAATCAACTGAACAATACAGCAGTTGACTACAGTGCATGTCAGATCCAGTGGAGACCCAGTGCAAAGATAGGTGAAAGGGTGAGATAGACTATCTATTCTGACCATAGTGATGCATGAATTGCATCTACATATACATTGGAGTTGCCAAAGATAATCACGTTGTCAAGGAGAGTGGGATTGCATCGAATTGGTCTTTGTAATCAGCTTGGATTGCGCAGTGGAGGCAGGCTAGCAGGAGGGCAGAGATTGGTGCATGGATTTGCAGATTTCTTCTATGTTAGTGTGTGACGATTGATTGTACTGAGAGCTTGATGTACTAAGCTTTTTATGAGATTGCTACATGATATCCATGATAGATAATATATGATAGTTGGGGTTTTCAGCTTCAGGCTTTCCCGTTAAACAACTGTGTTATGTGCGATTGTTTTTATGCTTCACATGTGTGTGCAATTAATTTTCCGCAAAAGATTAACAATGGAATGATTCTGTATTTTGCAAGAAGTTAAATATTGTGAGATCAGGGGAATCTAATACATATGCATGCTTAATGTATATAATTTCTACATGGTATCGGAGTAGTGTTAATTACTGGAGATTGCAATTGTGAAGCGGTGCTGAGTTTTGTACTGGTGGAGAAATTCGAATTTGCTGCAGGAGTTTTTTGGTTCGACAATTGAGTATACATTGAAATGTCTTTCAATGGGTTGCGGTTGGAGTATGAACTCGAGGGAAAATCTAACTACATAGCCTGGAAGGACAGGATGGAGGCAGTGCTTGAAGATAATGGCTTGAAGGAATTCATCAAGAGAGATGTTCTTAAGCCCACTTCGGCGGATGCTGCAGTACTTGACGCATGGCAAAAGAAAGTAGCAAGGGCGAGGAGGATTCTATTGGAAGGTGTGAGAGACCATATTGTCTCAAGGAAATCCACTCCATATGCTATGTAGAAGGATTTGACAGATATTTTCCAAAGCAGCAGCAACCAGAGGAAGTTAGCGCTAAAAGATAAGCTCATAAAAATAAAAATGGAGAAGAACGACACTATTTCGATATACTTGACAGTTTGTCCAATGCAGGGATGAGCTTGGGAGTGTAGGAGTCAGTGTTGATGATGATGACTTGGTGAGCTTGGCTCTCCTTGGGCTTCTGAAGAGTTGGCATAGCTACGAAGACTCTGCCAATGGACGGGAGAAACTGCTGGGTTGGGAGTGACTTTGGTCGGATCTTGTGTAGGAGGAGATAAGGCGAAGTACCAGGGATGGCTCTTCATCAAAGCATGATGATGAAGAGGAATGTGCTTTGGTTTCCAAGGAAAAGAAGAAGAAGGGGAAGAAATTCCATTCTATATCTGAGGCCGGTGAAGATGGCAAAGAGCATGACATGTCCAAAGTGAAATGTTTTCACTGTCATGAGTTTGGACATATTGCCACAATTGTCCACATAAGAAGAAGAACAAGATGGTTGCTAGAGCTGCAGCTGGTGAGGGTCTTGCCTCGCAATTTGAGCTTGACTTCTCATTGATCACATGCATGGTGTCTAGTGCATTGGGATTAGGGTGGTACTTTGATAGTGGTGCTTCCTTTCACATGACGGGAGATGTGAACCTTTTCAGTGACTTGGTGGAGAAAGATCTCCAGTTGCATGTTGAGTTGGGCGACTATGGATGATATAGTGCAACCGGCGTTGGTACCATTACCTTTCAGAGGGCATCAGGTAAACTCGTTCTTTTACAAGATGTTGTGCATGTTCCAGGTTTAAAGAAGAATTTAATCTCAGTCGCAATGTTAGAGGATAAAGGCTATGATGTTGTCTTTAGTGAAGGAAAAATTTTCCTTCGGCACAAAGCAACAGGGAAAGTCAAGAAGGTTTGGATTCGAGCTAAGAATCTCTACAGACTTGAAGTAGATGGGATTTCTACGAAGCTTCCTACTGTTGGGAAGTGCAAGAAAGACATGCAATTGAAGCTTGAGAGGGAGCAGGATTTGCATGCAGGTAAGAGTGAAACTCGGGATGTGGAGTAGCCACAAGATGAGGATCATGGAGTGGGAGAAACCACTCATGCAGAGAAATTTCGTGCCAGATGGGCAGAGGGAGTGCATGCAGCTATACCACTAGGTGAGAGGTGGGGCAAAATGCATGAGTAATCCCAAGAGGAGATTTCTGGGCAGGATTCATTGAGATGGTGTGGATCTCATGAATTGAACCTGGCTACGAGGAGCCCACAGAGAAGCAGTAGCATGATCAGTTGGATTGATGCAGGCAGATCAAAGTGACAGTGTCGGATACTGGAGTGCAGTTCAGAGTTGACAGCAAGTGCAGAGTTCAACAGCGCAATGTTTCCTGAAGACATGTGCAGTGGATAAGCAGAAGTCGAAGACTTTGATGATAGATGCATTAGACTGATTCAATTGTTTGGAGGCTATTTAGTTTCAGAAGTGTTGCAACAAGATTTGCAGAGTGGATGCATGGAGTTGCAGGGCACTTGCAAAGGCTGCAGGGCAAATGCATGGAGTTGCATGTCGCATGCAATGACAATCCTTTCTTGTTGAGAGGGAGTGTTGAAGTTTGCAACAAGAAACAATGAAGGAGACATCCTAAAACATCATCCTTGATCCTAGTTGGAAAATAATCACCTAAACTAGGTGGGGCCCACACAGGCTATTTTTGGGTGTATGTCTCTTTTTAGACATGGTGAGCATATTCTATATGTCGCAGGATGTTATTTGTAGATGGTTGGTCAAATGTGAAAAATATATGAGATTCTATTTTTAGAAGATTGGGCGAAGTCTATTTACAGATCGTCGATCTAAAAATAGATGCATGTCGATTATTATTAGCTCTTAATAATAATTCGACAATAAACAACAACTTATTCTCTTGGAGCACTTAATTTCAATATACAGATTTGGCAAATCAGTGGGCTGAAGGAATTACACAATTCCTAAGGGTTTATTGGAGTTCATGCATGGAGGACTCAGTTAGAACTGAAGTGGCAAAGTTATGACAGAGTTGGAAGAGTAGTTCATGGAGTTGTATTCAATCTAACTCAGTTAGACTTAGTTGAGATAGTTGTATCTAATCTAACTGAATGATACACTAGTGAGAGTGGAGTGAATTAATTAGTTAATTAATTCACAAATAATAACTCATTAATCAATTGAACAATACAACAATTAACTACAGTGCATGTCAGATCCAGTGGAGACCCAGTGCAGAGATAGGTGAAAGGGTGAGATAGATTATTTGTTGTGACCATAGTGATGCATGAATTGCATCTACATATACATTGGAGTTTCCAATGATAATCACGCAGTCAAGGAGAGTGGGATTGCATCGAATTGGTCTTTGTAATCAGCTTGGATTGTGCAGTGGAGGCAGGCTAGTAGGAGGGCAGAGATTGGTGCATGGATTGCAGATTTCTTCTATGTTAGTGTGTGACGATTGATTGTACTGAGAGCTTGATGTACTAAGCTTTGTATGAGATTGTTACATGATCTCCATGATACATAATATATGATAGTTTGGGTTTTCAGCTTTAGGCTTTCCCATTAAACAACTGTGCTATGTACGATTGTTTTTATGCTTCACATGTGTGCGCAATTAATTTTCCGCAAAATATTATCAGTGGAATGATTCTGTATTTTGCAAGAAGTTAAATATTGTGAGATCAGGGGAATATAGGACATATGCATGCTTAATTATAATTTCTATAGGCGACACAATCTAAAAATACTTGACGAAGTTCACTTAATGTCGAGATGAGCTTGGAAGCGTTGGAATAACAACTGCCCATGATGATTTGGTGAGACTGGCTCTTATAGGCCTTCCCAAGAGATGACATAGCCACTAGGACTATGTGAATGGGAGGGAGAAGCTACTAGAATAGGAGCAATTGTGGTCCGACTTGGTACAAGAAGGTATTCAGCGGAGCACCAGAGATGGATCCTCATCAAAGACTGATGATGAGGAAAAATGTGACTTGAATGGAAAGGCGAAGAAAGGGAAAGGGAAGGCGTCCCATTCCAAATTAGAGTCTGACAAGGCAGGAAAGAAGCGAGACTTGTCAAAGTAAAATGTTTCAACAATCATGAGCATGGACACTATGCCACAAATTGTCCACAAAAGAAGATCAACAAGAAGGCCTTAGGAGGAGCAACGGGTGAAGCACTTACTTCATAGTTCGAGGTGGATTTCACTCTCATCACATGCATGGTGTCATCGGTGATGGGTTCTGTGTTGTACTTGGATAGTGGAGCTTCGTTCCATATGACTAACAACACAAAAATTTTCAGTAGCTTGGAGGAGAAGGATCTCCAGATGCACATCGAGATGGTTGATGACGAGAGGTATAGAGCTACCAGTGTAGGTACAGTTACCTTTCGGAGGGAGTCAAGTAATCCACTCACATTAAAAGATGTCATGTATGTTCCTGGTTTAAAGAAGATTTTGGTTTCTGTTGCTATGTTGGAAGATCATGGCTATGATGTGATCTTCAATGAAGAAAGGTGTTCCTTCGTCACAAAGCCATGGGACAGGTGAAAAATATTGGGGTTCGAGTAAAGAACCTCTACAAATTGTATGTAGAAGACTGTGATGCCTTGAGCACAAAAATAGAGAAGGTGGAGAGCCGAGATATCAGTGAGTTATGGCACAGGAGATTGGGCCATCTACACTGTAATGCTTTGAAGATAATGCAACAAATTTCTACAAGACTTCCAAAGGGTGTACTTGCGTAGAGAGATACATGCAAAGGGTGTACATTAGGGAAGTATACCAAAGCCACCTTTCACGATACGGAAAGCCGAGCAAAGGCAATCCTTGAGAGAGTTCACTCAGATGTGTGTGGGCCGTTCTCGACAACTTCCACAACAAAACACAAGTATTATGTGATTTTTGTTGATGATTTTTCAAGAAAGCGTTGGATTTTCTTCATGTAGAAGAAAGATTAGACATTCTCTAAGTTTTTTGAGTTCAAAGCACTTGTCAAGAAAGATACAGGGAAGAAGGTGAAGGTTATGAGGAGCGACAATGGTGGAGAATACATCTCTAACGAATTCAAGAACTTATGTGCCTCTTAAGGAATTTGAAGATAATTGATAGCACATCATAACCCACAACAGAATGGGGTTGCATAAATAAATAACATAACTATTGTGGGGGAAACACAAGCTATGTTGCATGATCAGGGCCTACCGTTGCATCTGTGGGCAGAAGCATGCAATACAACAATATTTGTGCAGAACATAAGTCCTCATTAGATACTTGGGATGAGTACACCAGAGGAAGCTTTTTCAGGTAAGAGACTAGATGTGTCACATTATAAAATTTTTGGTTCATCTGTTTATTGCCATGTGACCAAAGATGTTAGGAAGAAGTTAGATCCAACAACTGAGTTGGAGATATTTGTGGGGTACACTGATACACCTCACAACTATCGGATGTACTTGCTAGCACACAAGATGACAGTGGTCATAAGAGATGTGAAATTTGATGAAGAGAAAGCCATGCGATTGTCCCTTGAGAGGGAGCTCGAGTTGCATGTAGTTGAGGAGCTCTTGTCTCTAAAAGAAGAACCTCAAGATGTGGAGCAACCACAAGTAGAGGAACAAAGAGTTGTAGAAACCACTAATGCAGAGGCATCCACTAGATATGGAAGGAAGCGCACTAGAGAAGCTAACAAATTGTTGCTAGATGTGAGAGAGAATGTGAGAGCACCCACATCACAGCGCAAGCAGAGAAGGTCCCTAGAGCGGTACACTTGATACATGGCTCTTATGAGCGAAGGTGTAGAGATATAACCATTCTCTTTCGAGGAAGCAATGCAACAACTAGTGTGGGTTGATTCCATGGTTGAGGAGTATGATTCCATCATCATAAAAATTAGATGGGAAGTTGTCCCAAGACCAGTGGAGAAGTCGGTTGTAGGATCTAGGTGGGTCTACAAGGTGAAGCACACAACAGATGGGAGTGTAGAGAAGCAGAAGGCCATATTTGTGGCCAGAGGGTTCTCTCAGGTGGAGGGGATTGACTATGATGAGACATTTGCACCAATCGCAAGGTACTCATCTATCTGATCCATCCTTGCACTCTCAGCATAGATGGGATGGAAGATACATCAGATGGATGTAAGGACAACCTTCCTCAATGGAGTGATTGAGGAAGAGGTGTACATTGAAAATCCAGAAGGTTTTGAGACCTTAGACAAGGAATCACATGTGTGCAGACTCAAGAGAGTATTGTATGGGCTGAAGCAAGCACCTCCTGCTTAATACACCAGGATCGATAGCTATTTCACCAGGATGGGCTTCACCAAGAGTGAAGCAAACACAAACCTTTATCATATTGTGGTAGATGGTAAGCTTTTGATTATTGTACTTTATGTCAATGATCTGATACTGACAGGTGATGAGCAGCTCATAAAGTCTTGCAAAGAGGATCTTTCAAGAGAATTTGAGATGAAGGACATGGGGCTCTTGCACTATTTCCTGGGATTGGAAATATGGCAAAGAGATGGGGAGCTATTTGTATCTCAGGGCAAGTATGCCAACAATATCCTTAGGAAGTTCCACATGAATGGTAGCAAACCCATGGAGACTCCTTTAGCAAGAAACTGGAGGAAAGAGGATGCTACTTCCGATGAAGTAGCAGATGCTACTATTTGCAGGCAACTTTTAAGTTCACTCGTGTATTTGGTTAACACACGACCCAACATATGCTATGCAATTAACCAACTTAGTCAAGCTATGGTTAAGCCTACCAAGCTCTTTTGGAAGGCAGCAAAGCATGTGTTGAGATACCTCAGAGGCACTACAAAGTATGGGATATGATACAAATGGATAAAGGGAGTGAAGTTTCAAGGCTTCATCGATGCAGATTGGGAAGGGAGTCCATTCGAAAAGAAAAGCACATCAGGAGGCATCTTCAACATAAGATAAATAACATTTTTCTGGTACAACAAGAAACAAAGATCAGTTGCACTCAGTTCAACAAAGGCAGAGGACATGGCGGCTAGTCAAGCAGCATGTGAGGCCATCTGGATGAGGAAGATACTTGTTGGTTTGTTTGATCGACAGATGGATCTGACGGTGATACATTGTGATAAAAAAAGTTGCATAAAACTCTCGGTTAATCTAGTTTTTCATGACAGGTCCAAGCATATTGATATCCGATATCACCACCTCAAAGATTGTGTGTAGATGCAGAGTATGTCATTAGAGTACATTCTCACGGAGGAGTAGGATGCAGACATCTTGACAAAGGCGATGGTAAGAAGAAAATTTGAATTCTATAGAGACAAGATCGGGGTAGCCGATAATTCCTTTCTTATTGAGAGGGAGTGTTGAAATGACACCAAGAAATGGCACCTAAGGGGGTTTTAATTTTCCTTTAATAGAATTGGAAGAGAAATTGTAATTTCATCTCATGACAACTTGTATTAGTTAACTGAGTCAAGAAAACTTAGTTAGCTTAGGAAATTCGAGTTGAGGGTCAGAGAGGAGGCATGTAGAGTTTTCCCATGATTTTAAGGGGGTCCAATTACAGTTATTGGTAAGTGGTAATTAGTTAACTCAATTAATTGAGTTAAAATAAGTTTAACTAGGTCTAACTGAGAGATGAGCTAATGATAGGTCCAATGAATTAAATATGATTTAATTCGCAAGCAGTGATCAATCAGTTAACTGATAATTCACTATAAATATTTGTTGCATGTTAGTTCTAAGGAAGACCTAGTTGAGATTGAGGTTAAAGGGAAGATAACTATCAGTTGTATATTTAGAAACTTGTACAAGTCATGTATAGAGTCATCAAGAAGCCTTGGATGAATTGCGCAATCAATTCTTGGGAATTTCCTATTTAATAGGGCCACAATTCCCCCAAGAATGCGTGAGCAAGGCTGGTCAAACATAGGTTGAGAATTGGTTAAGTATTTGACTGATTTTTCCTAGATCAGAGTGAGATAGTCAACAAAGTGCAGAAGTTTCTCAGTGAGAGAAAAACACTGTATTGTTTCATGGTATTGACTTTATAAAATATACAGATAGCGAGGTTCTAAGCAGTTGCTTTCCCTAGATACATCTTGTGTTGTGCAATTGATAATTTCTTTCTCTTACTTATTATGTGATTGTGCGATCGTATTTGGTTTCCACAAAATGTAGAAGGATTACGTATTTTGTTTTAGTACATTACAAGATCAGATTGAATCCCGTTGATAGATTTTCTACAGTAGGAAAAAAGTTAGGGAGAAACTATTTGACGAAGAACTAGAGAACAAAGAATTGCAATTGAGAGTCATGGCTAGAGGAAGAAACAACCACGAAGAGATAACCAAAGAGAGAAAGGGAAACATAGGCACTAGCTTGGATATAACAACCTTGTTGAAGATTTTGGAGGCACTAAGGGAGTGGGGTTAATGAAGTTCATTGTCCGAGGAGGGTGGTAACTCGACCAAGGCTGTGTTAAATGCTTGTGTTAATGGGTTTACAAATTGGGAGGGGGAGAGACTGGGAGCCTTGGATTAGCTTCCGACATACACGTTACCATTGGTGATCGACACTCCCCTTGGGCCCTTTAAATCTATCAAACAAGAAAATTAACTAAAATAAATCTTAAAAAATCAAATTAATTTATTTTAGTATTATATATTTAGTTATTATTATTACTTGGAATGAAAGCATGAGAAACTCTTGAGTACTTCTCCCCATTTCATGGATGAGAAATCGGTAAACTGTCGGCCTTGATTATAAGGTTTCAAGACCTCGCCCAAGGAAATCGAAGAGAGTAAAACCCCCGTACTTAGCAACAACTAATAACAATATCAAAATATCAAACTGTAAACCACTTACCCTAACCCTTGGAGCTATTTTAATTTAATTTTATTATAATAATATAATTTTTATCTTTAATTTATTATATATATATATTGAATTGGAAAATTTGATCACATGGACAGTAATTAATTACATTAATATAATCGGCTTTTGTTATCATTATCGAAATTAAAGGAGGTTTTCTGAGAGGTTTCCGAAGTCTTGAAAGTGATTGTTATTTGTATTTATATTGAGTAATTCCCGTCTCTCTGCGTTCTACCTGATATACCAACATGGCAACTCCAGTGCGTACCTGACCCTGAAACTTGAATTAAGGAGGATCTGCGATTTTATTGCTTTTTTTTTAGAGGGAATTCGGTGATCGAATACTATTGACAAAAATGAGTAAAATGGAGGCCTACCGCTGTGGTGTTGGAGATCTGTGGAAACGCCAGACCGGTGAAACATATCCCAGAACCTTCGCTCACCGCATGGGTGGTTGCCAGGTGTGTTTTTTGTTTAATTCTCTGAATTTCGTCTGTTTTTAATCAATACACAAACTAATGTTAACTGGGCTAGTGTTTGGTCCTGTGGATTTAGTGGATTGTGTTTCCTGCAATATGGATTATCAGTCTGAATTATGGCTACTTCTGTACTTGCATTTTTAATCTGATATGGGCACCCAATCCTTTTATCTTATTCGCATTTATAATCTGATGCCGGTCGCCCATTCTTTTTACTTATTTGCATTCTCTGCGTGAATTTGGGGGGTGAGTTTAGGCTGTCTTTCCAGATTCTGGTCGCTTTGTATCATTTTTGGTTTTAGGCCGTCAACTCTAACTTGGCCTTAATTTGTTTCATCCAATGAATTATAAACATCATCCACATTTGAGTGAGAGGATTTGCCCATTGAGCAGAGGCCTGGGTAGTGATGGGATGTTGGTTCAATGGCAAGGATGATAGATCCACCAGGCTTGCAATGCAAGGGAGGTACTTCAATCTGCGTGGCATGGTTGAGCCAGATGCAAGTCTTGGGTGACTTGGATAAAATAATTACCCTTATTATGGCATCTTTTGTGGCTGTTTATGCTGTATTCACATAATGACTCTCTTTCTGATCATTGTCCTTTTTTTTAGGTGGCAATGTTCGGAAAGGGGCTTTCCTATATTACAATGGAAACATGAGTAAGCTTCGTTTAACTAAGTGCCAAGCACTAAGTACCTATTGAGAGGCAGACGATTCCATACATTTTTTGTAGGGTCATGATTGCTTCTGCTAATCAAACATGTCACTTTTTTTTGAGAATACAAGCCCAGGTGGAGGGAATAACGAATCCCTGCTTTGACCGACCTCGGTCATCTCTCGTGACTTCCTATTTTTACAGTGAATCTAAAAAATTACATAATTGTATAATTGTGCTTTTGCATTTCAACTACCGATGAATGCCAACAGAATAAGTGGATTACACACCCATTTTCTTACCTTGTTTCAGTCATATGTGAAATTTTGATGTGTATGCTCTGAGAGTTAATATTCCATTAGAGAATAAGTCTTCATGACATTAATTTCTATTCTTGATAGCAAACTGTCAGTTCAATATCAGGTGATGGTCATTCATGAACGTTGAAATTCAAGCCAATATTCAGGTGATCATTATTGCATAACATACTGGCAATCTGTAGTTGGATTCACAGTCAGTTGAGTTTTGTACAGGGCCCAGGCATGTATAATCAATCAAATTAAAGTGAGCATGTGATGGAACAGATTTTCCTAACACACGGACAAGCACTAGTCCGACCTAGATTTTTATAGGGATTCACTCATGTTGTCACTTGGAACTCATGAGATATACTATTTTTAGAGTCCAGATTTGTTGGTTGCAAGTTGACTTTATTGTATTATGCAGTTTGAATTAAGTTACTGTGGCTCCTGAGCCAGATGACTACAACCATTGATGATTTTGGATTTTCTGTTGGTGTGATCTTTTATTCTGGGATGGTGACGATCAGGGTCCAAATACGACTCCCAACTTAATAGTTACTCACTTGTGACTGTTTCTTGTGAGGTGCTTGAGCACAGTAAGTTTACCTATATATATATTAAAAAAATATAACAAATTAGTGAAATGCATAAAAAATGTAATATAGGGAAAGATTCAATTTAAAAACTAAAACATTTACATGATGATACAAATTCAATTATACATACAGCTAGTACTACATCAATGATGATAAATTGACAAACACACAAGAAATTAATGTTGAAAATAATAGTGAGAAAAGGGTTCCTTGATTTGTGCCTCAATTCAAGTAGCCTCAACGAGTTTCTTCTTAGCATACTCGAGTTCCCTATAAGTTAGGAAGATTTCCTAAAATTTAGGAATCGTTCCTAAAAATCAGGACAAGTTTAGAAGCAATTAACTAATGCGCTCAAGTGGAAGGTCGAGTTACTTGTCTTCTAGTGCGAGTTACATGAGGAAAAGGACGAGTGATTGTGTCTGAAGTTCTAGAATTAAGAAAAGATGAATTGTATGTGTGTTTTCACTTAGTTAACTCAATCAATCACAAAATCATTCCAGAAATAGAACTTGCTTACTTTAGCCCTTCAAATTGCTTTAAAAGGATGAACGAAGGCACAATTTTATCATTGTCTCGTGAACACAAGTTGGTGAGACAGGACAATATAGCTCACTGGTTTGTGAGAAGGTTGCACAGGTTTATGTGTGGAGCATGTGAGAGAAGGTGTGCCAAGAGTAGCTTGTGCTCATTATTGGAGAGAGGAATTTCCTTGGGAATTGTGAAAGAATTTAGGAGCAGCCTATGTACAAGGAATTAGGAGGAAATCGAGGAGTAGATCAGAGGTCTTGCAAGGAGTGTTCAGCTTAGTACAAGCAGAGGGAATCAGATTGTGTTCTCTATTGAAACAAAGTTGTTTTGTAAGAGATCTATTGCTCATTCTTCTTCAGTAAGATTCTCAAACAAGCAGAGGGTTTTCCCAGTTGGGTTCCCTACAAAGATTGTGTTTTTGATCGTGTGATTATGTATTTATTTCTGTTCCTATTCCGCTGCAAAATTTAGTAGATAAATTCTGTGTTTACATGAAAAGAAAGTAGTTTTCAGATTGTTCATATTAGTAGTTGCAAAATTTCATAGATTTTCTACATGGTATGGATTTTCAGATTTGGCTCTTGGAAGAAAATTAAGATCAACACATCACAAGAGCAAGCATCTTAGGAGAAGACATCTCTGATTTGGTCGCTGGCTCAAGAGGACTATCCGAAGTGAAGGAGAGATCAGTTTTGGAGTCTTTTCTTGTGACAGGGATTAGGTTGAGTTGGGCAGGGAGGCTGGCCGAGTATTGGAGGAGCGATCTGGGCAGAACTGTGCACGTTTTCGTTGGAAGCTTTTATCTGTGAATAGGTTGCTGTATTTTCTATGTCTATTGCAGGGAAGGCCAAGCCCTACTAGGAGGTGATTTCTGGTTATTGAACAACAGACAAGGAAAGGCTGAGTTGCTAGACATATAGCATAGGAGTCCTGGCCGAAAGGAAGGGAAATAGTGGAGGTTCTGTGGGAGTTTTGGACCAGGTTCGAAGGGCTGACGTGGACAGTCAGCAGGCCCTAACCAGAGGGCAGAAACTTCAGATATAGGTGCACATGCCGGGTTGATTTCGGGACAAAAGTGATAATCCAGACCAAAGGTATGTTTGTGCTCTTCCAAGTTTTGTGTTGAGGTAAGATTGATTGTCCACATTTTGGACATAGTAGGTGCCATCTTAAGTACAGGTGGAGGACTCTTAGTAGGTGCCTAATTATGGCCAAAGAGCAGGTCTTGTGAAGGACAACAAGAGTGCTAGCGGTGGCAGATATATTGAAGCCCAAGAATTTGCAGACTTTGAAGGACTAAAGGAGCAGTGGAGTAGGCAGCCTCCAAGCCCTAAGTACAACCTCTTGTGAAGGACTACGAGGCTGTTAGTGGGCAGGTGTTGGAAACTTGGAGAGCTCTCTAGGGTAAGCAAGATGGCATACCAAGTTTTGAGAGTAGATCACTGTTTAGAGGGAGCATCGATCTTCGTTCCATGGAAAGGGAGGATCATGATAGTGTTGAAAGATAATGGGGTGGGAGAATTCATCAAGCAGGCGATAGTGCCACCTCATTATCCCCAACAATTGGCCTGACATGATAAGAATGATATCAAGGCAAAGATTATTATAAAAGGGGTAAGAGATCATATAATATGATATATGTCATATCCATGACAAAAAGACAACTTTTGAGATGTACGATACCATCTTAAAACCATATCAGAGTACTAGTGATACTAGGAAGGTTGCTCTTAAGGAGAAGTTGAGGAGTATCTAGATGGACAACGATGAGCCCATCTTCACATATTTGTCAAGGTTCACTCGGAGATGAACTGGGTGGTGTTGGCGTGGTTGTATCTGATCACGACCTTGTGAGTTTTGTCTTACTTGGACTTCACAAGTCTTGGAAAGGGTTCCAGGACGTTGTTAGTGGGAGAGAGAAATTTCCAAATTGGGAAAGGTTTTGGACTGACTGCATGCAAGAAGAGATCCTAAGAGGAACCATAGAAAGGAGATCAATTATCGTAATGGACAAGGAGAACCTTGCCCTATCAGCAAGGCCAAAGGCAAGAAGGGCCAAGGAGAGGCTAAGTCCAATCAGAAGGGAAAGAAGAAGGTTCTAAGCAAGATCAAGTGCTTCCATTGCCATGAGTTTGGGCAGTATGCTTCTAAGTGTCCTAATCGGAAGAAGGAGTCCAGTAAGGATCATGTAGCTGCATCAATGAAGATAGATGCATTTTTTGCCCAGTTTGAGAAAGATTTCTCATTGATTGCTTGTCTGGCAAGCTCAAAAGATAACAACATATGGTATATTGATTCAGGAGCATCCTTCCACATGGTCGGGAACAAGAAGAGTTTCAACTACTTGAAGGAGAAGGACATGTAGTTTCAGATTGAGCTAGGATATGATGGTCAATATGTAGCTAGAGGAGTTGGTATTGTCAGTTTTTAGAGGGAGTCAGGTAATCCTCTTCATCTCATAGATGTCCTCTATGTTCCAGGATTGAGGCAGAATCTTGTTTCGGTAACTATGCTTGAGGACAAGGGATATGATATCATCTTCAACAGAGGTAAGGCATACCTTCGACGCTTAGCTTTTAGATGTAAGAAGCAGATAGGTGTGAGGGTGAAGAATCTCTACAAGTTGCACGTAGAGACGTGTGCAACCTTGAGCAACAAGGTAGGGGTTTCTCAGAGTGGAGAAGTGGTAGTTGAGCAAGAGTAGGATAAAGCTCAAGATGGAGCCTTAACTAGTATCTCAATTTCAGTCTAAGCTAGTTGGTAGTTGGGCTGACTAGTAGGATGGTGATGAGCCAGCCACTCAGTCAGAGACTTCCAGTATAGGGAGAGTTCGAGCCAAGTGGGCAGAGGATTTGGTTAAAGGAGATCAGAAGAGAGTTGAGTCTCCCAGCATCAAGTAGCAGACACAGTGGTACACAGGGTACATGGCACTTATGACTAAAGTGGTGGACTCGCAGAGCATGGTGGGAAAGAACATGTCTTCAAAGCAGGTTTCGTAGAAGAAAGTAGGGAAGTCTTCTTGTGCAGAGGGAGAAATTGCAACAACGAAGAACTTGGTACTGTTGGAGATAGATCTAGGTGGACGAGGTTCTTCTAGGAACACCTTCGTCGCTAAGAGGGAGTGTTGAAAATAATAGAGAGAATGGGTTCCTTGATTTGTGCCTTAATTCAAGGAGCCCCTCGAGTTCCCTATAAGTTAGGACAATTACCTAAAATTTAGGAATCATTCCTGTTACCACTCAAACCAACACGGGACCTAAAGGGGACTCCTAAAAGGCAACTGCTAGGTCAAGGGAAATAATGGAGATTTAGCCCACTGTCACCACAACTAAGAGTCCCTACTCTTTACGGACTTTCATTGATGGGAGGAGACCCGGTAGTTAGGAAGTCACTTATAAAGGATGGATCAATGAATAGGTGTGAAGTTACCTTAAAGACCCTTTCCTAGGATAGAATGAAGAGTGGAACTTGCTTGCGTTTCAAGCAAGGAACTTGATTTTATAGGGAGAGGGGATGAGAATTGGAGGGTTGAGGTAGAAGAATATGACCTATAAAGGAGGTTCTCAAACCCTAAAATCTTTTGGGAACTTGGATTTCCGAGTAGTCCTTGATAAATAGGCTTCAGTGAAGAATGGGACCACACGAGGCCAAGTGGACCTAGCCCAGGTTAGGGGATGGATTTTGGTAACTGATGATGTTCTTAACCTAGCCAAGGTGAGGGGCAAGGATCAAACAAGAATTTTCAACCAAAGATGTCAAATTGATTCTATAAAGTGCTAGCCTTGGGGATACTAGCGGATCCTAGAACTAGGGCTTGAGGTATCCAGAGATTCCACCGTTGGATTTGCTTCAAAATCAGAGGATAGCTAGGGAACCCACCAGCGCAGTTGTCTCTAGGAGATCGAAGTTTTCCTATGGTTAGTTTCTTGGGAAATTGATGCCCTAGGTGACCCAATGAGGCTAGACCTAGGAAAAAGGGGAAAAGGTGGAAAAGAGGGTTGAAATGATCACCCTTTTGAGGTACCAGTGCTTGATTTCACTTGGTGATATGGAGTCTAGGAGAATGTTGAAGACGGATTTGTTTCTTGCTCAAGGAGACTCCAAAAGTCAACTTCGTCCAATGTTAAAGGAAAGAGAAGAAAAGTGAATTTTAAGCATTTATCCTTTATACAAATGGTGCAGGTTTATCAAGCTAACTCGATCTCTAGGACATTTCATTCATTTAACATGGCCCATACAAAGAATAAGCTAAATAGACACATACTTCCACATTAAACATATGCAACAATTAGCCTTAATTATAGCGAAATTCCAATGAATGTAGTAAAATGAAAAGTAGCGTTAAATTTGCACTTACAATGTTAGAGAGTATATCCAACTAGCATCACATTTGCAACACAAGAAGCTCCAAGATGAAAAAGAACCCAATCCATTCATCAAAATTCATCCATCATCCAAAAATGTCCTCCAAGGAAAAATGTGAAGTTCTCTAATGAGAGAGAGATCCCAATCCAAGTGATGATACAAATGAATCCATCTAACTCCTATTTATACACCAATTAGGGGTTTGATTTACCTAATGGGCCTACATTAGCCCCTAAAAATAGAATAATGTGCAAATTAACTAACTTTTGGTGACAAGCCCACCAAACTAGCTCACAAATGAAATAATAAGCCCCTTAGAAGGTCAAATAATAATCTATGCATGTTGTAAGGCCCTCCAAGAGGCCTGATAAGGTCCATGAGTGCCAGAATGATGAATAAAATCCTCAAAAGTGATGGACAAGGGGGTGGCTCCTTGTTCTCCAAACAGTAAACTTGTGGTGCTCCCAGTGGGTGTGGGGGCACACCAATGACCCCATTGGTCTCCATCTGAGTCGAAGATGCTTGTAGACCATCTGCAAGGGATCAGATGATGGAATGAATGCTGCCATGTCATCGTACAAGTCCTGGGACACCTGCCAAGTGTGTGGTGCACTTGTGGGGTCAGTTGGGCATAGTGTACCAAGTGCATCTTCCTCGTCTAAAAGGTGGATCTGTAGTAATCTCTGATCATCTGTGGGGATCCATGGAGTTTTTGTCTGCTGTTGTGGAGGCCCATGGCTCTCTACACACCCTATATGTACCAATGTAGCTCTCTGGAGAGTTAGGACCTCTTATAGGGAGACCAAACCCAAATGGACACCATCTGCAATCCTGCACAAGATCCAATGCATCCCCTAGCCTTCTAGTACAACAAGTCATTAAAGTAATGGGGTAAAAGAGCTTACAAACCATGGACATCAAGTGGACACTTCATAATGGCATGCCCTTCCATAATGGACTTTGGCATGTGCTAATGTCTCTAAGCTCCAAAGGGGGTTAGCCAGGTACCTTTTTAGGTGGTTTCAACCTTTAGAGGGGATAGTATGTCCAAGGTACATTCCTCAAATGGTGATGGCATGTGATGAAGAGGTGAAATGGATTAGGGAATGCGAGGGGCAATCTCGAGCCACATACCAGGGCACAAGGGTAGCTAGAGAAAGGGAAGCCCACACCTGGGTGTATAATGTGTAGGAGGGACCAATCGTGGTACATGAGGTGCCCTGACCTTGTTTTTTCCTCCCTTCTTTATATACCTTTTGCCTTTTATGATTTTTCTTTGGTTAAATTCTCGGGGCTCAAAGGACAAGAGCATGATGTGTAAGATATAACAATGATTACCCCCTTTTTGGTATGGCGGTTCATTGCCCTGCAGGGGTTGGGACAATCATGGGTTCCTGAATGATAAAGGAGGCTCATGTAGGGCATATGGAACCAGGGTGATGACCATGGGTATGGGGTAGAGCTCATGTATTGGCTTTTGCCCACGCGCTAATTATGTTTGTCCCGACCATATTTTGCATCTTGTGGTATGTTTTCCTGTTGCATGTGGCCATTTATGCTTTTAATTTTCTTTTAGCTACCTCAACCTCCTAGGCATTGTTCCAAGCCTGACCCAAGGTGGGGGCAAGGGAATGGGAAGGCCAACCCTATGTGGACCTAGAGAAGCAATGTTGACCCAGGTGGGAGAAATGATGAATGGGAGTATAGTGAATGGAAGGGGAGTAGTATATCTGGACAAGGGAGTGGGACCACACAACCAAAGTCAAGGTTTCCCAAGTAGTACCACCCTAAAACCAAATGGTCAGTAAAGGAGATCCCACGAGACTAAAATCCAAGGGTAACACCCCAAAAGAGGTCAAGGGGACAAAAGCACAAACTAAGCGCACTCTTTTCGCCGAATCTCCCCATTAATCCATGCCCGAAAGTGTCCAGGATAAGCAAACCCAATACTCAATTACCGAACGACAAGACATACCTTTAGGTTCAGGAGGCCCACCTTCAAACATACAATCAATACAAATGGGTGAGGGACCACATGGCTAGCTCAAGTGGTGAAGAAATGGCACAAGGAGCTAGTTGAGGGCTGCAAGGGGCTGCTGGCTAAGGTCTATCATGGAGAAAAAAAATTCTCCTAGGGATATCACCCACGAAGTGGTGGGTAACATCTGGCTCCAACTGGGATGTGATCTCTTGAAGAGGTGGGCGAAGCTACTCGAACGAGATGTCACGAGAACTCCAACAATCTGTTGTGCACTGTAGACCTGTTATATGCACATATCAACGATCAAAACCACGGGGCAACATGTTTTCCACAATGTCTTATGATCACCCATGCTTAATGTCAGCCCATAAAATTAACAAGTAATAGAATGTGCAATTTTTAATATAAAGACAGCTAATCTATCATGAGAAATATCATATGAAATTAGTTCTATTGCAGAAAATCAACATGCAGTGCATCCTAGTCGAACATGCATAACACACAATGTCAAGTTCTAGGTATAATCATAGACCCAATGCAACCAACATGTCAATTGATCAATACGAGAACACATGCTCCCATGATTATTTTTGCAATGAACCCGACAATACAAATGGGAATAATGATATGAGGGGTTGTGAGGGTGGGAGGTGGGAAAACAAGAGACCCATATGCCATAGAAAGGAAAATTGGGAGAAGGAATAAATACCAGTTGAGAGGATTTAATTTGATCCTCCAACCAGGAGATGGAAATGTCAATGACCAAGTATATGAATCTTTGATGAAGAACTATCTCGGGCCTATCATCCTTCGGGTAAGGAGTAAATGACTCACACATATGTAGGATGATACTATTTTGGTTGTTGGGAAAACACGAAGTGGACTCATCATTGTATTTGGGAAAGAACCATGATTCTGGTTTGTCGCAAGGGAAACTAACTCTTCATCAAAACTAAGGGAAGAAACGTTGTCACAAATATCCATTTCCAGAGCAGGGACATAACAAAGGGAGTAATGCTCAAACATGAAGAAAAACCTTGTATCGGTGGCATGGCTAAAGGAAGCTTCTTTCTTAGTTCTTTTACATTAGAGTCATCAGAATCATCCACAATTTTGGAAGGCTCTTCTTTGATTGAATCGTCTTGGAACATAAAGAAGAGACCCTTCCAATTACTAGGAAGGGATTCATAAGGGCCAACACTATTGTTAAGAAGGGGCGAAGTATCTTCTTCTTCCCTGAGCTCATTCTTATGGATTTGAGAGACCATGGGTTCTTCATTTTTATATTCATACCCAATTCCCCAACCAACATCCCAAAAGTAGCTTGTAGATTCTTCATTTATTTGACTATCATGATCCTCCTCAGATTGACCCACTCTTCACTATATTATTGGTGTTGGTTAGGATGCCATTCATTCTCTTCTTTCAATATAGAGGACTTTTCTTCCTTCATCCGTTCTCGAAGAATGATATCCAAGGTATTTACTAGATGATTTTGATAGAATACTTCAAGAAGAATGTTATGTATATTTTATTAATTATTAGTTAAATATAGTTATCTTAGGTTTATTAATGTGGAAGGGCATGATCAATGATCATGCCTCTTCGCCAAGGGACACCATAATAATATACATAACACCTTGGTGATCCCCACTTGTAATCATCTCATCTTTTATCAATAATAATATATACTTATCAAGTTTACCAAAGTTTTTACACTCCATTGGTATTGGAGCAGCCGCTCTTCAGGATCTGTGTGATCATCCAGAATTAAGGAATTACAAGAATTCCATAATTGCAGATTTTTTTTTAAATCAAGTGCTTGTGGGCAGCATTTGTTTAAAAAATTCTTTTTACAGATTTTTCCTCTCACCCAACACTCACCTCACAGCTCTCACCACGCTCTTCCCCTCTCGGCCTCACTCCCCACACTACCTCACCCCTTCCCAACGCTCTCACGCTCATCCCCTCCCTCTACCCAACCCGCCTGCACACTCGGCTGCCCCTCCTCCTCTTCCCACCCCCTACACTCACCCTCGACCTCACGCTGCCCCCTCACCCACTCCCCGACTCCCTCGGCCCTTTCGCCCGACTCCCTTACACTCCCCAACTCCCTCCCCAACCCTTGGCCCCTCGGCCTCACTCACCTACCCTGCACCCCGTCTCTCTCCCCCTCGGCCTCTCCCCACTCCTCTCCGCTCACTCGCCCCCCTCCGACCCTTTCCTTCCGCCTTGGCCGTCCACCCTCCTCGGCCCTCCCGCCGTCAACCTCCCCCCCGCCCTGCGCCTTCCCGCCATCACCCAACCTTCTGTCGTCACCCCACCTTCCGCCTTCTGCCCGACTCCCTCACACTACCCACAACGCCCCTTATCACTCCGCCCATCCCATGGCACAACCTACCTACCCCTCCCCCTCTCCCTCTCTGCCCCCCCCGGTGCATTCCACTCCTTCCCCTTATCACTCCAACCTCACGGCCTTTCACCCCCCGCCCCCTCCACACCCCGCCTTCCTCCCTGCTAACCCCGACCACGACTCTACAGCCGCCCCCCCACCTGCCGCTCCCTCCTCCTTGCTAGCATACTCCGCTGTCCTTCTGTCCCTTCGCTCCCCGCCCTCACTCCCTTCGCTCCCATGCCCTCGGCCATTCCCCTCGGCCCCCTCACACAGCCCTCACCTTTTCGCCGTCCCTCTGTCCCTTCGCTCCCTGCCCTCACTCCCTTCGCTTCCCTGCGTCTTACCTCGCGTCTCCCTGCCGCCGTTCTGCTGTCGACTGTCCCCTATCACAGCTACAGACAACGTTGTTTGTTGTCCCCACAAAGCAAGAGTGCTTTTTTTAAAAAAAAAATAAAAAATTTCTGAACCATCGTGTCCGTTCAAGTTTAAACTCAAATTGTTATAAAATATATATATATATATATATATATATATTCAATTTTTATATAAATTTTAAATTAAAATTAGTTAAAAATAATAATAATAATAATAATAAAAATTATTATTATTATTATTTAAAAAAAAAGAGAAAAAAGAAAAAGAGGAAGAAAGCTGGCAGAAAAATATTCCCCACCACATACGTGTTCAATGACGTCATCAATGTCGATGGCCAATTTCCAAAAAAATTGCTGGATCTTGAGAAACAAATCAATAATAATTCAGATGACTTTGGAAAAAGATTAGTCAATCTCGAAGGTACAGTTGCAGGAAGCTCCAACGATATCAAAAAGGTTTAAGATATGACGAATCGAATAGAAAGACAAATGTGGCTAAATCATCACGAGGCCACAGAAAAGCATAGCGAAGCAATGAACAAGATGACAGAACTCTTCGATAAGATAAATGATAAGATAGATAGGATAAGTCAGACACCACAACCCATATCCCCTAATATGGAACAAAATCAACAGAACAATTCCGCAGATTCAGGGAACTTAGAGGAGCATCAGGAAAAAATCGATTCCCCACATCATCTCGAAGATAGTAATGCAGATTCTCAAAATAAGCAGCTCTGGAATGCATTTGCTAATCAATACCCCTTTCTCGTCCCACCGTTAGCATATCATCGAAGAGCAAAAATTGAGCTACCCAAGTTTGACAGTAATGAAAAAAATAGCATTGCGTGGCTTAATAAAGCCGAAGAATATTTTGAGATTTATGACATTAATAGTGATGACGAAAAAATTAAGCACGCTTCCATGAAAATGGAAGGAGAAGCATATAATTGGTATATGTGGTGGAAAAAGACGACACTTGCTATCAGTTGGAGGAAATTTAAGGATGCATTCTTTAAAAGATTCCAAGGTATAAAAGAGGAAAAGTTTTTTTCAACATTAATCAAATTACGCCAAAAAGGAGACGTGGATGAGTACACTCGAGAATGGGAGACCTTGGCCACACGAGTACCAAGATTGTCAGAATCTCGTCTAATCCAGTCTTTCATCTTAGGACTTAAAATCCATATACAAGAAGAGCTCGAACTTCACGACATTAC
Organism: Pinus albicaulis; assembly: GCA_034641835.2. Classification (NCBI taxonomy): domain Eukaryota; kingdom Viridiplantae; phylum Streptophyta; class Pinopsida; order Pinales; family Pinaceae; genus Pinus; species Pinus albicaulis. The sequence goes on from CM076584.1 coordinate 703,647,178, forward strand.
ATCAGTAGAACTAGCAAGGCAAAAAGTAAAAGCTGCTGAAAAGAAATTTGAAAGGTTATCATGGTCAAAATTGGACAGAGTATATTCAAGACAAAGATTTCCTCAATCTGAAAATATAGATAACACAAAATATGTCCCACCCCATCTTCGTGAAGAAGAAAAATCTGACGTGGAAATACAAAGGATGAGAGAGGGCAAGTGTAAACGTTGCGGTGAAAAGCGGGACCTTGAGCATAGGTGCGCGAAAAGAAACGAGACAAAGAATCTGTGTAACTGTGAAGCAACTAATGACTCTAACAATGATGAATCAGATGCAGCCACTCCAGAACTAGATGACGGAAGCATTACGCAAATGTCCTTATCAGCTATGATAGGTATATGACAACCTCACACACTAAAACTAAAAGGACATATTAAGAAGAACAACGTAATGGTTCTCCTTGACACTGGCAGTACCCACAATTTTCTAGATTCGACCATGGCCAAAAGACTCAACATCTTTACGTTTCCCATGCCCAATATGAAGGTATTGGTGGCCGATGGTAAGAAAATTGAGAAGGTAGGGAAATGCCATAAAGTCAAATTGCAGATTCAAAATTTTTATTTCGAATCTCCATTCTATACCGTGCCATTACAAGGAGTAGATGTGGTCTTAGGAATTCAATGGCTACAAACCTTAGGAATTCTGCCAACCATCAGAAGCAGTTTATAAGCTTTAAATGGAAAGGGCAGAAGCACAAGTTGTATGGATTCCGAGCCCCAGGAAATCACATCGGATCGTCATCTCAGATGACGAAGATGATTCGAAAAGGAGTGCCACCCTCTATAGTACAATGTCATCAATTAGAAATGTTATCTACAAAAAGGAACCACGAAGAGTCACTAAAAGAACATGGAATAGTTCAGAAACACAAAAAATTCTTCCAAGACCTGCCAATAAAAATACCTCCTAATAGGGAACACAAACATCCAATAGAAGTCAAGAAAGGATCCGACCTTGTCAATATCAAATCTTGTTGCTATCCACATCACCAAAAGATTGAACTCGAGAAGATGCTCCACGGTCTTTTTAAAATGTGGGAAGCAAGACCCTGCCGCTCAAGCAACCCAGGTGTTCGTCAACGATGTCCATCATTACGTATGCTTCGAGGACAAAGCATCTTTAAGAGAGGGGCAATATTATGTATATTTTATTAACTATTAGTTAAATGTAGTTATCTTAGGTTTATGAATGTGGAAGGGCATGATCAACGATCATGCCTCTTCGCCAAGGGACACCATAAGGCTATATTTAAAGCCTTGGTGATCCCCACTTGTAATCATCTCATCTTTTATCAATAATAATATATACTTATCAAGTTTACTAGAGTTTTTACACTCCAAAGAAGGTCATCGGTAGGATTCTTTTTATATTCACACTTCATGTTACGGAGCTTTTCCGATTTCTCACAATAGTAGGAGAAAATCACTTGGGAGTTATATGTAGCCATTAACTACCTATAAGACTTCTCATATTCTATCATCCATTCTTGCAACACCAGAGGGCTCTCGGGGTCCAGATCTTCTTTGTCATTATCCTTAGAGGACATGCTTTCCAATTCACGTGTCTCTTTTTCGACACTATCCTCAAGATACACATCAATCACTTGATCACAATGATTTGGAGAAGGATCAAGGTTCAAGACATTCTTCCTCAAGCACAAAACCATATTCAATAACTTTTTCCTCTCGAAGGGCCACATCCAATATTTGGCACATGTCTTCATGAGATTGGAAACTCGACCCTTCATGCAATAAGAAGTGCGTAGTCAACATTGGAAGAGAAGGAGTGCTTTTGGGTTTACATGACTCAAGCCAACTTGTATTGGGGGCAATGGATAGGACAAACAATTCCATTTGGTCACAAGGTTGAGTTATATTTTGCTTTGAAAGATACCTCATGAACCTTACCACGTGATTGGCTGCAGAATGTGGATCCCCATCGAATGTTGGCATATTCTTAATGGATTTCGATGAGGGATATCTCGGGATCCCTGTCATATCTATGGTGGGAATATATGTGGTCAACATGTTGTTGGGTCCTTGATGACATGGGAGTCGCCAGAGTGAATGAAATTGCCTTGACAAATGCTTGCTTCACCCTACAAGCATTGACCTTAGAGATCAATGAAGAACTAGGGCTTCATTCTTCCAATGGTGTCGCCAAGAATGATATATTAGTATTGTCTTATGGAGAAAAAGACACACGTCTCGTCCCCGACAACGATGCCAGAATTGTTACCACTCAAACCAGCAGGGGACTCCTAAAGGGAAACTGCTAGGTCAAGATTAACAATGGAGACTTAGCCCACTATCACCACAACTAAGAGCCCCTACTCTTTACGGACTTTCACCGATGGGAGGAGACCTAGTAGTTAGGAAGTAACTTATAAAGGATGAATCAATGAATAGGTGTGAAGCGACCTTAAAGACCCTTTCCCTAGGATATAATGAAGAGTGGAACTTGCTTGCCTTTCAAGTAAGGAACTTGATTTTCTAGAGAGAGGGGATGAGGATTGGCGGGTTGAGGTAGAAGAATATGACCTGTAAAGGAGGTTCTCAAACCCTAAAATCCCTTGGGAACTTGGATTCCCGAGTAGTCCTTGATAAATAGGCTTCAGTGAAGAATGGGACCACACGAGGCCAAGTGGACCTAGCCCAGGTTAGGTGATGGATTTTGGCAACCAATGATGTTCTTAACCCGACCAAGGTGAGGGTAAAGGATCAAACAAGAATTTTCAACAAAAGATGTCAAATTGATCCTCTTAGGTGCTAGCCTTGGGGATACTAGGGCAAGATTTGATCCTAGAAGTAGGGCTTGACGTATCCGAAGATTCCACTGTCAGAATTGCTTCAAAATTAGAGGAGAGCTAGGGGACCCACCAATGTAGTTATCTCTAGGATATTGAAATTTTCTTGTGGTTAGTTTCTCGGGAAATTGATGCCCTATGTGACCCAGTGAGGCTAGACCTAGGAAAAAGAGGAAAAGGTGGAAACGAGGGTTAAAATGATCACCCTTTTGAGGAACCAGTGCTTGATTTCACTTTGGGATATGGAATCTAGGAGAATTATGAAGATGGATTTTGTTTCTTGCTCAAGGAGGCTCCAAAAGTCAACTTCGTCCAATGTTAGAGGAAATAGAAGAAAAGTGAATTTTAAGCGTTTATACTTCATACAAATGGTGCAAGCTTATCAAGATAACACGATCTCTAGGACATTTCATTCAGCTAACATGTCCCATACAAAGAATAAGCTAAATAGACACATAATTCCACATTAAACATATGTAGCAATTAGCCTTACAATGTATAATTCCAATGTATGTAGTAAAATGAAAAATACCGTTAAATTTGCACTTACAATGTTAGAGAGTATATCCAACCAACATCACATTTGCAACACAAGAAGCTCCAAGATGAAAAAGAACCCAAACCATACATCAAAATTCATCCATCATCCAAAAATGTCCTCCAAGGAAAAATGCGAAGTTCTCTAATGAGAGAGAGATCCCAATCCAAGTGATGATACAAATGAATCCATCTAACTCCTATTTATACACCAATTAGGAGTTTGATTTACCTAATGGACCTACATTAGCCCCCTAAAAATAAAATAATGTGTAAATTAACTAACTTTTGGTGACAAGCCTACCAAACTAGCTCACAAATGAAACAATAATCCTCTCAGGAGCAGTGTTTTAAAAATTGGACTCGGGTTTCGAAACAGCCGAGGGTTGGCTGCGACTCCGACTCGGTATTGACTCGGACGGTTTGGTTTCAATGACTCGGTCTTTGTAAAAAATACATTAAATATTAATTTTTCTATAAAAAAACATAATTTTAAAGATTTTCATTCATGTTTCCAAACACAAAGCATGAATATATACATTATATTAAAATTGCACCCAGTGCACTGTCCAATACATGATGATGATATAGAGATCAAAGCGAAAAACATAACCAAGGAGGCTCTAAATGGCCTCTACAACAAAACATGAATAGTCACTACTGCTAGACATCTGACAAGACAATATCCTCTGCCTCAAACTCTGAACCAGAGGGGGAAACTACTCGCTCCTCCTCCTCTGAATCAACATCCTCAACTAGAACTCTAGCACGTTGAGCTTGAGATAGACGAGTTAGGCGCCTCCATCATGGCTAACTAGAGGAAGTGCTTGCGGCTGCAATTGGAGGACTTGGAGTTGGGATTGGGCCTGCTACTAGTGGATCTGCATTGGCTCCAAACAATTTCTCTTCTTTGTGTGAATCCTCTCAAAGACAGACCAATTACGCTTACACCGAGAAGCACTGCAAGTTTGACTCAAAATGCGGATTGCAAATCTTTGCAATTCAGGACAATTGCTCGGTCGCCTCAGTGTATGGATCTGTCGGCTCGGTTGACTCGGTTGGCTTGGTCGGCTCGATTGGCTTGGTCAGCTTCATCGGCTCGATGTACGGCTTGACTGGATCGGTCACAAACCGGCCTCTGAACCGGTTTTTCCACCAAGTCGGTCCGACCGGGGGTCTGTCTCGGTTGACTCGGCCGATTTTTAAAACTATGCTCAGGAGGTCATATAATAATCTATGCATGTCGTAGGGCCCTCCAAGAGGCCTGATGAGGTCATGAGTGCCAAAATGATGAATAAAATCCTCAAGGGGGTGGGCCCTTGTTCTCCAAACAGTAAACTTGTGGTGCTCCTAGTGGGTGTGGGGGTACACCAATGACCCCACTGGTCTCCATATGAGTCGAAGATGCCTGTAGACCATCTGCAAGGGCTCAAATAATGGAATGAATGTTGCCATGTCATCGTACAAGTCCTGGGACACTTGCCAAGTGTGTGGTGCACCTGTGGGGCCAGCTAGGCATAGTGTACCAAGTGCATCTTCCTCGTCTAAAATGTGGATCTCTAGTAATCTTTGATCATTTGTGGGGATCCATGGAGTGTTGTCTGCTGTTGTGGAGGCCCATTTCGCTCTACACACACCCTATATGTGCAAATGTAGCCCTTTGGAGAGTTAGGGCCTTGTATAGGGAGACCAAACCCAAATAGACACCATCTGCAATCCTGCATAAGATCTAATGCGTCCCCTAGCCTTCCAGTACAACAAGTCATTTAAGTAATCGGGTAAAAGAGCTTACAAACCAGGGACAACTAGTGGACACTTTATAATGGCATGCCCTTCCATAACGGGCTTTGGCATGTGCTAATATCTCCAAGCTCCAAAGTGGGTTAACCAGGTACCTTATTAGGTGGTTTCAACCTTTAGAGGGGATAATATGTCCAAGGTACATCCCTAAAATGGTGGTGGCATGTGATAAAGAGGTGAAATGGAATAGGGAATGAGAGGGGCAATTCGGGGCCACATATCGGGGCGCAAGGGTAGCTAGAGAAAGGGAATCCCACACCTGGGTGTATAATCTGTAGGAGGGAGAAATCATGGTACATGAGGTGCCTCGACCTTGATTTTTCCACCCTTATTTTAATACCTTTTGCCTTTTATGATTTTTCTTTGATTAACTTCTCGGGGCTCAAAGGGCAAGAGCATGATGTGTAAGATATAACAATGATTACTCCCTTTTTGGTAGAGTGGTTCATTGCCCTCCAGGGGTTGGGACAATCATGGGTTCTTGAATGATAAAGGAGGCTCATCTAGGGCCTATGGAACCAAGGTGATGGCCATGGGTATGGGGTAATGCTCATGTATTGGCTTTTGTCCACGTGCTAATTATGCTTGTCCCGACCATCTTTTGCATCTTGTGCTATGTTTTCCTGTGGAATGTGGCCATTTATGCTTTTACTTTTCTTTAAGCTGTTTCAATCTCCTAGGCATTGTTCCAATCCCGACCCAAGGTGGGGGCAAGGGAATGGGAAGGCCAATCCTATGTGGACCCAGAGAGGCAATGTGGACCTAGGTGGGAGAAATGATGAATGGGAGTTATAGTGAATGGAAGCGGAGTAGTATATGTGGACAAGGGAGCGAGACCATGCAACGAAAGTCGGGGTTTCCCAAGTAGTGCCACCCTAAAACCAATTGGTCAGTAAATGAGATCCCACGGGACTAAAATCCATGGGTAACACCCCAAAAGAGGTCAAGGGGACAAAAGCACAAACTAAGCGCACTCTTTTTGCCGAATCCCCTGTTAATCCATGCCCAGAAGTGTCCATGATAAGCAAACCCAATACTCAATTACCAAATGACAGGACATACCTTTAGGTTCGGGAGGCCCACCTTGAAACACACGATCGATGTAGATGGGTGAGGGACCACATGGCTGGCTCAGTGGGCAGAGAAATGACACAAGGAGCTAGTTGATGGATGCAATGGGTTGTTGGCTGCCGGCTGAGGTCGATCATGGCTAAAAGATTTCTCCTAGGGATATCACCCACGAAGTAGTGGATAACAATTCCTAAAAATCAGGACGAGTTTAGAAGCAGTTAACTAATGTGCTCAAGTGGAAGGACGAGTTACTTGTCTTCTAGTGTGAGTTACATGATGAAAAGGACGAGTGATTGTGTCTTAAGTTCTAGAATTAAGACAAGACGAGTTGCATGTGTGTTTTCCCTTAGTTAACTCAATTAATCACAAAATCATTCCAGATATAGAACTTGCTAATTTTAGCCATTCGAATTGCTTTTAAAGGAGGAACAAAGCCACAATTTGATCATTGTATTGTGAGCACGAGTTGGTGAGACAAGACAATAGATATCACGGGTTTGTGAGAAGGTTGCACAGGTTTATGTGTGGAGCTTGTGAGAGAAAGGTGTGCAAGAGTAGCTTGTGCACATTATTGGAGAGAGGATTTTCCTTGGGAATTGCGCAAGAATTTAGGAGCAACCCATGTGCAAGGAATTAGGAGGAAATCGAGGAGTAGACCAGAGGTCTTGAAAGGAGCGTTTCGACTTAGTACAAGCAGAGGGAATCATATTGTATTCTCTATTGAAACAAAGTTATTTTATAAGAGATATCTTGCTCATTCTTCTTCAATAAGATCCTTAAACAAGTAGAGGGTTTCCCCAGTTGGGTTCCTAGAAAAATTGTGTTTTTTATTGTGTGATTGTGTATTTTTTTATGTTCCTATTCCGTTGCAAAATTTAGTAGAGAAATTTTGTATCTATATGAAAAGAAAGTAGTTTTTAGATTGTTCATATTAGTAGATGCAAAATTTTATGGATTTTCTACAGTTAAAACCACAAATTGTAGTTTTCTCATTAAGTCATCAAAATAAAAATATATTACATTTGACTCACTGAGTAAATGTTACTATGGAAAATACAAAATAGGGTAGATACTAGAACCTCATATCAAGATGGAAGAATCTCATAGCTAATGATTGTCAGTAGTCCCCCATGTCATCAACATCAAAATCAACATCATTTCCATCACTGCTCTCTCCTCCATCCTCCTCTATATCCAATCTAATCTATGCATTTGTTGGTGTGGAGGATGACCCTTTAAGAGGACCATCATCATTAAAAGGGACCGACTCTAGCACTGGTTATTTATGATCCAAGTTGGCCAATGAAAACTCAACACTATTGTTGAAACCCATATCATTATGAAACACATCCCACATCTTTGTCTTTCCATTCATCCACTCCTTCCTAAAAATAAGATGAAGGTTAGTGTGCACATACATCGTTGTCTCTGCCTTGGATTGCTCAAGCCTACTCTTCTTCAAACTATACAATTTTCCATATGTGATCCAGTTCCTCTCGCAACAAGAGGATGAAGTAACTTGAGAGAGGAACCTCACGGTTAATTGCTATAGAGGAGGACATGTTGTCCAATGAGTTGTCCATAAAGCATAGGGCTTCTTAGCCCCTTTGTCTCTAATCACATCATAGCCTCCAAATCTCCTAGTGTCGGTGGAAAAATCTGCGAAGGCATCCTCCACCTCATTAAGGGATTCTCTATCCTAATATATACATCTAAATGCATCCTTTCTCCCCTATGAAATCTCATCATCCATGTGAGAAGGGAATTTGCATGAATGTCCACCATTGAGCCACTCATTGTTATAGTGTTTAGGATTCAATGAGTGAGCCAAGCAATGCAAAGATATGCAATTCTTGTCCCACATGTTGACAAGAATATCTTGTATGGTGGTGAAAAAGGCCCGTATTGTTGTCTCATACTTGGGGCACTAATTTTGAAAATTAATGGTCTTCACGGACTCAATCTTGGAATCCTACCCCTCATAAACCTTTCCTAGGATGGGCTAGTCTGTGTTTGCAAATCCCAACAGGGTCCATGATCTTAATGGTAAGATCTACCCTCTCCCACCAACAATCATTTGACACAGTATCCTTGACCTTTTTTGAAGTTGCTTGATTTGTCTCTCTCCAAAAAGACCAAAACTTTGAAATAACCATGGCCCCAAGAGTGGTCTTGACCTCTCTCAACCTCTTAAGCATGATGAATGCGAAGGAAAATCGAGTATTTTCAATCTTCAACAATGATAGATGTGTGTACTATTTGTAGATTGTGAGGGCATTGGTATGATTTTGTACAAAATTGAAGATATGGCGTGCATCCTCAATAAGATTTATGTTCCATGCCACACTGGAAGCAATGGATTTAAGTGCTAAATTCAAAGAATGGACAATGCAAGGTGTCCAAAATATTTGTGGATATTTAGCTTCTACAATCATGCCAACAACCTTGCAAACATGTGCTTTATCTGTAATGGTTTGCACACAAGAATTGACACCTACATCGTCAATAACTTTAATGAACAACTCGTCCATATATTGTGCATCCTTGTATTTTCCAAGAGCATCTACTGCTTTCAAGAAGGCTGGTCCATTCAAGGAAGAAACAATGAAATTGATGAGTGGATGATGTGCTGCATCTGCCCATCCATTAGAAACAATACTAACCCCGAATGATGGCCATGCTGATTTAATAGGCTTTACCATTTTATTCACCTCCTTTTTTGCATCGACCATCAATGTGCTTCTAAGATTCTTTAAACGAGGAGGCACATTCCTTGTTAGAGCCCCCTGAGCTAGAGATCGCCACATCTCAATAAATAAAGGGTGATCGTGCAACATTAAATGAGATGAAGTTGAGATAAAGAAAAAATCCCAATGACAGGATCAATCTCTTCTTGCCTCTCTTGCTGAAATATCTTGTCCATTGGATCGAGTTGCCTCTCTTTTGTTGCTTGAGCTGCACTCCCACTAGAACTTCTCCAAATGGATAGTTGGTTTTCTCAAGAATGGTAGATTATCCTTATTCTTGGTTTCTTTAGATGATCCGACCACCATTGCCATGCCAACATTGGCCTATTTTTCTAGTTCTTTTCATTTGGATGCATTCACTATTGGACATACTCCAAGTCCAGAAGATGTGCCCAACAAATTCTTTTCACTCAAAAGTAGGTGCGCTTGAATTGATGGTTGCAAAAATTGCATGTCAAAAGAACATTGCCTCCTCCCTTTAACTTGCTCCCTGTCCCTCATGAAATTGAAGGAGGGGGGACATTGTCAACAGGGGCATTCCTCTCCTTCATTTGCCCTTTTCCAACTACCCTTGATTGAGCCATAGTTGTTATGATATGAAGAAAAAATGGATTGCTGTAGGAAAAACAAATTGTTGTAGCAAAAAAAAACATGGATGGAAAATCCACTTAGCAACACTTTATATCTCCTCTAAAATTGGTTACTCTCCCTTAGTCGCACTCCAAATCCTCTCACGACTTCAAAGCCTTGACTAAATAAGTGAAAAATTGGGGCGGAACCAAGTTTTAAACTGCGTGGGGGGCACTTTTCTGTGGACATGTGTTTGAAAGTCATGACACGATCTTGGACGTGTCATATGTGAGCTTAACTCATGTCTTGTGCATAGGACATGAGTCAAACTCATGTGTGACACGTGTCAGGTAATTTAGTTCCTCTCTTATTTTTATTGTTTCTCCTATAGTTTCTAGAAGCATCCCACCCGTACTCCAACCCCAAAACTACTCTCCGAGTGGGTGCACTTAGGGAGTGCCCATGGGAATGCACTTCAAACCAGGGTTGTGTGGGAGCGGCTCCCCGCCCCTCGAACCTGCTCCTGGAGTGCGCTCCCTCGAACCTGCTCCTGGAGCTAATGCTTAGAGCGTGATATTAATGACAAAGATCCCTATACAGATCCAGAGGTAATGACAAAGATACCTTTGGATATTAATGCTTAGAGGGTGATATTAATGACAAAGATCTTGATTTTCCAACAAGACTAAAAAATTAGACATTTCTCTTGGCAGTAAGAGGCCCAAGCATTAGCTATAGATAATAGATTTACTTGTCTTTTATAGTTTCTAGTAGTTTTTATCACTGTTGACTCTTTCATATTTATTATGATTTTTTTTGTAAACAATATATGACAATTTAAGTTTGAAGTTTGAAGTTGGCAATTATAACTCGTTGGTAATGAATTATGCATACGATGCTTTGTGAAAGTTGAAAGTTGTTTCATTTCATTTCATTTTATAAAATTTCATTTCATGTTAGAATGAATGAATGAATGCTATTTTAACGTCCACGAGACTAAAAATAGTCTGTGGGACCACCAACTTCCTTGTTTTTTTCCTTCTGTAATTCAGTGCTTTTCTTACTCAAATTGATGATGAGCTGACCCAACCTTTTAACTTCATTGAAAAGACAATGCCATGGAATTGATGCTAACATATTGCGGTAACTGTCCCTGATGTCTCTGAAAGCGTCACATTCCAAAATGAAATGTTTTCTGATTCAACTACCCCAGAAGTGCAAAAAGTACATACCCTTTCTTCCCAAGCTTCTTTAGGTCTCTTCCACCGTCCCATTTCACAACGAAGTTGATGTGAGTTAGTTCTTAATTGAGCAATAAGAACCTTTGCTCTCCATGGAATGTTAGCTCCAATGTATTCTTTTTGTTGGAGATCACAAGTGGGGTTGAATTCCTGAACATAATGCTTCTTCTTTCTACCCAACTCTTTTCCCCATATACCCTTACGGAACTTCTCTAGCACAAAATTATTTAACTCCTTGCTATTTGTGGGATGTGCATTTAGGCAAATATTCCATTTTTGCATCCATTTGTTGTTTTGTCTCATCCATGATCTCTTTCTTTCACTCATACCTTCATTGAAGATAACTTTCGACCATCTACCTCCTCCCATTTGCTGAATTCTTCTTAGATACCTTATAAGACGCACCATGGCAATTGCTTCGATGGGAGCTGCCCCTGTTTCACTCAACATTATCTCATAGGGAACCAAACTTTTTATTTTGAACTTGCTCATGATTAAGCATTTTTGAATTTCTTCAACTTGTTTCCATTTTGAAACAGGGATGCTGCTAGCCCACAATTCACACCCATATAATAGCACTGGACAAACTAGGAGTCCAAAAAGTACTTTGATCGTGTTCCAATCCCATAACTCTGCCTCTCTACATCTATTTTGAAGTGCATATAGTGCTTTCCGCCCTCCTAAAATTCTTTTCTTTCCGCAATCCTCCCAATTAAGCTTCTTGTTGAAATCGATCCCGAGGTACTTGTATTCATTTACTTCTTCAAGAATGTTGCCTTCAAAGAAGAACGTACGCTGGCTTTGCTCCCTTTTATTAGAGAAATCATTATTTTGGTCTTGCCTTTAATGACTTGCATCCCCACTGCATTTACAAAAATGCTCAAGGGCATATAGGTGCATCTACAATCCATGGGCCGATTTAACAACCAACACAAGATCATGGGCATATAGAAGAAGCTTTATCACAAACTCCCCCAATCGAACACCATCCCCACCTTGCAAATTTAGCCACTCTTCCAGTTTGTCAATATATAAACCAAAAAGGGTAGGCAATAAAGGGCAACCTTGCTGGACTCTGATGTCACTTCTAAAACTTTCTAAAATGCCTGCTGAAGTTCTAATTTTGACTTTCACCTCTTCATAAAGCCTATGGACAACAACTCTATATTGTAAAGGAATTTCAAGTTCTTCCATTCTACGCCACAACTTATCTCTAGGGACCATGTCAAATTCCTTTTTGAAGTCAACAAAGCAACAAAATACTTCTTCTTTGCTCCCCCAAACCTTTTCAACAATGTGTCTCAGCGTGATACCATGATCTACTGTAGAATGCTTCAGCCTAAAACCTGCTTGCCCTTTTGCCCTCTTTTATTTTACTTCTGCCCACTTACTGATTCTATTTTCTACCATGCCACTGAAAAGCTTTGCAAATAAAGGATTGATCATAATGATTCTATAGTTGGAAGGATTATTAATGTCTCCACTTTTAAAAAGGGGAATTGCTAGACTAGTTGTCCAATCCCTTGGGAATCCTTGCTGAATGACGTTGTTGAATATTTCCATGATGTGGGGTGCCAAAATGTTCATTCCCCACTTTAGATATTTTGCTTGAAGTTCAACCAAGTCCTTTGCCTTCTTTGTTTTCAACTTTTTAATTCCTGCCTCCACCTCATGTACTGTGAAAAGCTTTGTAGATGTGTTGATCCTAGGAGGAGGCTCAACCTCTAATTCTTTTTCATATAGTTGCCTTGCATAGTCAAACCACTGATTGGTTGTAATATTATTTTCAAATTGCTTCTTCCTTGGTTGAAGTTCCTGCCAAAAAAGTTTTGGGTTATTCTTGCCTAGATATATCAGCTCTTCCCGCCTTGTTTGCATGAACTCATATTTTTTCTTTTTTAAAATCTGCTTATATCACTTTACATTCATCTTCCCCTCTCCTTCCTTTTTCAAGGTTCTCCTTGCCATTTTGCATTACTCATCGAACCACACATTCACAGGAAAACAATTTGATTTTGATTTCCTATTTTTTGCTTTTTTGCACTTCTCCAGTGCACCCTGGATTATGTTTGTTAACTCATGGCTATTGAGGCTTTGGGGACCAATTTTCTCCTTCTGAATTGATCTCCTCAATATTGTTTTGAAGATAGTGCAATTTTCTTGTGTTAGAAGAATTTTGCCCCTTGATGCCAATGGTTGAGAACATTGGGTTTTCCTCCTATTCTGTCTTTCTTCTAACTAGGATAACTTTATATAAATTGGGTTATGATCTGAATTTAAGTCCCAAATATGGTCTCCAATCTTAACTTCATCTATTCTTTCTATTAATCTTTGTGAACCAATAACATAGTTAACGACACTTGCCCCATTGTATGTGTTGCAAGTGAAGTTCCCAGACTTTTTCCATCTATCTAGACCATTGCAGATAATTAAGTTGAAAGTACCACACAACGTAAGCAACTCCTCTCCAAAATGATTACTAACTTTGTCATCTTCTAAACATCTTAGCCATTGAGAATTCTCCTCTTCAATGAGTTAGATAGGATTGTGATCCTCTTTGCAACAAAGAATACTAGCTTGTTGATTTGCTGTTCTAGCATTGAAATCTCCCACTAAAAGAACTTCTCCCTGTTGAGAATATGCGGCAATATCTTGCTTTAAAGCTGTAAACGGATCTTTGCTGTCCAATCCTTTTTTTTGTAAGTTTTTGATACTTGAGGCGCAAAATAGTATGCTGCAATTCTTATGCCGTTCTCATTCTCTGTTTTTTTTTTTTCTAAATAAGACTAAATCTATTAAGAAAAAACCATATAGTACAATCAGAGCTTTGCCAGATAGCAAAGAAAAGAGACAGGGGAGCTGGAAATGATAGATATCAACCTCAGCTCCTATAAGCAATCAAGTGCACGCAGAAAGTAACAGGGGGAACAAGGGGAACTGAAAGCATTGAGCGAGACAAAGGGGTCTACCCAGATTGGGTAGGAACCTCCAAACGACATTTTTTCACTTTTTTTTTGCTGACTTTAACCCAGCCATTGAGATCTGACTGGGCAGGAACCAATTATTGACAATTTTGTTCTGAAGGAGAAGCCTCCTTATCTGAATCCGAGGAAGAGGGCGCTTGTGAGCGTTTCTGCGATATCTGCAATGCCGAAAGATCCATAGCGCTGGCTGAGGGGGGGTCCTTTGCCTGCTCCTCATTTTCTTCATTCGCATCTTTTTCCTCCTCGTCCGAGCTGAAGGAGTCAATGTCGTCCATGGGAGGTGGAGCACATGGCTTCCAGCTCTTTGATTTGGATTTCCCTTTTTTATTCTTCGTTTTGCCGAGGAACGTGGCACATGAGTTTTGGAGATGTCCTGTCTGATGGCAGTGACGACACCGAAAGGCTGTATTCTCATAGTCTAAGGTTTGGGTCCAGTGGAAGTCCCCAATTTTGAGATTTATCTTGTCAGGAAGCCCATTACTGATATCTATTTCTGCACAAATTCTGCCAAATGTGTATATTCCTTTCTCCCCCCTTGAGGCGTCTGTGGCCAGGAAGCGGCCTAGAGTGTTCCCAATTCCTTGGAAGACTGCGAAGTGCCAGAGGTGCGCAGGTAGATTTGGAAGCCTGACCCAAATGGGAAGTCTGGTGATGACAGCAGTGGAAGGGTCAAAATCTAGAAACCAAGGAGTAAGGAAGAGCCCTGCTGAACCCCAGAACCAGGGGCCTTTCGTTAATGCCTTCTGATAGTCTTCACTGAAAGCAAAGGCCACAATGAAGAAACCTTTCGAGCAAAAGAAAACCTTGCAGTTGTTGGTCCAGTTGGAATGGATCCATTGATAGAGATCTGCAGTTCGAGGCCATAGACCATTAAACCTGCAAATGATAGCCTTTTCTGCAAATGTCTGAAATTGGTCCTCCAAAGTTGGACGGGAGATCTCAATGGAAGGGGTTTCCTCCCTTTTGTCCACCAGGAAAGGCTTGGGAGCCTCAGCTGGTTGAGCGGCTCTCTTGGATGGCTGCGAATGAACCGCATCCTTGTAGGAGAAGGAAGGAGCCGAGGAGGTTTGCCCAACAGCTCCTCCTCTCAAACGAAGGGAGAGCATAACTGTAGCATCTTTGTTGATATTGTAATGAGACAGGGGTAGAGAATCTTCAAGTTGTTTACCTCCGTGAAGCAGCCTCATGAGATTTGAGGGAATCCCCAATCTGAGTTCGAGATCTTGAAGAATGTCCTGCACCAGATTGGTGGCTCGCACCCAGAGCAGTTGTGTTCCTCCTGTTAAAAGAGAGATCTGGATCTGGTAAGCAAATGCTGAATGATCTGAAATAGCGAGCTTCTGAACTGAGAAAATGCCTGGATTCCCCAAATCCAGAGGGTTTTTAGCTTTGAGAGCAACTGAATAAGGAATATCGGCGCTTGGATCCAACAGAGCAGAGTGTCCCAAGGCGGTGGTGGCCAGAGAGGGGATGTGGCCAACTCGCTGCCTTTCCTGTCCTTTCTTGCTGAAAATGGTAGCGCTTTGCTGCAAGTCAATGAAGGAAGCATTCGCATCGGCAGCCAAAACAAAGATCTGGCGCTTGTGTTTCTGGTTGATGAAGTCTTGAGGCCCAATCGGGCTCTTCATGCAGCTGTTGACGGCTTCATGCTGCAGATCTGAGGGTGGTGCTGCTGTATCGATTGCATTCCACAGCAGGAACAGGGTCTCCTGGCGAAGGCAGAGGGTTTCTTGGTACAGAGTGAAGGGAGGCGCTCCTGCAACAGCCGCGGCCGCGGAGAACTCAGTGACGGCTGGGGTTTTGGCGCAGGAAACCCTAATTTGCTCCATCGCGAGTCCACCACAAAGATTGTTAAGGTTCGTTCTCATTCTCTGTTATTTTGAACCATAAATATTGTTTATTTGTATCTTCTTTCACTAACTGAATGTGACAACCTTCTTTCTCTTTCACTAAAACCAGTATTCCTCCGTACCCTTTGCCATTTTCTGCTGCCTTGTTCCAAACTACTAACTTCAAATAACTGTCAAACATAGGAGTTTTGCAACCATCATGTTCATGAGTTTCTATGAGACAAATTATGTTTCCACCTTCTGCAATAGGCCCTATCCCAGGTCTCCTCCTCCAAGGCTAACCTCTACAGTTCTAACAAACTAGAATTAGATAGACCTGAGTAGGATTTGGTTGCTACGTGGTTTGGCACACAAGACTCGAATTTGAGCCTTCCCCCCTTTTCATCCATGTTGAACCTGTTGTTTTCCTCCCTATTATAGAATTACCTATTTTTTCTTCATTGTCAGCTTGCTGCCCTGTTTTGCCATGAGGCCCAAACACTGCAATAACCGCTTTACCATTGTACAACCATGCTCTTTTCCCTTCTTTTCTTGCTGCTCTAACTTTCTCCACTTCTTCTCTTCTCTCTTCTTGTTGCTTCCTAGTTAAATCTTCATCTAGGAAGAAGTGTGAGCCTTTCAAGAGTTTCTTTTTGCTTAAGAGATGATGTTTCTCTTGCACACTTGCCATGATGAATTTTATAGGTCGAGGTTTTTCCTCACATATCTGACCCACCCTCCTTGCTTGACAAATTTCCCCTCTCCACTGTACTGTAATGGTTACACTTAGCTTACAAGTACAACTTTGGTGATCAATGATGATAAATGTTATATATTGAATTTTGAGAGCTTGAAACTTTAAGATTGATGAATCATGAGACTCAATATGTTGTATGTTAGTAACTTGTGGATGTGGTTGATGAAGATTATAACTTCTAGATGATTGATGTCATATGGTTCAATCTACGTTTTTATGCTTTTTTTATATCTAATTCATCATTCTACATGCTTTTGTTGACATATATGCATCAAAATATAAAAAAAAAATATATTATATAAAAATTCGCTCTTCTGAAAATGTCGCTTCCGCTCCCTCTCACTCGCGCTCCCCGTTTTTGCTCCCGCTCCCAAGTAACCTTCCTTCAAACCTTTTCTGTATGCTTGCTGCCAATTTGGAAGCATGGTGCTCCCAAAGAGTGGAACTGTGCCCCTTCCATGCTTTGTGGACACTCCTTTATCATTCTTTTTGATCCTCTTATTTAAATTTTTAACATTACAATTAATTGTTTCACGATGTTTGAAATTAGTTTCAACCTCATCATAGTTCATATGTGGAGAAAGTAGATTTTCTGCATATCCCATTCAAAGTCAAACCTCATCATAATTCATATAGAGAAAGTATAATTACTTCATATCCCATTCTGACTTAATAGTTTTCAGGATATGATTGGCAGTTAATCAGGAGCACCAAGCCCCATATGTATCCTAATGTTGGTGGTGTTGATTGTTGAATTCCTTTGTCACGGCTTTAGCAAAAATGTACCCTTCACACAAATGAGAATCATTGATTAGACATGTTAGGCTTTTCCTACCATACTTTAAGACTTGGATTAGATAGTTTCGTCAAAATTGGGTTGGTGTAAACTGATGTCCCTAGAGGATTGAGGTAGAGGTGAAGGCTAGACAAGAGGCAAAGAATGAAGGATGATACTAATGATGAGGATCTTGATATAACCGATGGTGGAACATTGCTTGTCAAGCAGTGTTGGAACATGCATGGTGGTGCTACCCCATAGCTACAACATTTGGCAACACGGGTGCTTTCACAATTGTTGAACACTTATTTTGTAGAGAGTTGTTTAGCAACTAGCTTAGTTTATTGTTTTGGACCTTTTGGTCTTCATATTTTGGTGTGCAGATGGCATATTTTGTAAACATAACTATTTGGTCATGTTATTGTTGACAGTTGCTAGATAACCTATTTCATTCTGTAAGTTAATGGTCTAGACTCTACTTTCTATTATATGGCTTAAAAATGTGTATGTTTGTTTGTAATTGATATAATCTAGATTCTAGATGGCTAATGCTCATAAGATTAATCATGAATGTATTATGGATGCCTTTTATATCTTCATTGATGTACAAATATGCATGATTTCACAAATTCTGCAACTAATTTGGCATTTTGTATGTTTTCTTTTTTAAATATAAATGCAATATAATATATAATAGATGATCCCAGTATGCTCCACTTCTGAGGATTTTTGGAAAATGGTGCTCTTGACACTCCCGCTCCACTGTGTGCTTTGCTAACCTTGGTTTGTTCAAGAACCCTCAAATTGCAAGGTGTGAAACTGACTTGATTTTATACCCATGTATCTAGAATGATGGCTAATAACTTATCAGTTATAACCTGGATTTTTATATAGAAGAATACATGACAAAACTATAGCTTGACAAAGTTGATCTGTTTATGACAATTTGTATGATTAACCATCGATGTTGACATCTGGGTAATAATTTACTTGCTTGTACCACAGTGTAGGCATTTTGTTTCGGTTAGTAAAAATGTACCAACACTGTTTTAAATTTTAGTTCCTGTTCAGGGTGAGCAGATTGTTGTGGCTGGCAACCCATTATCTCACAGTCACGCATAATCTCTTCCTTCAGTGACTTGCCTACCCTATTTATGGGCTCAAAATGCTGATATACATGATCTTCCTATCATAACAGTATCTAAGTGGTCATCAGGTTCAGAACTGCATCTAGTACCCCAAACATTTAATCCAGTTCAAGGTATGATAGGTTTAACTTTTGCAGAACTATAGCTCTAGTGATTCTTAATTAGGAGATAATTTAAGTGCATAATGTTTTATTATGTTCAAGGGACCAACAATAGCATCCACGCCATTTGTTCTTATAAACTAAGTCCAAAATAACATTATAATCACAACAAGAAAGAACATTCCTACAAAATACAATTCCTACAGAACCTATAGACTTGCAGATGACTAATCAAGAGTTAGTGGTTATAATGATTATGATAATGAATGATGGAGAAGAAGATATTTATAATTTTTATGTAATTTTTATAAATTATAAGTTTCTTCAGTTAGTTTTGTGGGCAGAGGCTCCCACATCTATATAAGTTGTTAAGTATTGACTGTTGGCCCTAAAACCATAGAGCATTTCTTCATTATAGTGATGATAGAATATTCCATTGTGATTGGATTTTGTCATGTTACATGTATGTTGATTGCATATCTGGCTATTCTTATAGTATGTTAAAAAAGGCATCCATACAATCAAGATTCAAAACCAAAACAATGTTAGTTGTATGAAAGCAATTTAAATAATGAAGATTATAAATCTACACTATATATAAAAAATAGAAAAATGTAATCATTAACTTCAATAAATATATTGGGCATAAACTTCATTTCACATAATGCAGAGAACAAATTCATCCCATGAGTTTCATGATTGAAAATGCTTTAAGTTCTTTTGATGCAGGTATGTGTATAAGGGTTTCACATGGGTACGAAAAGTCATTATAGCAATTATTTGCGAGATTTTGTTAGTTACCTTGTGTTATCTCAAACTAGGACCTTTTAGCTTAAAGTCCAAAAGATTGGTACTAGCCTATGGGCAGTTAAGAAGGAGGCCAATGTCATCCCTCTTCACACTTTAGGTGGGATTTTCTAAGGTAGGATTGCTAAAGTATAGGCAATAAGGGCTTGAGGTGATACGAAAAGTAGCTTTAGCAAAACAAGTGTTGTAGTATAGTTTTAAAAAAAATCAAGATTAGTGTCAAGTCCATTGGGAAAGTGGAGACAAGAATCGACCAAGGGCAATAGCCATGGGATTGAAAGTGAACATAACCCTAATAAAGGATCTATAAACTATTTATCTTGCTGCCCACAAATTAAGAAAATTTCTTGTAGGAATTCTTGATGAAGAAAACCAACAATATATGGAGGAATGAATGTCTGCAATTTGATGACATAAACATAGCAGCAAATTTGAATTAAGATAAAGGATGCTACGTTATATTACCAACCATAGATACATGATAAATAATAGGGGAAGGAGCCACAATTAAAGCCTTCTTAATTAGGAACGGAAGTTACCCGCATCATTTTAACCATTGGTAAAACCTCCTAACATTCCATTGCATTCAAGATTTTGAACAAAAGTTCAAGACGGAGAGCTCCCCAAATACAATCATGCTCTCAAATGGAGAGAGGGAATCCTTAAATAGGTTTGAGATGAACTCTTTTTATAATAAACAATTGATTGATTTTCTAGATCCATTAGTTCTCAAAGGAATATAACAAATTAGCACATTTCTATGCTCCAACTATTTATCTTGCTGCCCACAAATTAAGAAAATTTCTTGTAGGAATTCTTAATGAAGAAAACCAACAAT
Organism: Pinus albicaulis; assembly: GCA_034641835.2. NCBI lineage: Eukaryota > Viridiplantae > Streptophyta > Pinopsida > Pinales > Pinaceae > Pinus > Pinus albicaulis. Next base: position 703,667,235 of record CM076584.1, read on the forward strand.
ATATGGATGAATGAATGTTTGCAAATTGATGACATAAACATAGCAGCAAATTTGAATTAAAATAAAGGATGCTACGTTATATTACCAACCATAGATACATGATAAATAATAGGGGAAGAAGCCACAATTAAAGTCTTCTTAATTAGGAACAGAAGTTACCTGCATCATTTTAACCATTGGTAAAACCTCCTAACATTCCATTGCATTCAATATTTTCAACAAAAGTTCAAGATGGAGAGCTCCCCAAATACAATCATGCTCTCAAATGGAGAGAGGGAATCCTTATATAGGTTTGAGATGAACTCTTTTTATAATAAACAATTAATTGATTTTCTAGATCCATTAGTTCTCCAAGGAATATAACAAATTAGTACATTTCTATGCTCCTCAACAAACTCCTTAGTAAAAGTAGAAGCGAGTTGTTGAGATTCACTTTCTTCTCCTGTAAGAAACAGTAAAATGTACATATATATTTCCAAGGAAAATAATATTATAATGTTCTCATTTGATTAATTTCATGAGAAATTTCAACAATAATAAAATAATGAGTTATTTTGGAAGCACCTACAAAAATAGACAAGAAGGTGGGATGCATCCTCTAGGTGGTTTAGTGGTTGACCAATAGATAAATTTAAAAAAATGATAAATTAATTATCCAATGTCCATAAATGCACCCTTGAAGAGAGAGTATTCATACATGTTTCTCTAACCAACTTCTAACCAATTTTCCTGAGGCATGTCTGATTATAACCAACTCCTCATAACCACCTTCATAGCATCTAAGTTGTCAGGAAATGTGGGTTCGGGTACTGGTACGGGTACAAGGATGGATATGTCACTTTTTGAAACAGGGCGCGTGGGTTCGTTGAGGGTATAAACTATATTATAGTTTATATATATAGATTATATATTATATAAATTATAATATATATGAAATTTGAATTATGAAATTAAATTATGAATTTTCAATTTTGAAATCTTCCTATTTACAAGAAGAAAAATAAAACATTGAACATTCACATTGAAATTTCAAATTTAATATTGTTAATTTTAGTTGACAATGGTATGTTCCATGTTTAGCACAATTTACTTCATTGTTCCATTAGCAGCCCATTGGCAATTTCCAATTATTTCCAGTAGCAATCACATTAACCATTAATTACATTGACAATAAATGCAGATAGAACATAAAACAAAATGCAGAAGACAAGCCAAGACAAGAGAACACCGGGTTTGGTGGATGCCAGGGAAAAACCCCAATGTGGGGAAAACCCTTTGATCAATTCTTCTTACTATTATATCAAAAGTTCAACAGAGAGAGAGAGAGTACAAAAATCAAATTGACTTGCCCAAATCCAAGTCAAATCAGCCTTGTCAAATTCTGCAGTCAAACTTCTGTCCTAACCAGAAAGCCAACTCTAGTCAAAACAACAACAATTCTTCCTTGAAGCAGCTTAGTCTTCCTTGGTCAAACTCGGCCTGATCAAAAGGTCAATTTCAACCCAAAACAACTCAGTCAAAGGAGAGAGAAAATTTCTGTAATTTTTCTGCTGTCAAACAATAGTCAGCCAACCCATACATCCTCAGTTTTTGTGCCCAACAATGCAGCCTAAGAAATTCGAACCTTTGACCCAAAAATCGCATCAAACTTAGTCAATATCCACTCGGTCAACGCTGGTCAATCCTGTCCCTGAAGTCTGAAATTCGGCCTGCAATTTCTGCTTTGAAAATCCGTCCTTGCCACACGTGTGAGAGAGAGAGAGAGGCTGCCCAATAGTTGTATGAACCAATTTGATGAAGAGAGAGAAGAATGTGTGAGTGATGATGATGCCAAATGAGGTGTGAGGTAACTTGTATTTATACAATTCGTTGTGGGTGAAGAGACACGTCCATTGGGCTTCTTGAGCCTACATTTAGCTGAGCCTGACCTAAACAATTGGCACATGTGTGGGCATAAATTCAAAATCACACTTCTGCTTGTTTGAATGAGATGATCTTTAGATCAATTTTGGTCCTCTCGAAAAGAGGAATTTAATGCAATCATCATCTCTATCAAATGAGCTGTCCCAAGGTGGAATTTGGCCCTAGTTTCCAATTTTAACACTCCCTCTCAACTAGGGAGAATTCCACCTGCCAATCCATTTGTCGTCATGTACCATCTCTGTCATCTTTGCTCTGTTGAACCATGATGTAATAATGAAGAAGAATTGATCGAGAGTGAGTCACAAGACTTTACCACTCAAAAGTCAGTCTAGAGGTAGTTACTCAGTTGATCCCAGAGCAAGTTGTTGAGCACCATGCATCCTAGACATAGGGAGTACGACAGTACACGATGCCTCCATCGGTAATGCTATGGTCCCTATCCACGTTACCCAACTCATTAGCCAGATGAGTGGTACTTCACATGAGTCCCAGACTACATGGGTATGATGTATGCTGGGGCATCAACAGGAGAAGGTGAACCACTCATCCTACTCATATGCCATAAGAGAAGATGAACCACTCTTCCTATGCATATGTCAATCGTAGGGGAAGGTGAACCACTCACCCTACACACATGTCAACCATCATGGGGTATCATAGTGGAAGGTGAACCACTCACCCTATGGTCGCTCATAACTCCAAGAAGTACCCCAATCTCCCATGAGTTCCCAGAGCTCAATGTCCAACTCAAGCGGGACCCTCATAGGAGGGTCTGTCCACGACTCCAAGTCTCTCACAAAAGGCTAAGAATTTGACCGTCCCTAAGGGCTTCGTGAGAATGTTTGCGACTTTCTCATCATTCCTGATGTGTTGGAGCCTTATTGTTCCCCAATGTATCATATCCTAGATAAAATGGTGTACTTGATATCAATGTGCTTGGAGTGGTTGTGGAACACAAGATTCTCTGAAGGGCGAATCCCACTTTGGTTGTCGCAGTAGATCACGGTGGTATCTAACACATGCTCAAATAGCTCACAAAAGAGCTTCCTCAATCAAACAACTTCACAATAGGCCATACTAGCAATAATGTATTCGGCCTCGGCGGTGCTTAAAGAAACCGATTTTTGCTTGCTTCTCATTCAAGATATTGAAGTAGACCCCAATGAGAAGCAACATCCAGATGTGCTCTTATGATCCACCACACTGCCAGCCCAGTCAACGTCAGTCTATCCATGTAGCCTCAATTTCCCTGCAGTGTATTTCAAACAATAGTTGATTGCGCCATGAAGATATCTCAAGAGATTCTTGGCAATAGTCCAATGTATGTGACAAGGCTCGACTATAAATTGACTCAATTTATTCACAACGAAGCATATGTTCAGAAGGGAGTTTACCAAGAACATCAGGGCCCCCACAAGTTGTCGATACTCGGAAGGATTTACCAATTCGGGCCCAACAACCCTTCCACATAGCTTCTTGAAGTTGAGTTCCATCAGAGTAGACATAGACTTGCATTCCACCATCCCACATCTCTCGAGCAGCTTCACAATGTATTTTCCTTGAGAAAGGAAAATCTCACCTGGCTTTTGCCATACCTCCAAACCTAGGAAGTAGTGCATCAAACCTAGGTCCTTCATCTCAAATTCAGAAGCCAACTCCCTCTTGCATTGATAAATGAGAGGGTTTGCACCTGTCAGAAAGGGATCATCCACATAAAGGACCAAAATGAGGGGCCTGTCCTTTTCAACCTTGAAGTATAGGTTCGAGTCAGCTTCACTCCTTGTAAACCACAGCTTCATGAATCATAAGATAACTATCAATCCTCTCATACCAAGTCCCAGGGGCTTGCTTCAACCCATACATGGCTTTCTTCAACCTGCATACATGTGTCTTTCGATCTTGTAATTCGAACCCCTCAGGTAGCTCTACATAGACTTCCTCCTTAAGCGAGCCATGCAAGAAAGCAGTTTTGACATCCATTTGGTGTAAGCTTCATCCTTGAGAGGCAACAAGAGCAATGATAGATTAGATGGTGGTGTATCAGGCAACCGGTGCAAATATCTCGTCATATTCCACTCCTTCCTTTTGAGAGAAGCCTCGAGCAACGAACCTGGCCTTGAATTTTTCGGTACTCCCATCAGCTCCATGTTTGATTTTGTAAAGCCATTTTGAAGTGACCACAAACTTGTCTTTGCGTCTAAGAACCACATCCCAGACATCGTTCTTCATGATTGATTCATACTCATTCATTGCATCCTTCCATACTTGATGTTTCATGGCTTCTTCGAATGTACATGGCTCAGATTGAACAATGGTACTCATTGCAACTAAGTACCCTTTGTGCCTGTTGGAGTTCTTGCTTTCACGAAATGTCCCCCTTGGAGCAACATGTCTTTCAACATCTTCGATAGTGTCTTTGAACCACAAAGGTCTTTTCCTTGAGGTAGAGGGATCACTAGGAGGTGGATCAATGGGATCCATTGGGCATTGGTTGATCTGTCAAAGATTCATCCCGCTTTCCTGCATCATCACCATTGTCCTTCTTTGGGATAGGAAGATCTCTGACTTTCCCAAGTGAAGAATCTTCATCAAATGTGACATCATGACTTATTTCCACTTCTCTTTGACCAGGCACATGGATTCTATGAAGAATGTCGGTAGTTTGACTTTCACTTGAAGGGAATGGTCCCCTTGTATGTTTTCCAGTTGCACAACCTTGACAAACACCTTCATGATCTATGTTGAATTCGAGCATACCTGTGACCATCTTCCTTACCTCAGGTAAGGCTTTGTAATGATGCTGAGCAAATCTTCATTGCCATAATTCGGATTGAAGAGAAGTATCGCAAGTCATAGCTCCCAAAGGACTTCCTCCAGCCTGATAGAGTCCTTGAACCCTAAATCCAAGTGTAAAAGCATCTTTTGGGTTTCTTTACCAAATACGTACCTTCCCATCAACGAATGCTACCTTGAAGCCTTTGTCTTCCATCGCAGAAATAGATACCAGGTTCTTTATCAAATCAGGTACATAAAATACTTCTTGTTGATTAAGGATTTGACCTTGATTTAAGTGAAGAGTGACAGTCCCTATCCCTTTCACGGGTACGTGGCATTGTCTCCAAGTATGATCTCCAAATTAGTCTTCTTTTCAATCAAATTTGAGAGGGCTTCCTTGTACCTAGTGAAATGCCTTGAGGCACCACTATCAAAACCAATTATCCAAAGTGTCCGGAGGGAGAGGCGGTAGTGAGGCAGTAGTGAGAGAGTACAAATATCAAAATAACTTGCCCAAAACAGTCCAGTCAAATCAGCAGAAAACTGCAGCCCCAACCAAAGACTCAACGCTAGTCAAAGTGGCTCCAAAATGTCCTCCAAGCAGCTCGATCAACAACAATCCAATTCAGCCTTCCAAGAGGGTCAAGGTCAACCCAAAACAGTCAAGTCAAACCTAGTCTACGTTGCTGTAAAATATGCAGTCAAACCTGAAGTCAACGCTAAAGGAAACCTTGGTAAAATTGCTCCAAATGCTTCGAAATCTGTGCCAACAAATGAAGCCTCCCAAAATTAATTTTTTTGCCTGAAAAACACAGTCAAAGGAGAAGGGTTGACCCTCGGTCAACGTTGACCTGTTTTCTTGAAAGTCTGCTTGCTATATGTCCAAAGAAATTTGGCCTCCTGTGAGACGTGCGAAGTGAGAGAGAGAGCTGCTCCAATCTTGTACGAACCAATCAAGAGAGGAGAGAAAGATGTGATGAGTGAGTGATGTCCAAATGAGGTAAAGGTTACTCATATTTATACAATTCGTTGAGGTTGTGGAGACACATTTGTTGGGCTTCATGAGCCTACATTTGATTTTGGACGACCTTGACAATTTGCACATGTTTGAATAATAAATTTAAAATCACACTTCTGCTTGTCTGAACAAGATGATCTTTAGATCAATCTTGTACCTCTCGAAAAGAGGAATCCATTAAAAATTATCATCTCTATCATATGAGCTGTCCAAGGTGGAGTTTGGCCCTAGTTTCCAATTTTAACATTCCCTCTCAACTAGGGAGAAATCCACCTGCCAATCCATCTGCCAATCCTATACCATCTTTGCCATCCTTGATTTGCTGAACCATGAAGAAATAATGAAGAAGAATCGATCGAGAGTGAGTCACAAGACCTGGCCACTCTTCACTGACCCAAAGTCAATCCAGAGGTAAAACCTCAATTGATCCTAGATCAAGATGTTTGAACACAATGCATCCTAGCATAGAGAGTACGACAATACATGATGCGTCCATCAGTAGTGCTATGGTCTATATCCTCATTTCCCAACTCATTGGCCAGATGAGATGTACTTCCCATGAGTCTCGGACTACATGGGTAGGATGTATGCTGAGGCATCAGCAGGAGAAGGTGAACCACTCATCCTGCTTATATGCCATAGGAGAAGGTGAACCACTCATCCTATGCATATGCCAACCATAATGGGGTATCACAAGGGAAGGCGAACCACTCACCTTGTACGCAACACACCACCAGGGGAAGGTGAACCACTCACCCTATGGTCGCTCATAGCTCCAAGAAGTACCCCCAAGTCCCCTGGAGCTCCTATAGCGCAATGTCCATATCATGTGGGACCCTCATAGAAGGGTCTTTCCACTACTCCAAGTCTCTCATGGAAGGTTAAGAATTTGACCTTTCCCAGGAGCTTCGTGAGAATATTTGCAACCTGCTCATCGGTCCCGATGTTATGGAGTTTATTGCTCCCCGTTGTACCATATCCTGGATAAAGTGGTACTTGATATCAATATGCTTGGAGTGGTTGTGGAACACAAGATTCTCTGAAAGGCGAATCCCACTTTGGTTGTTGCAGTAGGTCACGGTGGTATCCAACACATGCTCAAACAACTCACTAAAGAGCTTCCTCAACCAAACAACTTCACAATAGACTATACTAGCAGAAATTTATTCGGCCTTGGCGGTGCTTAAAGCAACTGATTTCTGCTTCCTGCTCATCTAGGATATCAAAGGAGTGTTAATTCAAATTGTCATTGATGTCAATATGACTTTGACTAAGATGAAGGCTGCACTATGACATATCACTGCATTAGTATATGATGACATTGTTGATACATGATCTACATGAATGCTACAAAGGAGAAACCAAGCAGTGGAAAAGGCATGCTGTCCTATTCACCTCCTGCACACAAAAATTAAAGATAGTCACAAAGTAAAGTTGTTTTTTTATCACCTTGGAGGCATCCTATCAACATGGGTTCTATACCATGTTGTAGAGTATATTTTTCCCGTTCTAATGAGCCTTTACTTGCCCCCGAAACTCCCAGCGGTTTGTGAGAAATTGAATTTTTAAGTTGACAAATATATATTTAATTGCTAGCCGACCTACAGTCTCATACACATGTCGGCCTCACTCCAAAAGGACATGTCCCTTCATTTCAAATCGAATTCATATTAATAGAAGAGCCGTCTGTCACTTTTACTCACTCATTTTTGCGGTGAAGAATACAGGGAGAAGGAACAATAGTTCACATCTCGTGAACAAGACTATTGCAGTGACAAGTCAAGGAGAATTCCGCAGATCTGTAAATCAATTCAGTGAAGACAATTGCAGAGATATACCAGAGTTCACAACTCGTGAACTAGGACACCGAGGAGGGTTTGAAGGATTATTGTTTGGGTTAATTTTTTTTTGATTGATACCCTTAGACCAGTAGCTATGTTTCAGTCCATATCAAGGCTAGGTCCTGTGAATTAAGTTTTAGAACAAGTGAAATAAAGGCGTAGGACAGATCTGTTTGGAGGCTTGGACCAGAGATACCTTATAGCTTGGATACATTACAACGTATCTGTGTTATAAAACACAGAGATATTACCTCGGATTTGTGTCTCTTGCACATATATATACCTCAGATCTGTGTCTCTTGCACATATATATATACCTCGGATCTAATAGCTTGGACTTGTGTTTTAGGATTCGGATTAGCCACAGGAGCTTACCGCAGCCAGCTCGGTCACCTACAGGAGATTGGAACAGTAAGCTCGGATTGATCATTGATTTTTTGGAAGTAATAAAAGGTGTTAAAAATCTGTGATTCTGCAAAGGGGAGATAGCTACAACATCAAAAATCGGATCTAGACATAGAGCATCTCAGGATAAGTCTGGGACATTCTTCAATAGGACTATGAACTAAGATTGTAGCAGAGGAGTTATATGGTGAACAATGTACAATGGAGATATAGTGAAGTCAAAATCGTTGAACAGTGAAGAATTTTTGTAGATGATAGTCAAGTAAGTACATCACACATTTTCTATTAAAAGAGACTGAGGGATTGGTGTCCTTGGGGTAGGTGCCCCTAAACACAAGGTTGGTGCCTTGAGAAGATAGGGTCAAAGCCCTAGAGGTCGGAGCCTCATCAAAAGTCCAAGTTGGTGCTGGGCAACAGGTTGGTGCCTGTTTCATTAAAAGGGTTGGTGCCCTCATTCATCTATTGTATACTATTATTTAAAAAAGGGGATTGAAGTTCTTATTAATCCTTAATATTATTATTATACACCTCTCTGTCCTTAATTGTGAAGAATCTAACTGGCAATAATTAACAATTGAAAAGAAATACTGATTCACCCCCCTCTCCGTATTTTCAACAATTGGTATCAGAGCCAGCTTCTTCGTTATCAGCCTAATAGCTGGAAGAAGGATTCTTAGGCACAATGAAGAACATGGAGGCAACAGGGAAACTACCTATCTTTAATGGAACAAATTTTAGTTTTTGGAAAAAGAGGATGTCCTACTATCTAATGTCTCTTGGCCCTGAAGTATGGCACTCTGTTTTGGATGTGTACAAGGCTCCCTCGAGTCTTCCAATTGATCCAGATGAAAGAAGAGCCTACGTTGCTAATGCCAAAGCTTTAAATTCCATCACTAGTGGAATTACCGATTCCGAATTTACGAAAGTCATGAATTGTGACTCAGCCGAAGAAGTATGGGATAAGTTGGTTTCTCTATATGATGGGGACTCCAAAGTTAAGAAGGCAAAGCTTCAAACCTATAGAAGACAATTCAAGAGTTTGAAAATGGATGATGAAAAAGATATTGCATCATACTTCCTTTGAGTCGCTGAAGTAGTTAACTCTCTTAAAGGACTAGGAGAAAATATTGAAGAAAGCACCATTGTTCAAAAAATCCTGAGATCGCTTCCTGACAGATTTGACTCCAAAGTAAGTGCCATAGAAGAAATGAAGGACCTAGATACTCTCAAGATGGATGAACTTCATGGAATTCTTATTGCCTATGAGATGAGGAAAGGGAGTCCAAATTTCAAAGAAGCAGTTTTCAAAGCCTCAAGATCTACAAAAGAAGGAAAAAGATGGAATTACAACAACGATGAATCTGATACTGAAAACGAGTTAGCTCAATTTGTACTAAGACTAAAAAGGGGATCTAAGCTAAAAGGTAAGTACCCTCTTATTTGTTTCAATTGTGGAAGAATAGGTCATTACGCTGCAAAATGTCCTCATAAACATGATAGTGATGATGAAAAGGACTCTAAAAGGATGATGTACAAAAAGAAAGGGTTTAATAAGAAGAACTTCTTCTCCAAACAAGATGAGTCTGATGAAGATGAATTTGTAGTCGTAAAAAAGAAATCAACTAGAAATATGCGTCATCAGAAAGAAAGTGATGATGAATTAGATTAGGAAAGTAATTATGTTGGAAGCAAAGAAACGTTATTCATGGCATTTACAAATGATGATGACTCAGAACTGGAAGATGAAAGAAACATGGATAGTTTGCTAATGAGTGCCATTGAAGAAAATGAGAATCTACAAAAGATGATAATTTCCCTCAAAATAGAAAAAGAGGAAGCAAAAAGAAGGGAAGACTTCTTGAACATTAAGCTAAAAGAGAAGGATGATATCTGTGAAAAATGTGAAGCGGAAATAATATCTCTAAGAAAGGAATTAGAGCAAGTCAAAAGGAGTTGGCAAAGCTCTCTAGCTCTTGACAACATTCTTAATACTCAAAAACCTCAACATGATAAGTCTGGAATTGGTTTCAAAGGAGAATTTCAACAAAGAATAATAAAAGAAGTTATGCTAACGTACTCTCTTGCCATCCAAGAGAAGAAAAGTCATCTCGTCAGGAACAAAGTCCCATTTCAAAACCAAGAATTGAAGAAAGAGCAACTCCAAGGAAGAATGTTGATTCAAGCTATGGATACTACAACAGGTATCAAACTGTTTTCCTTGGATATTGTTACTATTGTAAAAACTTTGGGCCTCAAGCTAAGAATTGCAAGGCTCATAAGAATGAAGCACCAAGATTGAACAATCAAACAAACCAATTGCGTGGTCCTAAAAAGCAAGGACAAATCAAAACTTACAATTCCTTTGATCCATTGGCTAAGTTTGATTCGTCTTGCTCATTATGTGATAATTATGATCATAATGAACAAAATTGCCCTCTCAAAAAGGAAAAAACTAAAAGCGTAAATCTCAAAATTGATAAATGTGGCCTAGCTTTGTGTGCTCATAGCGAAGAAAATCATTGGTTCGTGGATAGTGGATGCTCAAGACATATGACGGGTGACCAAAAGAAGTTTATTTCATTGAACAAGAAAAATGGAAACGTATCCTTCGGAAGTGGATCTGCTAAAATCACTGGAAAAGGAACTGCTACCCTTGTCAACGGACAAGGAAAGGCTCAAAATACCTTGCTGGTAGAAGGGCTCAAACACAATCTCTTAAGTGTTAGCTAGATTTGTGACCAAGGACATAATGTTGTCTTTAGTACAAAAAATTGTGAAATAAGAGATTCATCCTCAGGAGAACTTGTGGCGAAAGGAGTAAGAACACCAGATAATGTTCACATTCTCAGTAAAATCCAAGAAGATAAATGTTACTTAAGTCAAACGGATGAACTTTGGTTATGGCACAAACGATTGGGGCATACAAGTTTTGATAACCTAGTCAACATCAGCAAAATTAAAGTAGCAAGGGACATTCCTAAAATGTGCAAGCCAAATCAAGTTGTATGTGGCCCATGCCAACATGGAAAGCAAACCAGAACTAGCCACAAAACTAAGGAGTTCTCAACATCAAAACCTTTGGAAATCATTCATGCAGATTTGTGTGGTCCAACTAGAACTCCAGTTGTTCAAGGTGAAAGGTACTTTGCTCTATTTGTTGATGACTATACTAGAATGATGTGGATATATTTCATAAAATATAAGTCCGAAGCATTTGAATGTTTTAAGGATTTTAAGGCTCTCGTTGAGAATGAGAAAGATTCTAAGATTAAATGTCTTAAAACAGATAGAGGAGGAGAATTCACCTCAAAAGAATTTGATGAATTCTGTAAAGAGCATGGAATCGAAAGAGAACTCTCTACTGCTAGGACACCCCAGCAAAATGGAGTAGTTGAAAGAAGGAACTGAACCATTCAAGAAATGGCAAGGACAATGCTACTAGCAGCTGATTTGCAACCAAAATTTTGGAGAGAAGCAGTTGGGACCGCAGTTTATACCTTAAATCGAACTCAACTAAGACCTAATAATGAAAAGACTCCTTATAAATTATGGAAAGGAAGACCTGCTTCAGTAAAATATTTCAGGGTTTTTGGAAGCAAATGCTTCATAAAAATAAATGATGACTCACCAGGAAAAATTGATTCTAGAGTTGACGAAGGAATATTTCTTGGATACTCCACTAGGAGCAAAGCTTACAAATGTTACAACAATCGTCTACGAAGAATACTGGAAAGCATTGATGTGCAGATTGATGAAGGCCTTCCAGAAAAGAGAATTGAAGATCATTAAGTTGAACCTTTCTTTGAACAAAGTGAAGAAGAAGAACCTGAAAAAGAAGAGGACAATGAAGAACCTCAAAGTGAATCTTCACAAACTCCCTCCATGATCAAGTTTGTTCAAAGATATCATCCGGAAGAACAGGTCATCGGAAATATAGATGAAGGAATCCAAACTCGAAGAAGGATGATAAGCACCCGAAGAAAAGATGATGTGGCTCTATTATCTTAATAAAACTTGGAAATTTTTCTCAAGCAAGCAAAGATCCTTATTGGATAAAGGCCATGGAAGAAGAAATGTCTCAAATTGAAAAAAATGAGACTTGGGAATTGGTACCTCGCCCAAAAGATAAAAATATAATTGGAACAAAATGGGTATTCAAAAAAAAGATGAATGAAGATGGACAAATCATCAAAAATAAAGCCTGACTTGTCTGCAAAGGATACTCGCAAATCAAAGGAATTGACTTTGAAGAAACCTTTGCACCAGTAGCTCGAATGGAAGCCATAAGAATGTTTTTAGTATTTACTTGCTCAAAAGGATTCAAGGTTTATCAAATGGATGTAAAATCAACATTCCTGAATGGAGATCACAAGGAAGAAGTTTACATGGAGCAACCATAAGGATTTGATCTTGTTGAAGGAAAAGAATTTGTATGCAAACTAAAAAAGGCCTTGTATAGATTAAAAGAAACCCCTAGAGCATGGTATGCAAAGTTGGATCGCTATTTGCAACAAGAGGGTTTCAAAAAGGGAGTGGCAGGTAGCAATCTCTACATGAAGATGGACAGGGAAAAACTTCTGATCACTCTTGTTTACATTGATGATATAATCTTTGCTAGCAGTAATGAAGAAATGAGCCATGAATTTTCTCTAAATAAATTCAAAAAATTTGAGATGTCAATGATTGGTGAGTTGTCTTACTTTCTTGGGCTACAAATATCTCAAACCTCTGCAGGCATGTTTATATCTCAAGCAAAATATCTTAAAGACATGCTCAAAAGATATGGGATGGAAGATTGTGCACCTATGAGCACACCGATGACCACAGATTGTAAATTAAGCAAAGATGATGATACCCCTCTCATAGATGCAACTCTTTACAGATCAATAATTGGAGCTCTCTTATACTTAACTGCTACAAGACCAGATATTATGCAAGCAGTAGGAATGGTAGCAAGATTTCAGTCAAGTCCTAAACAATCCCATCTAGCAGCTATGAAGAGAATTCTCAAATATTTGAAAGGAACGATTGATTTCGGTCTTTGGTATCCTAAGAGTTCAACTCTTATTGTGACAACTTACTCTGATGTTGATTGGGCCGGAAGCGTAGATGATCGAAAAAGTACCACTGGAAATGCATTCTTTATGGGAGATTGTATTGTATCTTGGCTCAGCAAAAAACAATCATCTATATCCCTTTCTACAGCTGAAGCCGAATATATAGCTGTTGCTGATTGTTGTACACAAATTCTATGGATGAAGGAAGCCTTGAAGGATGTCAACATAGAAACTAAGCAACTAGCTACTATTTTTTGTGACAACACTAGCGCCATCAGTCTTTCAAAGAATCCGGTAATGCACTCATGGACCAAACATATTCCAATCAAATACCACTTTCTTCATGAACAAGTTGATGAACACAATATCAGGTTGGAATACGTCAATACAAAAGAGCAAATTGCGGTTATCTTTACAAAAGCCCTTCCACGAGAAGCATTTGAGTATCTTCGCCAAAAGATGGGAGTCATTGCTCTTGCATCACATTAAATCACGCAGCATGAACAGTATGTTGGGGGGAGCAGCTTGACAGGGGGAGTACTTGGGCACCCCGTTTGCCATTGATGACAAAGGGGGAGATTGTTAATTCAGATTGTCATTGATGTCAATATGACTTTGACTAAGATGAAGGTTGCACTATGACATATCACTGCATTAGTATATGATGACATTGTTGATACATGATGCTACATGAATGCTGCAAAGGAGAAGCCAAGCAGTGGAAAAGGCATGCTGTCCTATTCACCTCCTGCACACAAAAATTAAAGACAACCACAAAGAAAAGTTGTTTTTTTATCACCTTGGAGGCATCCTATCAACATGGGTCCTATACGATGTTGTAGAGTATATTTTTCCCGTTCTAATGAGCCTTTACTTGCCCCGAAACTCCCAGTAGTTTGTGAGAAATTGAATTTTTAAGTTGACAAATATATATTTAATTGCTAGCCGACCTACAGTGTCATACACATGTCGGCCTTACTCCAAAAGGACGTGTCCCTTCATTTCAAATCGAATTCATATTAATAGAAGAGCCGTCTGTCACTTTTACTCACTCATTTTTGCGGTGAAGAATACAGGTAGAAGGAACAATAGTTCACATCTCGTGAACAAGACTATTGCAGCGACAAGTCAAGGAGAATTCTGCAAATCTGTAAATCAATTCAGTGAAGACAATTGAAGAGATATACCAAAGTTCACAACTCGTGAACTAGGACACCGAGGAGGGTTTGAAGGATTATTGTTTGGGTTAAAAAAGTTTTTATTGATACCCTCAGACCAATAGCTATGTTTCAGTCCATATCAAGGCTAGGTCCTGTGAATTAAGTTTCAAAACAAGTGAAATAAAGGCATAGGACAGATTTGTTTGGAGGCTTGGACCAGAGATACCTTATAGCTTGGATACATTACAACGTATGTGTTATAAAACACAGAGATATTACCTTGGATCTGTGTCTCTTGCACACATATATACCTCAGATCTGTGTCTCTTGCACATATATATACCTCGGATCTAATAGCTTGGACTTGTGTTTTAGGATTCGGATTAGCCATAGGAGCTTACCACAGCCAACTCGGTCACCTACAGGAGATTGGAACAGTGAGCTCGGATTGATCATTGATTTTTTGGAAGTAATAAAAGGTGTAAGAAAAATCTGTGATTCTGCAAAGGGGAGATAGCTACAGCACCAAAAATCGGATCTAGACATAGAGCATCTCAAGATAAGTCTCGGACATTCTTCAACAGGACTATGAACTAAGATTACAGCAGAGGAGTCATATGGACCATGGTGAACAAGGTACAATGAAGATATAGTGAAGTCAAAATCAAGAAGTGTTGAACAGTGAAGAATTTTTGTAGATGACAGTCAAGTAAGTACATCACACTTTTTCTATTAAAAGAGACTGAGGGATTGGTGTCCTTGGGGTAGGTGCCCCTAAACACAAGGTTGGTGCCTTGAGAAGATAGGGTCAAAGCCCTAGAGGTCGGAGCCTCATCAAAAGTCCAAATTGGTGCTTGGCAATAGATTGGTGCCCATTTCATTAAAAGGGTTGGTGCCCTCATTCATCTATTGTATACTATTATTTAAAAAAGGGGATTGAAGTTCTTATTAATCCTTAATATAATTATTATACACCTCTCTGTCCTTAATTGTGAAGAATCTAACTGGCAATAATTAACAATTGAAAAGAAATACAGATTCACCCCCCTCTCAGTGTTTTCAACAAGGAGAACCTAGTGAGAAGCAAAATCCAGATGTGATCTTATGATCTACCACACTGCCAGCCCAGTCAGCATCAATATATCCATGGAGCCACAAATTCTCGGCAGTGTATCTCAATCCATGGTTGATTGTGCCCTGGAGATATCTCAAGAGATTCTTGGCAGCAATCCAATTTATGTGATGAGGCTCAATCATAAATTGACTTAATGTATTCACAGCGAAGCATATGTCTGGACGGGAGTTCACCAAGAACATCAGGCCCCCCACGAGTTGACGATACTTGGAAGGATTTCCCAAATCGGGCCCAACAACACTTCCGCATAGCTTCTTGAAGTTGAGTTCCATCGGAGTTGTCATAGACTTGTAGTCCACCATCCCAAATCTTTCAAGTAGCTTCACAATGTATTTTCCTTGAGAAAGGAAAATCTCACCCGGCTTTTGCTAGACCTTCAAGCTTAGGAAGTAGTGCATCAACCCTAGGTCCTTCATCTCGAATTCAGAAGCCAACTCCCTCTTGCATTGATGAATGAGAGGGTCTGCACCTGTCGGAAAGAGATCGTCTACATAAAGTACCAAAATGAGAGTCCTGTCATTTTCAACCCTTGAAGTAAAGATTCAGATCAACTTCACTTCTTGTAAACCCCAACTTCATAAGATAGCTGTCGTTCCTCTCATACCGAGCCCTGGGGGCTTGCTTCAACCCATAGAGGGCTTTCTTCAACCTACATACACGTGACTCTCGGTCTAGAACTTCAAACCCTTCGGGTTGCTCTACATAAACTTCCTCCTTAAGAAAGCCATGTAAGATAGCAATTTTGACATCCTTTTGATGTAGATTCCATCCCTAAACAGATGGTGGAATATCGGGCAACCGGTGTAATTATCTCATCATAGTCCACACCTTCCTTTTGAGAGAAGCCTCGAGCAATGAACCCAACGTTCAACTTTTCAACACTCCTATTAGCTCTATGTTTGATTTTGTATAGCCACTTAGAAGTGAACACAGACTTGTCCTTGGGTCAAGGAACCACATCCCAGACATCATTCTTCATGATCGACTTATACTCTTCGTTCATTGCATCCTTCCAAACTTGGTGCTTCACGGCTTCTTCGAACTTGCAAGGCTCAAATTGAACAATAGTGCTCATGGCAGCTAAATACCCTTGGCACCTGTTCGGCTTCTTACTTTCACAATATGTCCCCCTCGGTGAAATGTGTCTCTCGACATCTTTGAGAGTGTCTTTGAGCCACGAGGGTCTCCTTTTTGAGGAAGAAGGCTCACTAGGAGGTGGATCAATGGGATCCATCGAACCTTCAACATCGGGCATCGGTTCATCGGTCAGTTCTTCTTGCTTTCCTATATCTTCATCTTTGTCCTTCTTTGGAATAGGAAGATCTCTAACCTTCCCAATGGTAGCATCTTCATCAAAGGTGACATCATGGCTTATTTCCACTTCCCTTTGACCAAACACATAGATTCTATTTGCCTTTGAAGTTTCATTGTAGCCCACAAATTTGCCTTTTTTCCCAGATGCATCCAACTTGCTTCTCTCTTCTTTCGGCACATGAAAATACATGGGACTACCAAAAATTGTAAAGTGAGAAACATTAGGTTTCTTACCGGTGAACACTTCTTCATGAGTTTTGGAGTCTGATGCTTAATGTGGGCATCTATTTTGAATGTATACGACAACGTTGGAAGCTTCTCCCCATTAAAACTTCGGTAGGCCTTGGTCATGAAGCATGGCACGAGTAGCTTCAATGATGGTTCGATTCTTCCTTTCGACAACTCCATTTTGCTTAGGAGTATATGCAATAGTGGTCTCCCTTTTATGTCGATTTCTCTACAATAGTCCTTGAACTCTTTTGACTTATATTTAGTTCCATTATTCGTCCTGAAAATTTTGATCTTCTTCCTTGTTTGATTTTCAACCAAGGCTTTGAAAGACAGGAACCAATTGAACACTTCGTCCCTCTTCTTCAAGAAAGAGATCCAAGTTTTGCGAGAGAAGTCATCCACAAAATTAACATAGTACAAATATCCTCCCAAAGATGTTACGGGCAACATACCAGACAAATCAGAATGGATCAATTGCAGAATGTCGGTAGTCTTACTTTCACTGGAGGGGAATGGTCCCATTGTATGTTTTCTTTCGGCACAACCCTGACAAACACCTTCATGTTCTACCTTGAATTCGGGCAAACCTGCGACCATCTTCCTAGCATCGGGTAGAGCTTTATCATGAAGGTGAGAAAATCTCCGGTGCCATAATTCGGATTGAAGAGAAGTGTTGCATGTCATGGCTCCCAAAAGACTTCCAACCTGATAAAGACCTTCAACCCTAAATCCAAGTGTAAAAGCATCTTTGAAGTTTCTTTGCCAAATACGTGCCTTCCCATCAATAAATGCTACCTTGAAGCCTTTGTCTTCCATTGCAGAAATAGATACCAAGTTCGTTTTCAAGTCAGATACATATAATACATCTTGTAGATGAAGGATTTGACCTTGATTTAAATGAAGATTAACAATCCCTGTCCCTTTCACGGGATAGGTGTTAAAATTTGGGTACCAGAGGACAAGTGGTTCCCTAAGGCTTTGATCTTTGGCCTAGGGAAAAGTGTCCACTTTATTTGTATTTCTTCTCCTAAAGTGACTTTATAAGTGGTAAAGTCAGTCTAATTTAAAAGTGACTATATAAGTGATAAAGTTACATTCTAATTTTAAAGTGACTTTATTAAAGTCAATGAAAAATTAGAAAGTGAAAAAGTGACTATGGAAATACAAGGCTAAGTGGGTCTTTATTTAAGTGGGTGATTTAAAAAAATAGAAAGTGAGAATTAAATGCACATTTATTCTCATCCCTAGATTTAAATGAATCTCAGTCATTGGATCTTAGGGTTACCCAAAAGGTCATTTAGGGTAAAAGGAGAGAAGAAGAAGAAAATATCAATTTAGTCTTTCATGAGCATTTGAGAGAAAGAGAAGAGAGAGCAAGGAGAAAATTTCTGAGCAGAGAGGAGTTGAAGGAGGGCAGCAAGGAGGCACTCACAACAAATCCGTACAACATTTATTGGCATGCATCGCAAGGCAGAATCCGTACAACAGAGTTTATGCACACATCCCAAGGAGTACGACACAAATTTAGAGGAGGAAAAGACAACAGTTGACAGCACAGTTTTTGAGGCAGATTTGGGCATGAAAATCGAGGAGGATTTCCTGCTGTACTTGTTTGTACAGTCTGTAAGATTGTACAATGATTTTTTGGCACGAATCTCGAGGCAGTCGTACAACATTAAATGTTGTTATTTATTGCTGTAAATTTTTCTGTTTGGACAATTTGCTGATTGGCACGTTTTCTGAGGCAGAGTTCAAGCACAGAAATCGAGATAAGTTGTAATTTGTGGTTGCTAGAATTTTTACTATGTATTTCAGTTTCTCTGTAAAGATTTTCAGAAATAAAGAAGTGCTCTCAAATTGGTTTTCCCCAAGAGTTGTAGGGGGTTTTTCCAGGGTCACATTGACCAAAAACCACTGTGTCATTTTTTGTGTGTGGCTGTTATATTTTCACTGTGTTTTATTTCTGCATTTTCCAATAGTGGTAAAATCTCCAAATTTGTATTTTCAAAAAATATTGTCATTTCCAGATTTTAGTATTTTTATCATGCTTGGATTTAAAACTAAAATGCATGGAGTGATAAGGAAAAGCTGATAACCAGAGTGGGGACTAAAATTTTACAATAGGTGGCATTGTCTCCAAGTGTGATCTCCAAATTAGTCTCCTTTTCAATCAAATTTGAGAGGGCCTTTTTGTACCCAGTGAAGTGCCTTGATGCACCACTATCAATCAACCAATTGTCCAATGTGTCCGGAGGAGAGGAAGTAGTGAGGGCAGAGATAAGATAAAATTCATTTTGCTTTTTTACAACATTAGATTCCTCATACATGAAGTTTCTTGACTTCTTAGTGGGTCGTCCATTTCCATATCTTGTAGCTGGAGCATTTCTCTTTCTTTTGTTCAACAATCTTTCCCTGCACATAGTCCACGACATCATTCTCTTCCAAAGTCAAGTCTAGAGACATCTTCCATGCATGATAATCAAATTTATCATTGTGCTTATCCTCAGATTTGAAGTAAGGTGAGGAAGCTATTGACTCTTGTCCTTGTCCAACAAATTTGAGTGATTGCTTTTCTCACTCTTGCTTGGGACTTGTCTTCACTTGGGCTCTGAGACCATGTAAATTTTAGATAACAATGGTATGTTCTATGCTTAAGAGCAATTTACTTCAATTTTCCTTATTACCCCAATATCAAATTCCAGTTTAGCAATTACATTAGCTTAATCACAATGATAGTAGATGCTGATAGAACATAAACAAAATGCAGAAGACAAACCAAGACAAGAGGACACAATATTTGGCAGATGCCGGGGAAAATTCCCAATGTGTGGAAAACCCTTTGATCAAATTCTTCTTATTATTCTTCAATAGTTCACCTGAGAGAGAGAGTGCAAATATCAAAATAACTTGCCCAAAACAGTCTTATCAAATCAACAGTGAACAACAACCCTAACCAGAAAGTCAACACTGGTCAAAGTGGCTCCAAAATGTCCTCGAAGCAGCTCGGTCAACAACAATCCAATTTGGCCTTCTAAGAGGATCAAAGTCAACCCAAAATAGTCAAGTCAAAACCAGTCAACGTTGCTGTAAAATCTGTGGTCAAACCTGAAGTCAACCTTGGTCAAACCGCTCCAAATGCCTCGAAATATGTGCCAATCAAAGTGGCCTCCTAAAATCGGATTTTCTGCCTGAAAAATGTAGTCAAAGGAGAAGGGTTGACCCTCGGTCAACGCTGACTTTTCCTAAAATTCTACCTACAATCTGTCAAGAGAAATTCGGCTTCCTGCCACACATGCGAAGTGAGAGAGAGAGCTGCTCCAGTGTTGTACGAACCAATCAAGAGAGGAGAGAGAAAAATGCAATGAGCAAGTGATGTCCAAATGAAGTGAAGGTCACTCTTATTTATACAATTCGTTGAGGGTGTGGAGACACATTTGTTGGGCTTCATGAACCTACATTTTATTCTAGCCGACCGTGACAATTTGCACATGTGAATAATAAATTCAAAATCACATTTCTGCTTGTCCGATAAAGATGGTTTTTAGATCAATCTTCCACCTCTCGAAAAGAGGAATCCAATAAAAATATCATCTCCCTCATATGAGTTGTCCAAGGTGGAGTTTGGCCATAGTTGCCAATTTTAACAAGAAGCATGCAAAGTGCCAAGTAGGTGGAGTGCTACACATGCATGACATGTTAGAGGTCTTGGGATCTTTAGCAATTTCCCCAAAATAATGTGCAATTGTCACAATAAGTTTGACAAAATCAACTCCAAATAATAGTAAAATATGATCCAATGTGGTTAAAAACTCTTGAAAACTTACGTAAGTCGATAGATCCAATGAATATAAATATTCTCCACTCCATCCTGTTAAGTTTGACCAAATCAATCAAATGAATTCCAAGACCAATGGGATGGCCCCTCCACTCAAGCAAACCGTGCATGAAGATGAGCATTCCATCTAGGGGTTAACATGCATGACATCATAATGCACCCATCCAAGTGTGAACACAACCCACACCTCCAATCACATTACAGTAATCACTAAAATGTCTAGACCCATGTTAAAAAGGATAGTTATGACAATGGTAAAATCGCTCTTTAATCTAACCATCCCATGAAGGAAAAATTATTAACGCATGAAACTTAGGGAGACCCTAAGTTGATTGGTTCTCACTCCATGAAATGTACTTAGTTTTGAATAATTGCTAAGCCAAAACACCTAAACATGCCAACACTGCCAATGCATGAGGATGCAACATACCATCAAGAGTTTTAACCATGAGGCATATGTTAAATCATTGATTAGACCACCACTAGCACACAAGAACATCTCATCCCACACTTATAGCAACCAACATAGCACTGAATCCAACCCAATGTAGCAACATCTCTAGGCCAAAACATGAATGCATTCCTTTTCCATTAGAATCTTAGAGCCTTAGAATCTCTGGTTACACCTGTTTGAGAAGACTGAGCAAAAATGCAAGAGCAAATCGTGTGGCGAGATGGATACATATCCACAACCCTAAACACCACATACAATATTCATGCTCTTGTGGCGAGATGGATACATATCCACAGCCCTAAACACCACATACAATATTGACATAGTTCATTACATCCATAGTCACTCAAAATTGGTTTTACAAGGAAAAACCCTAAGCCAACTGTTGATTTTTAATGTTTCTTGGACAAGTGGTTTCCCATGGGTTAGTCTCTCCCTAGGGAAAAGTGTTCAAAATAATTCTTTTCCTAAGTGTGACTTTATAAGTGGTAAAGTCAATGTTAAATTATAAAGTGAAAAACTTTAGACATAAAGTACAAGTGGGTACTTTATTTAATGGGTGAGTTAAAAAATAGAAAGTGAGAATTAAATGCACATTTATTCTCATCCCTTGATCTAAATGAATCTGAGCCATTAGATCTTAGGGTTGCCCAAAAGTCATTTAGGGAAACAAAAGGGGGAAAAGAAAAGAGAGATTGCATTCATTCGTTTTTCATGAGCATGATTGGAGAAAGGAGGCTGAGAGCTGGAGAAAAGTTTTGAAAGGGAAATTTGTTGCGGCAAGCTAAAGGAGTGATTTCTAGGCAAATTTGGGCACATAAATCAAGGCATAGAAGACAACAGAAGGTACAATACGAACAACATTTAATGCTGTGAGTTGCACACAGTTCGAGAGAAGTTTTTGAGCAAAAAAGAATTTGGAAAAAAAAATCCATGTAGCGGTACGGAAATCTGTATAGTGCGTACGGAATCCATACATTACAGGCATGTCCGTACAATACATTTTTAGCTTCAAGTGGACACGAAAATCGAGGCAAAGTGGGCACGGTTTTCAAGGTGTTTTGGGCTGAAGAGATAAGTTGTATTTTGCTGTTTTGTTTTGTCTACAAATGTATTATTCCTGAACTTGAAAGATAAATAAATTTGAAGAGCTCTCTAACAGTTTTTCCCCGGAGAAGATTGAAGCGGTTTTGCCCGAGTCTAAGTTGACCAAAAATATGGGTATATTTTTTTATGTGTTGCTAGTCTGTTTATGTCCTTATTTACTTTTAGCATGTGCTGACAGTCCCATGTGTTTTAATCTGAAAATTTCATTTCCAGAATTCTATTTGTTGAATGTAAGTTTATGGGAAAGGGCATTTAGCTGAATGGGAGTAATAAGGTGAAATTAAAACCAGGTTGGGATTGCAGGAAACTTTTTAGTCATCAAATTTCAACATGGTATTAGAGCTACAGGTTGAAAATTGCAGTTTGAACGATAAACAATAGTTTGGGACAACAAACAATGGTTTGGACAACAAACTGAATTTTTGGACAATAAACTCAGTTTGGACAGAAAACTGATATTTTGAGACAGCAAGGTGAAGTTTCATTTCTCCATTTTTTTGGTTTTAAAATTTTGGACAACAGTAATGGCCATGTTTTTAAGGAGAGGGGACAAATTGGATGAGATATCCAACTATGCCATTTGGAAGGACAGAATTCAGACAGTGTTTGAGGAGGCAGCAGTTTGGGACATAGTGCGGCAGGAGGGTGTACCTCCTACTGCTGCAGATGAACTTGTTGAATTCACAAAAAATTATGCAAAGGCAAAAAGGATTTTGATGGACAGTCTGAAGGATCATGTGGTTCCTCAGGTGAGAGGAAACACATATGCATATCAGATGTGAACAACTCTAACCACTCTCTATCAGAGTACCAATGAAAGCAGGAAGATGATACTCAAAGAACAATTGGAGAACATCAAGATGACAAAGGCTGAAATTGTAGTTCAACAATTCTCTGGTTACACTTGTTTGAGAAGACTGAGCAAAAAGGAAAGAGAAAACCGTGTGGCGAGATGGATACATATCCACAGCCCTAAACACCACATACAATATTCACATAGTTCATTACATCCACAGTCACTCAAAATTGGTTTTACAAGGAAAAACCATAAGCCAATTGTTGATTTTTAATGTTTCTTGGACAAGTGGTTTCCCATGGTTTAGTCTCTCCTTAGGGAAAAGTGTTCAAAATAATTCTTTTCCTAAGTATGACTTTATAAAGTGAAAGTAACTTTATAAGTGGTAAAGTCAATATTGAATTATAAAGTGAAAGTGACTTTATAAGTGGTAAAGTCAATGTTAAATTATAAAGTGAAAAGTGACTTTAGACATAAAGTACAAGTGGGTACTTTATTTAATGGGTGAGTTAAAAAATAGAAAGTGAGAATTAAATGCACATTCATTTTCATCCCTTGATCTAAATGAATCTGAGCCATTAGATCTTAGGGTTGCCCAAAAGTCATTTAGGGAAATAAAAGGGGGAAAAGAAATGAGAGACTGCATTCATTCATTCTTCATGAGTAGATTGGAGAAAGGAGGCGAGAGTTGGAGCAAGCTGAAAGAGTTATTTCTGGGCAAACTTCGGCACATAAATCAAGGTATAAAAGACAACATAAGGTAGAGTACGAACAATATTTAATGTTGTGAGTTGCACGTAGTTCGAGAGATGTTTTTGAGCAAAAAAAAAAGGAAAAAAATTCGTACAGTGGTACGGAAATCTCTATAGTCTGTACAGAATCCGTACATTACAAGCACGTCCGTACAATACATTTTCAACTTCAAGTGGGCACGGAAATCGAGGCAAAGTGGGCACAGTTTTCAAGGTGTTTTGGGCTGAAGAGATAAGTTGTATTTTGCTGTTTTGTTTTGTCTACAAATGTATTTTTCCTGAACTTGAAAGATAAATAAATTTGAAGAGCTCTCTAACAGGGTTTCCCCACAGAAGATTGAAGCGGTTTTGCCTAGGTCTAAGTTTACCAAAAATATGGGTATATTTTTTTATGTGTTGCTGGTTTGTTTATGTCCTTATTTATTTTTAGCACGTGTTGACAGTCCCATGTGTTTTAATCTGATAATTTCATTTCCAGAATTCTATATGTTGAATGTAAGTTTATGGGAAAGGGCATTTAGATGAATGGGAGTGATAAGGTGAAATTAAAACTAGGTTGGGATTGCAGGAAACTTTTTAGTCATCAAATTTCAACATGGTATCAGAGCTACAGGTTGAAAATTGTAGTTTGAACAATAAACAATAGTTTGGGACAACAAACAGTGGTTTGGACAACAAACTGAATTTTTGGACAACAGATTGAAATTTTGGACAATAAACTCAGTTTGGACAGCAAACTGATATTTTGGGACCGCAAGGTGAAATTTCATTTCTCCATTTTCTTGGTTTTGAAAATTTGGACAACAGTCATGGCCATGTTCTTAAGGATAGAGGACAAACTGGATGAGATATCCAACTATGCCGTTTGGAAGGACAAAATTCAGACAGTGTTTGAGGAGGCAACAGTTTGGGACATAGTACGGCAAGAGGTTGTACCTCCTACTGCTGCAGATGAACTTGCTAAATTCACAAAAAAAAATGCAAAGGCAAAAAGGATTTTGATGGACAGTTTGAAGGATCATGTGGTTCCTCAGGTGAGAGGAAACACATGCATATCAGATGTGGACAAATCTAACCACTCTCTATCAAAGTACCAATGAGAGCAGGAAGATGATACTCAAAGAACAATTGAAGAACATCAAGATGACAAAGGTTGAAATTGTAGTTCATTAGCTTGGCAGGGTCAAGTAGGTACGTGATGATTTGACTGCTATTGGTGAGGTAGTTGCACCCACAAAGTTAGTCAAGATAGCCATAGCGGGACTTCCTAAGTCTTGGGAGGTTTGGAGATATTGTTACCTCTAGGGAGAATCTTCCCAATTGGGACATATTCTGGTATGATTATGTGTAGCATGAGATACAGAAGACTGACATTGGTGGGGTGAAGATAGCAGATGAGGAGGATGTAGCCTTGACAGCTAGGGGGAAGAACAAATGGAAGGCCAAGAAAGGGGCCTCATCAGATGGGGCTAAGGGAAAGGAGAAGAAGAAGAAAAAAGATACAGATATGTCCAAAGTCAAATGTTGGGCATGTCAGAAGATGGGACGCTACACTGCTACGTGTCCTGAGAGTAAAAACAAGGGGAAGAAGGGTACTGCAGCTTCAGTAGAGGTGGAGCAATTTGCTTCACAATTTGACAGGGACTTTGCATTTATTACTTCTACATCTAGTAGGAGTACATCATCCAATGTGTGGTACATAGACAACGGGGCTTCCCGCCATATGACAGGTGCACGAGAGTTATTTTCAAAGCTTGTTGAAATTTGGTTACCGGAGGACAGGTTCCCTAAGGCTTTGATCTTTGGCCTAGGGAAAAGTGTCCAAAAGAATTTAATTTTTCTTCTAAAGTGACTTTATAGAGTTATAAAGTCAAATCTAATTTAAATGTGACTTTAAGTGAGAAAGTTATGAAGTTTAATTTTAAAGTGACTTTAATAAAGTCAATGTGGAATTAGAAAGTGAAAAGTTACTTTGGAAATAAATGATTAAGTGGGTCTTTATTAAAGTGGGGTGAATTAAAAAATAGAAAGTGAGATTTAAATGAGCATTTTATCTCAACCCTAGATCTAAAGCTATCTCAGCCTTTGGATTTAGGGATTCCCCAAAGGTCATGTAGGGTTAGTTTAAAGGAGGAAAAGGAGGGAAAAGGTCATTCATTCTTTCATGAGTAGATTGAGAGAGGAGGAGAGAAAGCTGAAGAGAAATTTTTGAGTGGAGGGAGAGCAACAAAGTTCACACAGCAAATCCGTATAGCAGGAGGGCACACTTCCCAAGGCATAAAATCCGTATAACAACATTTATTGGCATGGTTACCGAGGCAGAAAATCTGTACAACAGTTTGCATGCATTTTGAGGAAATGACAACACTATTTTTGAGGAGCAAAATTAGCAGTTAAGGGCACTGTTTTCGAGGCACAAAAATCAAGGAAGGGACTGCTATCCTATTCGTACAATTCTGTACAGGCAGTTTTTGGCACATTTTTCGAGGCAACAAGTACAACATTTATTGCTGTAATTTTTCTTGTAATTTTCTATTTGCTGTTTGGCACGATTTTCAAGGTGGAAAGTGGCACGAAAAACGAGATAAGTGGTTTTTAGTGTTTGCTACAATTTTTACTGTGTATTGTTGTTCACTGTAAAAGCATTTATCAGAAATAAGAAGAAGCTTTCGAACTGGTTTTCCCCAAGAGTTGTAGGGGGTTTTTCCAGGGTCAAGTTGACCAAAAATTAGCATGTCCAAATTCTCTGTGTGGCTGATTTATTTTTCTGAGTTTTATTTCTGCATTTCAGCACTGTGAAATTTCCAGAATTTGTGTTTTCAGAAAATATTTATTTTTCCAGCTTGTTGAATGTATGGCTATGGCAATGGGCATTTAACTTTATGGGAGAAATAAGGAGAAGCTGAGAACCGGGGTTGGGTTATCAAATTTCTACAGAGCTTGCAGAGAGGGCACTTGATATTGAGATTGTACTAGGAGATGATTACACTATGAGAGTTGTTGGTGTGTGGATTGTGACCTTTGAGAGGGAGTCTTTGCCTCCTTTGAAGGTAATGGATGTTTTTTATGTTCCGGGGATGAAGAAGAACTTCATTTCAGTGTTTGCTATGGAGGGGAAGGGGTTTGACGTCACTTTCTCAGGAGGGCAGGTATTGATGCATCCCAGGGGAGCTTCTATCACTTCAGCCAAAGGGATTGGAGTACGCTTTGGGAAACTATACAAGTTCAGTTTTCAGTTGGCAGGAGCATTGGTGAGTAGCACATCTGGTAGCACTCACACTAGTACCACCAGCAATAGAGACTGGTGCGAGTTATGGCACCGGAGGATGTGGCATATGCATCTTGGAGCTTTGAGAGTTTTGAGGGAGATCACTAATGGAGTTCCTCATTTCAGTCTCGAACATTATGAGGCCCGCTGAGGGTGTGCTTTGGGCAAGGACACCAAGTTACCATTCCCAGCGAGCGACGACCGATCTATAGGTATACTAGACTTGATTCATACTGATGTTAGTGGTCATATGTCTCATGTGTCTTTGGGTTATTATGAGTATTATGTTATATTCATTGATGACTACTGTAGGAGGACTTGGATATATTTCCTGAAGGCCAAGGGTGAGGTCTTCAGTCACTTTAAAGAGTTCAAAGCTCTTGTGGAAAAGCAAACTGGTAGAAAGATTCGGGTCTTGAGGTCAGACAGTGGTGGGGAGTACATCGATGGTGTGTTTTCTGACTTCTGTGCACAGGAGGGCATTAGGAGAGAGTTCACGGTTCCTTACAACCCCTAGCAGAATGGGGTGTTTGAAAGGAAGAACAAAGCTATTGTTGCTCTGCTAGAGCGATGATTCATGGTCAGGGGTTTCCTTTGTATTTGTGGGTTGAGGCCTGCAATACTGCTGTTTATCTTCAGAAAGGAGTCCTCACAGAGTATTGGGGAATATGACTTCGGAGGAGGCCTTCACTGGAGAGAAGCCTCATGTGGGACATCTTCGTATCTTTGGATGTCTCACATATTCTTATATCCCCAAGGAGCAGAGGATGAAGCTGAAACCCATGGTAGAGAAGGGTATCTTTATGGGTTACAATGAGACTTTGAAGGCTTATCAAATCTCCATTCCTTCTAAATGGAGAGTGGTGATTAGGAGGGATGTGAAGTTCGAGGAGGAGAGGGCCTATCAGAGATCACGGGAGTATGATGAGAGAGAGTCACTGACTTCTCCTCAGCAGGGAGGTCAGGTACAGGGAGCAGGACCTTAGGGTTCTGAATCGGGTGGTACAGGAGGTACTTCAGTGTCAGTGACATCTGGGGCACCAATGGCAAGTTCACCGAGCACTTCTTTAGGGAGTCCACTGGTACAGAGTTCACATGGCACTTCAACTGACACAGGCACAGGTTCTTCAAGGACAGGTGCTGGTACAGGCACACCAGGGTCAGTTGGTAGACCTTCAAGTTCACTAGATTGAGGGGCAGAGGATGAGGTTCCCTATGGGGAAGCTTCTTAAGGGAAGAGGAGGCCCAAGTGGCTTCAAGACACCTTGAAGGAAGTGGAGTTCGTTGGTCCTTCGAAGAGGGTGAACAGGGAGAGTCTGCCGCCTGAGCGGTTTTGCAATTATGTAGCCAAGGCTACCAGCATTGTTGACTTTGAGCCTACTAGCTATGAGGAGGCTCCTAGCCAGGAGGTATGGAGAGAGGCTATGGTGGAGGAGTATGCCTCTATCATTAAGAACAATGTCTGGGAGGTGGTGCCTAGGCCCGAGGGCAAGTCAGGTGCGACTTCCAGGTGGCTCTACAAGATTAAGCATGCTGCAGATGGCAACATCGAGAAGTTCAAGGCGAGGTTTGTGGCTAGAGGGTTATCACAAATAGAGGGAGTTGACTATGATGAGTCCTTCGCTCCCGTAGCTCGGTACACTTCTATTCGGTCCCTTATTTCTATTGCTGCAGAAATGGGTTGGCAGATCCATCAAATGGATGTGAAGACCACATTTCTGAACGGAGTTATAGAGGAGGTGTATGTTGAGCAACCACAGGGCTTTGAGGTACTTAGGTGGGAGACCCATGTATGCCGGTTGAGGCGAGCACTCTACGGTCTTAAGCAAGCTTCGAGAGCTTGGTATTCGAGGATTGATTCTTACTTGCAGCAAATGGGTTTCACGAAGAGTGATGCAGATCATAACCTATACTACATTGTTGTAGGGGATGATCCACTCATTCTTGTGCTATATGTTGATGACTTGTTCATTACTGGGGCAGAGAGACTGATTAGTGGTTGCAAGGAGGATCTTGCTATGGAGTTCGAGATGAAGGACATTGGGCTTATGCATTAATTTTTGGGGCTTGAGGTGTGGTAGGAGGAGGGGCATATCTTTCTGGGGTAGGGGCAGTATGCTATGGATGTGGCGGACTGTAGACCGATGTCTACACCTATGATCACCAACTGGAAGAATCTTCATGCTTCAGATACTAGTTTGGGGGATCCCACATTGTATAGGCAGCTTATTGGGTCCTTGATGTATCTGGTCAACGCTAGGTCAGATATATGCTTTGCAAGAACACACTTAGCCAGTTCATGGTTGAGCCCAGGAGAGTGCACTAGGTAGCTACAAAGCACATTCTTCGCTACGTGCAAGGGATTGTTGATTATGGTTTGGACTATAGGTGGGGAGATGGAGTGAGGTTGGCAGGTTACACAGATTCAGATTGGGCAGGGAGTGGTTTTGACAGGAAAAGCACTCCAGGGTGTTGCTTCGGATTGGGTTTGGCAGTTGTGTTGTGGTTCAGTCAAAATCAAAAGTCAGTTGCTTTGAGCTCTTCTGAGGCTAAGTATATGGGAGCTAGCCAGGCTAGTTGTGAGGCCATTTGGCTTCGCAAGTTATTGCATGGCCTATTTGATTAGGAGTTGAGACCAACGGTTATTCACTATGATAATTAGAGTTGCATTAAACTCACGGAGAACCCAGTGTTTCATGACAGGTCAAAACACATTGACATCATATATCATTTCATTAGGGACTATGTTCAGAAGGGGGCAATGAAGTTGGAGTATATATTGACAGATGAGCAGGTGGCTGATGTTCTCACGAAGTCCTTGCCAAGAGGCAAGCATGTCCATTTCAGGGACAAGATGGGTGTGGTGAGAAACACTTTCCTCGATAAAAGGGAGTGTTGATTTTTAATGTACCTTGGACAAGTGGTTTCCCATGGGTTAGTCTCTCCCTAGGGAAAAGTGTCCAAACTAATTCTTTTCCTAAGTGTGACTTTATAAAGTGAAAGTGACTTTATAAGTGGTAAAGTCAATATTAAATTATAAATCGAAAGTGACTTTATAAGTGGTAAAGTCAATGTTAAATTATAGAGTGAAAAGTGACTTTAGACATAAAGTACAATGTAGGTACTTTATTTAATGGGTCAGTTAAAAAATAGAAAGTGAGAATTAAATGCACATTTATTCTCATCCCTTGATCTAAATGAATATGAGCCATTAGATCTTAGGGTTTCCCAAAAGTCATTTAGGGAAACAAAAGGAGGAAAAGAAAAGAGAGACTGTATTCATTCATTCTTCATGAGCAGATTGGAGAAAGGAAGCTGAGAGTTGGAGAAAAGTTCTAAAAGAGAAATTTGTTGCAGCAAGCTGAAGGAGTGATTTCTGGGCAAAGCTGGGCACGAAAATCAAGGCATAGAAGACAATAGAAGGTACAATATGAACAACATTTAATGCTGTGAGCTGCATGTAGTTCGAGAGAAGTTTTTGAGCAAAAAATGTTTTTTTTTGGAAAAAATCTGTACAATCTGTACAGTGGTATAGAAATCTGTACAGTTCATACAGAATCAGTACATTACAGGCCGTGTCCATACCGTACATTTTCAACTTCAAGTGGGCACGAAAATCGAGGTAAAGTGGGCATGGTTTTCAAGGAGTTTTGGGCTGAAGAGATAAGTTGTATTTTGCTGTTTTGTTGTCTGCAAATGTATTTTTCCTGAACTTGAAAGATAAATAAATTTGAAGAGCTCTCTAACAGGTTTTTCTCGAAGAAGATTGAAGGGGTTTTGCCTAGGTCTAAGTTGATGTAAAATCTGTGTGTATATTTTTATGTGTTGCTGGTCTGTTTATGCCTTATTTATTTTCAGCATGTGTTGACAAGAATTCTATATGTTGAATGGAAGTTTATGGGAAAGAGCATTTAACTGAATGGGAGTGATAAGGTGAAATTAAATCTGGGTTGGGATTGCAGGAAACTTTTTTGTCATCAAATTTCAACACCAACAATGCCAATGACAACACGAAAGTAACAACTAATGCTCATATGTTGAGCCTATTCTCCTATCCTAGTGCTCTTAAGAGCTTATTTCTCCTACCTACTCTACTTAAACATAGGGAAATGAAAGTGCTAAGTGTAATCATAAAGGAATGTAAGCCAGGACCATCGTTTCCTTTTGTACTCTCAAATCTCTACATAATTTTCAAGGAGCAACTAACCAAACTCTAATGTAGAATCAACTCTTATAGCTAACAATTGAAGATTTTGAAATACCTATCTAGGCAATGGATCTGCTTAAGCAAAGCACTGTAAGGAAAACTCAAGAGTGTAAATACTGTATATCATGATGTTGGATTAAAATGGTGAAAAACTAAAGGTTAGTTCTATATAATCAATAATCTGGAAATTTAGAACAGCATACTAGAAATCTATAGCAGCAATCACATGCCTTTCCATTATCTATGAAAAAGAGAAATTACACAACTTGGTATTGCACACAAGCTTTTTACTCAAAAAAGCTTACTATTGCACACTAACATAATCACTTCACTACCCTAGCTCACTGTAGCAGAATCCCTATACTAAATTTGAATGAATTACAATAACAGCTGATGTAACTCAGTCTGCTCTAACTTACATAAAATGCATCAAAGAAGAAGAACTCCATCACAATAATATTCACTGCTAATACTTGTAAATCACACTGACTTATCTGTTTTTCTCTATCTAACTAGTGCATCCTCCTCTCCTTTAAATAAAATGAGTAAGGGGAGGTGACAAAACAGGTTAAGAATAGTCTCAAGAATGGTGCACTGCACATGCACATGCATATAGTGTAACTTGTAACTTTTAAACCTTTACAGTTAAGCAATGTGCACAGAGTTCCCTTATAAAATAGAACAGTAAACAAGAACATTCACATAGAGTACTCATAAATTTACCCTGGAAACCTTAATCGGGAAAATCAGCAAAATGTTTAGCGCTGCAAATCTAAATCTCATTGTATTAACTTCACCCTTTACAATACAATATATACTATATAGGATTCCATAGCAACCGAAACCCTGATCTGTTAACCTAGAGTAAATCACAACCTTAATTCCATAACCAAAATTAGAAAACTTTGGGCTGAAAAACTGTGTCAAAAACTGCCAAAAATGGACCAAAAATAGCCCAAATTTTGTTAGGGGCTTCACGTCTGAATGTAGAATTTCCCTGAAATTTTGAAGCTGATTGATGAACCATCTGAAACTGGGTTTGATTCAGCAAGACTCATAATTTCTCTACTAAAAATTTGCAGTGGAATAAACACAGAATTGAAAACACAGTCACACAATACAGTAACACAATATCTTCTAGGGAACCCAACTGGGAGAACCCTCTGCTAGCTGTAGAATTTTGTTAATGTTACAATTGTGCTTTTCAACCTCCTTTTATACAATTTGACTCAGCTAAATCTGGCAAGTTAATTTTAGAAGGTGGACTTGTGATTGATTAGTTAACTGAGTCAAACTGACTCTTGTAACTCGTCCTAGCCTCAATTAGATATTGAGAATCTCACTTGTCCCTTTCCAAAAGTAAACTAGCACTTGGAGACACACAAAACTGAGCCTCCAAATTCAGTGCATAAGTTAACTGCTTCATGACTTGTTCAACCTGCGAGAAGCCCTTGGCCACAAACCTGGCCTTGTACTTCTCCACACTTCCATCTGCTCCATGCTTCACCTTGTACACCCAGCATGATCCTACCACTGATTTTCCCTTTGGGCGTGGCACAATCTCCCAGACATCATTCTTTATGATGGAGGAATATTTCTCCACCATGGCATCCTGCCAAACCTGCTGAGATGCTGCCTCCTCATAATAAGAAGACTCCAAGTCTAACAACTCAATCATCAGTGCCATGTACCTAGCGTACCTCTGTGGCTGCTTGCCCTATATGAACATAGAGCTGGGAGCCTTAACTCGCTCTTGGGGCTACTGAATCAACCTCTCGACCCACTTGACTCTCTTACTCCCTGTGCTGGGAGTCACTAACTGAGTGGTGCCATCCACTCGTCTTGATCTCTCCTCCTCACCTTGCAATGACTCCTTGCCATCTTGCTGTACAGCCTGCTTGCCACCTGACTGAGACTCAGTCTGTAGTACTGGCTGAGGTTCTTGCTTGGGAGCGAGCAACTCCTCGTCAGGTACTCCAACTTGCTCTCACTCCAAGGACTCCTTCAGAGCTTTGTCCTTTAAAAAGTTCATGTCCCACATGATAACTATCTTCTTGAGTGATGGTATCTACACCTTATATGCCTTAGGTGTCTCACAGTAACCAACGAAAACCCCCTTTTCAGCTATAGGCTCCAACTTCTTCCTGCTGTCTTTGGGCACATGGCAGTAAACTCTTGTCCCAAATATGTGGAAGTGAGAAATATCAGGCTTCTTGCCTGTGAAAGCCATCTCTGTGTGAACTCTTGTTCTGCAGAAATACTGCAGTGTCGCATGCCTTTCTCCACAAGAACATGGGCAGCCCCTGTTCATATAACATAGCCTTGGCTGCTCCAATTATGCTGTTGTTCTTCCTCTTAGCCACACCATTCTACTGAGGGTTATGGGTTGCTGCAAACTCTCTCGTAATGCCCTCCTTGGCACACACGTCCTTGAAGGCATTAGAGACATATTACCCGCCATTGTCACTCAATGCTTTGATCTTCTTCCTGGTCTAGTTTTCTACTAGGGCCTTAATCTCCATGAACTTGGAGAAGACCTCCTCCTCCTTCATAAAGAAGATCCATATTTTCTGAGAATAGTCATCTATGAAAGTGACAATACCCGTGTATTATGAGGGATGGAGAAGAGAAGGGTCCACATGCGTCTGAATGTACCATATCCAAAATCCCTTTGGCTCTACTATCTCGACACTGAAAAGATGAGTTGGCATACTTGCCAAGTGTGTAGCCCTTGCACACTTCATGCTGGTCAATACTGCATGGCAGTAGCCATGTGGCTATTTGCTGAAAGATCTTCAACACTCCATGATGCAAATGCCCCATGCGTCTGTGCCAAAGCTCCCCCACGTCTCCACCATGCTCATGCCCTGCCTTGCTGCCCAAGGCTGCGTCTGTCTCAATCTCCAGTTTGTAAAGGTTCTTCGCCCTCACACCAATCTACTTCATGGCTCCATATTTGAAGTGATTGAGGTAGGCCTTACCTCTACTAAAATGACATTATATCCCTTGTTCTCTAGGGTGGAAATAGAAACAAGTTTCTTTTTAAGGCCTGGAACATATAGGACATCCTTGAGGTGGAGAGAGTTACCAGACTCCCTCTCAAAACTGAGAGTACCCACGCCATTGGTCAAGTACATGCCTTCGGTCAAGTACCTGCCACTATCCCCTTGCTCAATATGCAACTGCATGTCCTTCTCTTTCAACTAGATGAAATAATCCTTGTTTCCCGTCAAGTGAAAGGATGCTCTAGAATCAGTGTACCATATGCTACTTCCCACTAAGCTTGCTATGCAAGCTATCAATGAGAAATCCTTCTCGAACTGAGAATTAAATGCATCTACCTCAACTGACTCTGCCATATGATTCTTATTAGCTTCCTGGCATCACTAGATCCCTGATACAAAAAAAATATGGCTTTCCACATCTTGTTTGTTGTGAGGGATAATGTGGTCTTTGACCCCTTAAAGAATGATCCTCCTAGCTTTGGTGTCATTCTTGTTATACAGGATCAACTATTGGACATCTGTGGGCGCAGTTTGTGGGTTCTTTCCAAAATCTAGCACCCCATTATCTTCCGACACTACTGAGGTCCACTCCCTCCATGAGCAAAATTTAGGTGTTAAATTATGCAGCTAGGGCTAAATTCCACTTTGGACAACTCATTGGATGAAGATAATTATTGCATTGAATTCCTCTTTTCGAGAGGACCAAAATCGACCTAAATATCACTCAAATCGGACAAGGAAAAGTGTGTTTTCGAATTAAAGCCCACACATGTGCAAATTGTCAAGGTCGGCTTCAATGACATGTAGGCTCAAGAAGCCCAAAGGATGTGTCTTTTCACCCACATGGATTTGTATAAATACAAGAGTCATCTCACCTCATTTGGTACCATATCATCATACAACATATCTTCTCTCCTTCTCCTATTGGTTCGTACAACTCGGAAGAAGAATACTTCTCTCTCTCTCATGTGAAGTACAGGTGGCCAAATCACAGGGCTGGTTGCAGTGCCAAAATACAGAGCTGGATTACAGGGTTGACCATCGTTGACATGGGCATAAGTGACATGATTTCACTGCGTTTTTGGGCAATTCTTTTTTGTTTTAGCAGGCTGTAGATTTTGGGATCAAATTCAAGGCAATATGTGCTCTTGGACCGAAGCCCTAATTTCAGAAGTTGACCACATGCTGCTCTTCCACGTTGACCAGAGTTGACTGCTGTAAATCAGACTGTTTTGGGCTCCTTTTGTTTTGCTAAAGAGGCTGCATTATTTGCTCCAACACCGAGCTCCTTGAAGATTATTTTGACTGCTGTCTCATTTCTGGTTAGGGAACACTTTTGACAACAGTTGACTGCTGTTGACTTGAGCAGACTTCAGGTAGATTAGTTTTGGCTACAATTGACTGCATCTCTCTCTTGAATAGTTGCTTGGTATTTTTACATTATTTGGATATTGAATTGACATTGGATGATGTACTCTCTCTGTTGAACATTTGAAGACAATCTAATAAGAAGAAGATTTGCGAGGTTTTTCCCCACAGTGGGTTTTTCCCTGGTCATTGATCAAATTTGTGTCTCTTGTCTCTTGGCTGTCTTTCATTGTGCATTTGTTTAATTGCTATATCTACTATTGATCTACTGCTATTGGATAATTGAAGAAGTGAAATTGTTAAATTGGATGCTATTGGATATTCTTGAAGTAATAGTTGCAACATAGAACAAATTGATGAAAAATTAACATGGTATCAGAGTTGAGTTGAAGACAAGCCCACGACACATAGAGCAAGAACATCCATCCTTCAAGTAGCTGATTGAAAAGGGAAAATCTTTTGATAGCAATGCCTTCCTCTACCTTCAAGGAGCATGAGAAGTTGGGTGACTCATCTAACTTTGCAGCATGGAAAGTCAGGCTGGAGATCATAGCTGATACCAATGATGTTCTGGATTTCATCCAAGGAAGAGTACCTGAGCCTCTAGAAAATGCTTCCGTTGCTATAAAAAATAAGCACAACAAAGGTGAGCCAAAAGAAAAGAAAATTATAGTTGATGGTTTATAAGATAATTTACTTGCGTATGTCAGAAATTTG
Source organism: Pinus albicaulis (assembly GCA_034641835.2). Taxonomy (NCBI): domain Eukaryota; kingdom Viridiplantae; phylum Streptophyta; class Pinopsida; order Pinales; family Pinaceae; genus Pinus; species Pinus albicaulis. Next base: position 703,703,603 of record CM076584.1, read on the forward strand.
AGAAGGTCTAAGAACTTGTATAATAAGATATCTGACATGTATGAAGTCAACAATTTGAATGAAATAATCTCTTTGAAAGATCAACTCAAAGACATGAAGATGAACAAAGGAGAATCGGTGCAATCATACATTATGAGGATATCTCGTCTTAGAGATCAATTGCAAAGAGTTGGGGAAACTACTCCTAACAGGGAATTGGTGGTTGCAATTGTTAGAGGCCTCCCTCCCATTTGGGAGACCTTCATTACTACTATAAGCAACAACAATAGCTTCCCGTCATTTGATGAGCTTGTTGGAAATCTCACTCAAGAAGAATCAAGGATGATATCTAGAGGAAGAATTCAAGGATCAAAGGAAGGAGAGCCCACTGCCTATGTTGTTCAATAAAAGAAAAATATTGCAAAGAAAGGAAAGGGAAAGCCATCCAAATCAAGAAGACCTCCTCAATTTAATCGAGATTCTAGGGATTCAAGAAGGTGAGACAGATATGTTGAGTGCTACAATTGTCATTGAAAGGGTCACTACGCTCAAGATTGCCCCGAAAAGAGAGATGCTCCAAGAAGAAACTCTTCAAGGTCCTACAACAATAACCGTGGCTTCAACGGGTAACATGAAAGAAGAGTTGATAAAAGAAGGAATGAAAGAAGAAGAGACTCGCCCGATGATCGTGAAGATAGCTATCATCCTCCAAAGAGGTCAAGGAACACCAGGTATGAAGACAATGCTACTAGTCAATCTGAATATATTCTTATTTCCGCATTATCTAGTTCATCTCCTCCGGAATCTTGGGATAGTTGGTTGGTTGATAGTGGGGCCTCTCATCACTTCTTTGAATATAAGGAGGTTCTCTCTAATTTGGTAGACAAGGAGACCAATTTGAACATTATTCTTAGTGACAATACCACTCATCTCGTAAAAGGCTTTGGGTCTGTCAAATTTCATTTGAACTATGGGGAATCTGTCTTGCTTCATGATGTATTATATGTGCCGAGATTAAAGAAGAATTTGGTTTCGATATCTGCTTTGGAAGATAAAGGAATGAGGGTTGCATTCATTAAAGGAAAATTACTTTCTTGGCCTGCTGAATCCTATATGAGAAATGCCTTCACGTTGGGATGTAGGTTTGAAGGACTCTATAGAGTCACAGGAAGACCTCTTCTAGCTATGGTCTTGTTACCCACCACTTTGTGTGTGATATCCCTAGGAGAAATTTTTCTCCATGATGGACATCAGCCGATAGCTAGCAACACCTTGCAGCCTCCTACTAGCTCATTGTGCCATTTCTCTGCTGCCCGCGCTAGCCATGTGGTCCCTCACCCACCTGTATTGATCGTATGTTTGAAGGCGGGCCTCCCTAATCTAAAGGTATGTCTTGTCATTTGGTAATTGAGTATCGGGTTTACTTATCATGGATACTTATAGGTATGGACCGATGGGGGAATTTGGCGGAAAGAGTGGGCTTGGTTTGTGATCTTGTCCCCTTAATCTCTTTTGGGTGTTACCTTTGGATCTTAGTCCCGTAGGATCTCCTTTATTGACCATTTGGTTTTAGGGTGGTACTACTCGGCAAACCCCAACTTTGGGTTCGTGATCTCGCTCCCCTGTCTGCATATATTTTTCCCTTTCCACTCACTATATCCCCATTCATCATTTATCCCACCTAGGTCCACATAGCCCCCATGGGTCCACATGGGGTCAACCTCCCTATCCCCTTGCCCCCACCTTGGGTTAGGCGTGGAATGATGCCTCGGAGGTTGAAGTAGCTAAAAGAAAAAGAAAAAGCATAATTGGCCAAATTTAATAGGAAATTGTACCATAAAATGCAAAAGATGGTCGAGACAAATAATTAGGACGTGGGCAAAAGCCAATACATGAGCACTACCCTAATCCATGGCCATCACCCTGGTTCCATAGCCCCTAGATGAGCCTCCTTTATCATTCAGGAACCCATGATTGTCCCAATCCCTGGAGGGAAATGAATTGCCCTACCTAAAAGGGGGTAATCATTGCTACATCTTACGCATCGTGCTCTTATCCCTTTGCGCCCCGAGCATTCAGCTAAAGAAAATTCATAACAGGCAAAAGGCATATAAGGAAGGGTGGAAAAATCAAGGCCTGACACCTCATGTAGCATGATTGCTCCCTCCTACACATTATATACCCAAGTGTGGGCTTCCCTTCATCTGGCTACCCCTAGGACCCAATGTGTGGCCCAGGATTGCCCCTCTCACTCCCTATTCTATTCCACTTATTTATCACTTGCCACCCCCATTAGAGGGATGTACCTTGAACATACTCTGCCCTTTAAAGGCTAAAACCATTTAATAAGGTACTTGGTTAGACAACTTGAGTGGGCTCAATGGTTAAGAACTTGTGGTTTCTCTTGGGAGGTCACAGGTTCAAAACCGGCGGGGGTAGGGTTGTCTATTGCTCCTCATGACCAAGCTAGAGGGATAGATGCCCCCAATGCTGGACGCCTCGGTCCTTGCGAAAGTCATGAGTTTCTGGTATATGTGGCTTACGGGCTGCTACATATGCCTGGGGAGGTTGCTGTTCCCTGTCTAAAAAAAGGGTACTTGGTTAACCCCCTTTGGAGCCTAGAGACACTAGCACATGCCAAAGCCCACTACGGAACGGCATGCCATTATGAAGTGCCCATTTTGTCATCCATGGTTTGTAAACTCTATTACATGATTACTCTAATGACTGGTTGTACTGGAAGCCTAGGGGGCACATTGGATCTTATCCAAGATTATTGGTCGTTTCCATTTGGGTTTGGTCTCCCTATACGAGATCCTGACACACGAGGGATACATCAACACACATAGGGTGTGTATCGAGAGGTATGGGCCTCCACAACAGCAGAAAATGCTTCATTGACCCCTTCATATGTTCAGTGATTACTAGAGATCTACTCTTGGGCGAGGAAGATGCATCATGCCCAACCAGCCCCGCAAGTGCACCACACACTTGGAGGGCGCCCGAGGTCTTGTACGAGGACCCGATGATATTTATTACACCATCTGAGCCTTCACAGAGCGTCTATGGACATCTACGATCCATTTGGAGAGCCATGGGATCATTTATGTGCCCCCACACCCACTGGGAGCATCATAGGTCCACTACTTGCAGAACAAGGGGCCACCCCCTTGTCCATCATATTCCGAGGAATTTATTTCTCATTATGGCACTTCAAGATGTTACAATTCGTTGTGGGTGAAGAGACACGTCCATTTCATGAGGCTTCGTTTAGTTGAGGCCGACCTGAAGAATTTGCACGTGTGGGCATAAATTCAAAATCACACTTTTGCTTGTGAGAATGAGATGATTTTTAGATCAATTTTGGTCCTCTCGAAAAAAGGAATTTAATGCAATCATCATCTCCATTAAATGAGCTGTCCCAAGGTGGAATTTGGCCCTAGTTTCCAATTTTAACACTCCCTCTCAACTATGGAGAATTCCACCTACCAATCCAATTGCTATCACTGATCATCATGCCATCTTGTTGTCATGTACCGTCTTTGTCATCTTTCCTTTGCTAAACCATGAAGTAATAATGACGAAGAATTTTGATCGAGAGTGAGTCACAAGACCTCGCCACTCTCCATTGACAAAAGTTGGTCCGGAGGTAGAACATCTATTGATCCTAGCTCAAGTTTTTGAACACCATGCATCCTAGACATAGGGAGTACGACAATACATGATTCCTCCATCGGTAGTGCTATGGTCCCTATCCACGTTTCCCAACTCATTGGCCAGATGAGAGGTACTTCCCATGAGTCCCGGACTACATGGATAGGATGTATGTTGGGGCATCAACAGGAGAAGGTGAACCACTCATCCTGATCATATGCCATAGGAGAAGGTGAACCACTCAACCTATGCATATGTCAATCGTAGGGGAATGTGAACCACTCACCCTACACCATGTCAACCATGATGGGGTATCACAGGGGAAGGTGAACCACTCACCCGATACATAGCACACCACTAGGGGAAGGTGAATACTCACCCTATGGTCACTCATAGCTCCAAGAAGTACCCCAATTCCTCAGGAGATCCCAGAGCTTAGTGTCTAACTCATGTGGGACCCTCATAGAGTGTCTTTCCATGACTCCAAGTTTCTCATGAATGGCTAAGAATTTGACCTTCCCTAAGGGCTTCGTGAGAATGTCTGTGATCTGCTCATTAGTCTTGATGTGATGGAGCCATATTGCTCGCTGTTGTACCATATCCCGGATAAAGTGGTACTTGATATCAATATTCTTGGAGCGATTGTGGAACACCTGATTCTTTGAAAGGCGAATCCCACTTAGGTTGTTGCAGTAGATCACAGTGGTATCCAACACATGCTCAAATAGCTCACTGAAGAGCTTCCTCAACCAAACAACTTCACAAAAGGCCATACTAGCAGCGATGTATTCGGCCTCAGCGGTGCTCAAAGAAACCGATTTCTACTTCCTGCTCATCCAAGATATTGAAGCAGACCCCAATGAGAAGAAACATCAAGATGTGCTCTAAAGATCCACCACGCTGCCAGCCCAGTCAGCATCAATATATCCATGTAGCCTCAAATTCTCGACAATGTATCTCAAACCATAGTTGATTGTGCCCCGTAGATATCTCAAGAGATTCTTGGCAGAAATCTAATGTATGTGATGAGGCTCGACCAAAAATTGACTCAATGTATTCACAACGAAGCATATGTTTGGACGAGAGTTTACCACAAACATTAGGGCCCCCAAAAGTTGTCAATACTCGAAAGGATTTGCCAATTCTAGGCCAACAACACTTCCACAGCTTTTTGAAGTTGAATTCCAATGGAGTAGACATAGTCATGCATTCCACCATCCCACATCTCTCGAGCAGCTTCACAATATATTTTCCTTGAGAAAGGAAAATCTCACCTGGCCTTTGCTAGACCTCCAAGCCTAGGAAGTAGTGCTTCAACCCTAGGTCCTTTATCTTGAATTTGGAAGCCAACTCCCTCTTGAGAGGGTCTGCACTTGTTAGAAAGAGATCATCCACATAAAGTACCAAAATGAGAGACTTGTCCTTTTCAACCTTGAAATATAGGTTCGGGTCTCCTTTGCTCCTTGTAAATCCCAACTTCATAAGATAGCTATCAATACTCTCATACCAAGCCCTAGATTTTTTCAACCTGCGTACATGAGTCTTTCTCTACATAGACTTCCTCCTTAAGCGAGCCATGCAAGAAAGCGGTTTTGACGTCCATTTGGTGTAAGATCCATCCTTGAGAGGCAGCGAGAGCAATGATGGATCAAATAGTGGTGTATTGGGCAATTGGTGCAAATATCTCATCATATTCTACTCCTTCCTTTTAAGAGAAGCCTCGAACAATGAACTTGGATTTGAACTTTTCATCACTCCCATTAGCCCCATGTTTGATTTGGTAAAGCCATTTTGAAGTGACCACTAACTTGTCCTGAGGTCTAGGAACCACATCCTAGACATCATTATTCATGATTGATTCGTGCACTTTATTCATCGCATCCTTCCATACTTGGTGTTTCACTGCTTCTTCGAACATACATGGCTCAGGTTGAACAATGGTACTCATATCAGTTAAGTGCCCTTCGTACCTGTTCAATTTCTTGCTTTCACGAAATGTCTCCCTTGGTGCAACACGTCTTTCAACATCTTCGAGAGTATCTTTGTGCCACAAAGGTATTTTCCTCTAAGTAGAGGGTTCACCAAGAGATGGATCAATGGGATACATCGAGGCTTCAAAATCAGGCATCAGTTTATTAGTTGAAGATTCATCCTGCTCTCCTGCATCATCATCATTGTCCTTCCTTGGGATAGGAAGATCTCTGACTTTTCCAAGGGAAGAATCTTCATCGAAGGTGACATCATGACTTATTTCAACTTCTCTTTGACTAGGCACATAGATTCTATATGCCTTTGAAGTTTCACTGTAGCCTACGAATGTTCCTTTTTTCCCAGATGCATCTAGCTTGCTTCTTTTCTCATTCGACACATGAAAATACACGGGACAACCAAAAATTCTAAAATGAGATACATCAGGTTTCTTATTGGTGAAAACTTCTTTGGGGTCTTGAAGTCCAATGCTTGATGTGGGCATCTATTTTGAACATATACCATAGTGTTGGCAACTTCTCCCCATAGGAACTTTGGTAGGCCTTGGTCATGAAGCATAGCATGGATAGCTTCTATGATTGTTCGATTCTTCCTTTTGGCAACTCCATTTTGCTCAAGAGTATATGCAATAGTCATTGAATTCATTTGATTCATATTCGGTTCCATTATCGGTCTTTAATATTTTGATCTTCTTCCCTGTTTGATTTTCAACCAAGGCTTTGAAAGAGCGGAACCATTTGAACACTTCGTCCTTCTTCAAGAAATAGATCGATGTTTTGTGAGAGAAGTCATTCACAAAAATTGCATAGTACAAGAATCCTTCCAAAGATGTTATGGGCAACATACCAGATAGATCAAAGTGGAACCAATTGAAGAATGTGAGTAGTTTGAATCTCATTTGAGGGGAATGGTCCCCTTGTATGTTTTCCAATTGCACAACCCTGAAAAACACCTTCATGATCTATGTTGAATTTGAGCATACTTGTGACCATCTTCCCTACATCAGGTAAGGCTTTGTAATGAAGGTGAGAAAACCTCCATTGCCATAATTCAGATTGAAGAGAAGTATCATAAGTCATAGCTCCCAAAGGACTTCCTCCAACTTGATAGAGACCTTCAACCCTAAATCCAAGTGTGAATGCATCTTTCGGGTTCCTTTTCCAAATTTGTACCTTCCCATCAACGAATGCTACCTTGAAGCCTTTATCTTCCATCGCAGAAATAGATACCAGGTTCTTTTTCAAATCAGGTTCATATAATAGATCTTGTAGATGAAGGATTTGTCCTTGATTCAAGTGAAGAGTGACAATCCTTATCCTTTTTCGGGGTAGGTGGCATTGTATCCAAGTATGATTTCCAAATTAGTCTTCTTTTCAATCAAATTAGAGATGGCCTCCTTGTACCCAGTGAAGTGCCTTGAGACACCACTATCAATCAACCAATTGTCAAAAGTGTCCGGAGGAGAGGTAGTAGTGAGGGCAGAAATAAGATACAATTCGTTTTGATTTTGTACAACATTAGATTCCTCATACCTGGAGTTTCTCGACCTTTTGGGAGGTCGATCGTTTCCATACTGAGCAGTGAGAGCATTCCTCTTTCCTTTGTTGTTGAACTTGTTGTTCCTTTGATTTTCATTGCCTTTGAAATTGTTGTGATTGTTGTTGTTGTCGTCATCTTGTGGAGTATCCTTCTTATGAGTGCATTCTCTAGCATAGTGGCCAAACTTGTTGCAATTGAAACATCTTCATTCTCTTCCTTCTTTGAATCCTTGCTTGAACCCTTTACCTTGTGTTCTTGGACGAGCATTGTTCTTCCTTTTAGCATGAGCAGAGAATGCAGTGGGATCATTTCCATTTGAAGGCGTGTCTCTCTCCATCATTCTTGTCTCTTTTTGAGTGCATCTAGTCAATAATTTGTCGAAACCAAGAATTTTGTGATTGTTAAGAATAGTGGTGTTAAACACATCCCATGCTCGTGGGAGAACTCCAAGGGAAATAATAGTGAGCTCCCTATCAGAAACAACTTCTCCAATTGACAGAAGATCATCCTTGATTTTGGTAATCCTCATGAAGTAGGATTGGATAGACTCCCCTCTATCCATCTTGATGTCTTTCAACTTGTCCTTGAGAAAGAGGATTTGGTTTGCATTGTTTGCTTTGAACAACCCAACGAACTTGTCATACATCTCCTTAGATGTGCCTAAATGAGAAATGTAAACAACCAAATGTTTTTGAATGGAGTCTCTGATGATCTTCTTAGCTTTGACCTCACATTTCTTATACTTTGTCTTAGTAGCAGATGGTGCATTTGAAGGAGGTTCTAGTACATTTCCTTGCACATACTCCATAACATCATTTTCTTCCAAAGTCAAGTCCAAAGACATCTTCCATGCATGATAGTCAGATTTATCCTTGAGCTTATCCTCAAATTTGAAGTAAGATATAGAAGCCATTGAGGCTTTTTCCTTGTCCAACAGATCTTAGTGATTGCTTTTCCCTCTCTTGCTTGGGCTTTGTCTTCACTTGGGCTCTGATTCCATGTTAATTTTAGTTAACAATGGTATGTTCTCTGCTTGGCACAATTTAATTTAATGTTCCTTTAGTAGCCCAAATGGCAATTTCCAATTATTTTTAGTAGCAATCACATTAACCATTAATCACATTGACAATAAATGCAATAGAACATTAAACAATATGCAGAAGACAAGCCAAGATAAGAGAACATCGGATTTGGCGGATGCCAGGGAAAAACCCTTTGATCAATTCTTCTTATTATTATTCAAAAGTTCAGCAGAGAGAGAGAGAGTACAAAAGTCAAATAGACTAGCCCAATACAAAGTCAAATCAACCTTGTCAAATTCTACAGTCAACTGCAGTCAAACTTTAGCCCTAACCAGAAAGTCAACTCGAGTCAAAACAACAGTAAAACACCTCCTTTGAAGCTCGGTCAAAGGGAATCAAATTCGGTCTCTAGCAGTGGTCAAAGTCAACCCAAAACAATAACAAAAACTCTGGTCAAACTCGGTCAACCTGCGGTCAAATAGGCTTGCGGTCAGCGTTGTGTTTAACGCAAGTCAAACAACTCTAAAATCCTCTATTTCTGTGCAAGCCAATGCAGCCTAAAGAAATTGAATTTATGCCCTCAAAAGCACAGTCAAAACAGGTCAAACAACCTCGTTCAATGCTGGTTTGTTGAAGATTGTAACTAGGTTTGGTCTTCATAAATTGTATTTGAGTCAATATTTAATGTACTTGTCAAAAGAATAAAGAAAATAATTTATATTATCATTAAATGACTTATTAAAGCATGGGTTTCATGCTTGGGTCATATTATTTTAGGTCAAAAGTCCCCATTGTGGACTTATAGGTTTTATTCTAGTCATTATAGATTTATATTGATGCATCTTGGGCTTTTGAATCATGTAATTAGGTTTAGTATTGAGTCAAATGTGATTTATGGAGCCGCCACACCAAGTCGGCCTCAACACCAAGAATTCGAGCTCATCACAAGCATGCAGATCGAAATCATTTTGAGCACACACTCTCACATCCAGAAATTCGATATCCACTCTTGCATGAGGAAAAAGCGCGAAGTCAAGAAAGGGGTCAAAACAAGTGTGAGTTTGGACAAGCTGAAGTATTGAAAAAAAATCGAAATTTTGGTGTCTCTCTCTCTCTCTCACATGCCCTAGATTGGAAGATCAAAGTCCCTCATTGTTTTGGTACTGCTAATTGCTATTGCCAAAAGAAGAATAGGTCGAAGTTGATTTTGCTAAGTGTTGGTGCCTTGATAAGTTGTATTGGGTCAAAATCAAATTCCTAGAAGCAAGATCGAAGTATTTTCTCGAAGATCGAAGTCCCAGAAGCAAGGTCGAAGTCTCTAGGTCGAAGGAAGTGCTACATAGTGCTGTTGTTGCTGCTAGGTCGAAAGAAGGATCAAAAGGAAGGCTGATTTGGTGTGGAGGAAGTGTGAGTCAAGGTCTAGAGTCCCAAGAATACTATTGAAGGAAGAATTATTGACTGGGTTTTCCCTTAGAGTGGGGTTATGCCCTAGCTGCATCTGGTGTCCTTGATCTATGTGCTATTGCTTTGATATTTGCTTGATGAACTAAGAAGAAAGAAGACAATAAGAATCTAATAATAATGAGGAACATCACAAGTAAATAATTAAGAATAAGAAAATCTTTCTGCCTTTCTCATTTTCTAACATGGTATCAAAGCTTTGGAGAAGAAAGAAGGAAAAGGCAGTCTCAAGGAATTGATCACGGAAGCATAAGATCTTGGAAAAAGAGGATTGACCTCATCCTTGAAAAGAACAAGGTATTAGATGTAGTAAAGGGAAAAGTGAAGAAGCCCACAAAAGACTCCAATGATGCAGATAAGGTGAAATTTAAAGAATTGGAGTTGGTGGCTATGACTTTAATGGTTGAAGGCATAAAGGACAACCTTGTCCCTTACATAACAAACATTGACCATGCTTAGGAAATGTATGAATCCTTGTTAAAAATATTTACCATAAAAAACAAAGGAAAAGTAGCAAGCTTGAAAAATGAACTAAGGACTTCTAAGATGACTAAGGAAGATACTGTGGCCACCTTCTTTGAGAAGATGACAATAATAAGAGATGATCTTCTTGTCATTGATGAAATCGTGCCAGACAAAGAACTTGTGATCACAACCCTATTAGGGTTACCACCTTCTTGGAGTACATTTGCTTCATGTCTCAACAGTTGGAAAGAAGCTCCCACTTTTGAGGAACTATGGACAGCCTGCAGTCAAGAAAGTTAAGAATCTCATTAGTAACCAACAATGAAAAAGTCTCAAATGTTTACATTGTTCATCACAAGGGAAACTTCAAGAAGAAAGGACCAATGAAGACGATTGATATGCCTAAGATTGAATGCTATAATTGCCATAAAATGGGTCACTATAGAAGTGAGTGTCTCGATAATCCTAGAAACAGGAAAAGAGAAAGAGATCATGCAAATGTGGCTGAAAAAGAATCCTCTCCCAAGAGAGTGAAACCTGAAGAGAATGACATAAGGGACTTACACTACGAAGCCCCTTGTTCCTAACTTTAGATATTTCATTTGTATATTTTATATCTATTTGTAGGTTTAACATATTCTTGGAAAAACATTTTTTTCTTGTTTTATAAGTTTTAGGTATCCCTCAAAGCTTTGGAGGTTACCCACAACAATTCCTCAAGATAAGTATCTCATTCCCTCTCAATTTGGTTTCATATACTTGCTTAAAATTTTGATTATATTAAATACTAATCACCTCTCTACCTCTATTTCCTTGTCTAGGAATTAACTTGCCGAATCATGAGAGAAGGCCTCAAGGATTAAGAAAGAAGGCTTCGTAAGACACAACATTTGATTAAAAAAGGTTTGTCAAAGAAACAAAGGTATGTCTTAGATTATAAAGCCTTGTTATTCTCTTTTGTATATCCTTTCTATATTACTAACTATTGTTGTGTCTAGCTCTCCTGAATCTTTAAAATTCTTGCTTGGGATGATTCATCATCTGATGAATCTACCCACCTTATATCTTTGATTGTTTGCATAAAATAACTCTAAAAGGTTCTCTGGAAAACCATAACCTAAGGGTATGCTATTATTGTGTGAAACCCTATACCCACTTAGGGTTATTAATGAAGAAATTGCTATTTTGATTGATATATTGATGATGTCATGTTTGGTGTTTTGATATGATCATGGAAGCTCTAACTTATTAGGGTTGAAATGATGTTCGAAATCCCAAACCTTTGAAGTTTTGATATAATAAGGGTTTGCTTTGATATGAATTGAAACCCTAGGTTTTGGTTAGGTTTACAAGCAAAATCATTGTTATGTACTTAAAGTCCTACGAATGAAACCCTAGGTATGTGTTCATTTGGTCGAAACCCTAGCTTAGTCTAGGTCGGTATATGTCTAATGTATTAATATTGTCTGACATATGATATGCTTATGCATGATGGTAATCTCTTAGATATGTGTGTTGACCAAATTTCTAATGGTCATAAATCCTAGGGTTTAGAAACAAGCTCTAGTCAATGTTTGAAGTTCTAGGATGATGATGAGGAATCTAGGGTTTACATCGAACCCTAGTAAAAGCTATTCTTGTTGATTAAGCTATGTTTGATTGTTATGGCTCATGTATAAAATCTAGGGTTTACATCAAACCCTAGCTATTCATGTTGATCATGCTGTGATTTTTTTGGTTGTAAACTTGTATGGAATCTTGGGTTTACATAAAACCCTAGTGGAAAGTCTATCATATGACTTCCAAAATTTATTAGATACCTTTATTTTTCTTTTGACTTATTTCTAGGGATCGCTATATGACAAAACTAATCTTCAATCATCTTGATTAAGTTGCTAATGTGATTTAGGGTTTGTAACAAACCTGGGCTAGAAGTTGAAGTATTGAAGTATAATCTCTTGTTGATTATGTTTGTAAAGTCTAAATGCTTCCGCTACTGTAGGATATCATTATGACTAACTTCATGCCTCTATAGATTTAGTTGTACTTGCTATCTAAGTTGTGCAGGTACATCATATTCAAGTTGGTGAAGAAGTCCATAAGAGAAGTTGCTATGATCAACATGATGAGAAGGATGGAAGCCATGAAATATTCTCCAACAACGAAGGAAGAAGCTTAACTCCCTACATTAAGAGGGAGCCTGGATAGAAGAACTCTCCCTGGTTAAGAGGGAGGGCACAACATAATTTTTGATTGGCGAATACATTATGGAAGATATGTTGATACATGTGAAATAGGAAAAGGGATATTCTCTCAAAGATTCGACTGATAATCCTACTGAAATTAGTTGAAGAGCAACATCGAAACCCCGAAGGTTTGCTTTCATTATATATTTGAAAGTGTATTGCTAATTGGGGTTGTGCTTGTACAGGTGAATATCTCGAAGGTTTGATAGCATGTTGGTTGTCGATCAATTTGGTCAATAGAGATTTGTTGTTAAGGCTTTGCAAGTGAAGCATTGCCTGGAAAGACATCAAACCGACACTTTGTTTTGATATCTGGTAGGGAGGGTGACATTGGGTAGATGTGCACCTAGTTCCCTGGGTTGATGGTTAGTGAATAGGCCTGATGATACCTATAGAGGTTGAAATCTTTAGTCCATCTTAGTCCCACTTGGATAGATTGCCTTGGTCAGGAATCTAGTCCTTTGCATTGCAGTGCTTAATTTGTTGAAGAGACCAATGTATAGATTTCCTTGGTCAGGAATCTAGTCCATGGCATTGAGGTGCCTAAAAATTATTCATAGTTCACATAGTTGAGATCTTCCTTGTGTATTATGAATACCTCCCTAGTTAAGAGGGAGTGTTGAAGATTGTAACTAGGTTCGGTCTTCATAAATTGTATTTGAGTCAATATTTAATGTACTTGTCAAAAGAATAAAGAAAAGAATTTATATTTTTATTAAATGACTTATTAAAGCACGAGTTTCATGCTTGGGTCATATTATTTTAGGTCAAAATTCCCCATTGTGGACTTTTAAGTTTTAGTCTAGTCATTACAGATTTATATTGACGCATCTTGGGCTTTTGAATCATGTAATTAGGTTTAGTATTGAGTCAAATATGATTTATGGAGCCTCCACACCAAGTCGGCTTTGCGAGTGAAGCATTGCCTGGAAAGACATCGGGCCGACACTTTGTTTTGTGTCTTGTAGGGAGGGTGACATCGGGTAGATGTGCACTTAGTTCCCTGGGTTGATGGTTAGTAAGTAAGCCTGATGGTACCAATAGAGGTTCACATCTTTAGTCCATATTAGTCCCACTTGTATAGATTGCCTTGGTCAGGGATCTAGTCCATGGCACTGTAGTGCCTAAATTGTTGAAGAGACCAATGGATACATTGCCTTGGTCAGGAATCTAGTCCATGGCATTGAGGTGCCTAAAAATTCTTCATAGTTCACATAGTTGAGATCTTCCTTGTGTATTATGAATACCTCCCTAGCTAAGAGGGAGTATTGAAGATTGTAACTAGGTTCGGTCTTCATAAATTGTATTTGAGTCAATATTTAATGTACTTGTCAAAAGAATAAACAAAAGAATTTATGTTATTATTAAATGACTTATTAAAGCATGGGTTTCATGCTTGGGTCATATTATTTTAGGTCAAAAGTCCCCATTGTAGACTTCTAGGTTTTAGTCTAGTCATTACCAATTTATATTGACCCATCTTGGGCTTTTGAATCATGTAATTAGGTTTAGTATTGAGTCAAATATGAATTATGGAGCCTCCACACCAAGTTGGACTTCAAGTGATCAAGTCAGCCTCAACCCCAGGAATTTGAGCTCATCACAAGCCTATATATACAAGCAGATCAAATTCATTTGGAGCACACACTCTGACATCCAAAAATTTGATATCTACTGTTGCATGAGGAAAAAGTGCGAAGTCAACAAAGGGGTCAAAAGAAGTGCGAGTTTGGACAAGCTGAAGGATTGAAGGAAAATCAAAATTTTGGTGTGTCTATCTCTCTTTCACGTGCCCTAGATTGGAAGATCGAAGTCCTCATTGTTTTGCTGCTGCCAATTGCTGCTGCCAAAAGAAGAATAGGCCGAAGTTGATTTTGCTGAGTGGTGGTGCCTTGAGAAGTTGTATTGGGTCAAAATTGAACTCCTACAAGCAAGAGCGAAGTCTTTTTTCCAAGATTGAAGTCCCAGAAGCAAGGTCAAAGTCTCTAGGTCGAAGGTAGTGCTATTGTTGCTGCTTCCAGGTCGAAAGAAGGATCAAAAGGAACGCTGACTTGGTGTGGAGGAAGTGCGAGTCAAGGTCTAGAGTCTCAAGAATACTATTGAAGGAAGAATTACTGATTGGGTTTTCTCCTAGAGTGGGGTTTTTCCCTGGCTACTGGCCTACATTTGGTGTCCTTGATCTATGTGCTATTGCTTTGATATTTGCTTGATGAACTAAGAAGAAAGAAGACAATAAGAATCTATTAATAATAAGGAACATCACAAGTATCAAGAACAAGAAAATATTTCTGCCTTTCTGATTTTCTAACATGGTCAACACTAGTCAAATAGTCTGAAATTTTGCAATTTCGGTTTTGTGATTTAGCCCAGAAATTTTGTCCTAGCCACACGTGTGAGAAAGACAGAAGTTGCCCAAGCTGTACGAACCAATCTAATGAAGAGAGGGAGAAGAATGTGTGAGTGATGGATGTCTAAATGAGGTGTGAGGTCGCTTGTATTTATACAATTCGTTGTGGGTGAAGAAAAAGGTCCATTGGGCTTCATGAGTCTACATTTAGCTGAGGCTGACCTGAACAATTTACACATGTGTGGGAATAAATTCAAAATCACACTTTAGATCAATTTTGGGCCTCTCAAAAAGAGGAATTTAATGCGATCATCATCTCCATCAAATGGGCTGTCCCAAGGTGGAATTTGGCCCTAGTTGCCAATTTTAACGATTAGTCTTCGACCTTGTTATACTGCACTTCTTACATGATTCTTTATTCATTCTTGCAAAACTCTCCACCATTATTTGTACGCAACACCTTTATTTTCTTCTTTGTTTGATTCCCCACAAGAGCTTTAAACTCTTTAAATTTACCAAAGACCTTAGATTTTTTTTGAAGGAAATAAATCCATGTGTTCCTCAATAAATCATATGTGAATGAAACATAGTACACAGAATTACCTTACGATGGAATAAAGATAGGTAGGCCCAAACACATCATTGTGTACTAAGTTACTAACTCTAAGATTCCCTTTGCTCTTGTAGTGCTAGATGGAAATCTTACTTGATTCTGTTTATCATATGTGTAATGTTCATAGAGATCAAAATCAACTGTGCAGTTAGACATTCCTTCAACCGTACCTTTACCATGTAATACTTGAAGGCCCTTCTCACTGACATGTCCCAGTCTCTGGTGCCACAACGTTGCCCTTTCTCCATATACCCATCAATGATAGTGCTTCACAACAGATTGTACAGAGTTCCATTTTCAACTCCTTCCATCGACACCATTTCACCTCAAGCCATTTTGCATGTTTTTCTTTCAAATATAGTATGTACACCTACATCACTCACCTTTCCAATATGAAGTTTCTAGCTAGCTTTGGAATGTGTAAACTCCAGGGAGTGTTATAATCCTTCCGTTCTTGAGCAACAACTTAATTTTTCCTTGTTCTGTAATTATGGTTGTCATGTTATCTCCTAGGAAAACGTCACTTGCTTCACACCTTTCATATACTCAAAACCTCTCCTTTTGGGGAGTCATATAAAAAGCACTTGAGTCAATCAACCATACATCATGTTTTGCATGTGTTCTGGAATAAGCCAAGTACTCATCCTCTCCTTCCCTCGAAGAGGTCTTCCCTTTTGTGGAAGGAACATTGTCAATCCCTTTTTATCACACTTTTAAATTTACAACCCTTCTTGTAATGCCCAACTTTACCACATTTTTGGCAATTTTATTAAGTATTTTATTGGAGAGTTATATCTACCTCTAGATTTAGATTTCCCACCTGAGGAATTATTTTAGTTTCTATCTAAGGAATATATTCTTACAGATAAGGCATCCGTGCTTTGACCATCCATGGTTTTCTTCTTCATTTCTCCAATAGCAAGGATGGACACTCATTCGGTTTCTTGTCCCAGTCTGGTTGCACCTTCATCCGGTTTCATGTCCAGTTCTGGTTTTTAAAACGTTGTGACTCTATTGTGATGGTTCTATGAATCTATAATTTCCTAGATGTTTTGCAACGCTGGATTGGAAACTGGACTGTTGATGTGAAAAGTCCAAGATGGACCAAAGATTGAACATATGACATCATTAAGCTTAGCAGTAAGATAGGCAAGGGGACCAATTCCATTATTTAAAAACTGCCGACTGACGAGACTCCTATACCCCTTGAAGGTAACTGATATATGAAAAGTTACATATTTTAGCTAGGGACAAGCTCCATTTTTCAAAAACTTTTGACTGGCAAAATTTTATCAGCGCTGAATGTAATTGAAAATTACATATTCTAGCTACTTTAAATTGCTAATCTCAGTGAGAAAGTGCTGGGTGTATCTTATATCCAAGTATAGCCATAAATCAAGCAATACGAGAGAACAGAGGTGAGAGAGGAGCTGGATAAAATATATCATTACAGCAAGAGGAGGTTTGCTTCATAAGTGTGCTCCTGAAAGCCATGGCATGTGGGGCCTACTACTCAACTTCTAGTTGTTCTACATATCTGGGTTAAAATGAGATGAAAATGAAGATTAGGACAGCCAAACATGTCTATCCCATCTGTGAGGTGGCCCCAGATTGACATAAATGGCACCACTTTCATAATTTTGTTAAAAAGGTCAAGATGTTTGAAGTTTCAACATTAAATTGATTAAAGACTTTCGGTTTAGCTGTTTCTGTAGGCTTACAAAAGTATAGGAATAAAATCACTTTCTTTGATTGCAGTCTTATAAATCACCTTCTCAGTTTTCAGACTGAAACAATATGCCATATAGCTGTAGCGATATACTTCTGCCAAGGAGCATTTAAGCATGGTTGGGAATTATACATCATAAGTATGAAACTTATTTTTGGAATACTGTTTGGAATTCCAAGAGTTTTTTTTCTTCTTGTCAATTTCTTGAGTATTACTTTGTGATGAATGACATATGGTGCTACAGAAGAGTTCTTATATTACACACCATTTCTTTTTGAAGATTATATGGATTTAAAGTTCAGGTGCTCGATGACAACTGGTTTTTGCTCTTGTGATTATTCTGTTTTCTGCAGGATCTTATTCAGCGGCTTGAGCTCTCTGTCAAGCTGGGAAAACACAAGGGATGTGTAAATACTGTGCATTTTAATCCAACTGGTGACCTGCTTGTGTCAGGTTCTGATGACAAGGAAATTATAATTTGGGATTGGGCTGCTAATATTAAGAAGCTATCTTTTCATTCTGGTCATACAAACAATGTATTTCAGGCCAGAATTATGCCTTTCACAGATGATTGTTCTATTGTAAGCTGTGCTGCAGATGGACAGGTACATTCTAACACTCAATCTTAAAAAATAGTCTATAATGTTAAAGTACAAATACTGCATAACCCGTTATTTCATTTTTAGGCAGAAAATGAAGATAAGGTTAGATTAGATAATTTTATCAGTTGTCCAACAAATGACCACAAAAGTATGTCAGTGGGACTGCTGAGTACAATAATGCCAATCCAATGTGGAAGCAAATGGCTCCTATATAATAAAATATGTAGAAAATAAAGCACTGATCTAAACTAAAAATGCTGTTGTCTGGACCCTAAGAATGGAGAGCAGAACTGAAAGAAAATGTACAAGGAGAGTAAATAAAAAATCCTGAATTCATAGAATTATATAATATAAGTGTATCAGGGTCTGCTATAGCTAGTATCCCTAACATCTGAGATTGAATGGAGGAAACTTTGAATAGATGAAAAGAGCTCTCTTTGACTCATGTTTTTCTGTTTTTATATCCGAGGGCTATTGGTGAATTTCTCAAAGGATTATTGTTCAAAGTCATTCTTTCTATGCATGGAGCTTCATTACATATAACAGCAAATTGCACATGAAGACTAATTGCATGGTTTTCAGTTGATGCCAGAAGAATTGGCACGAGTTTGCTTATTTTATGATCTTAATGTAATGTACTTCAACTGCAGAAAAATTATATATAGAGCTGTTCTCTGAGTCTGGCCAGTTTCAAGATTATAGTATATGTACTAGCCTGTATGGAAAATTCAGTGTGGAAAAAGTTGGCAAAAAGTCGCGATTTAATCCTAAAATGGCGATTTTTTTCAACTGGCTGATTAAATCAGCCGACTTTTTGCCGACTTTTTTAAGTTTGAAAAACTCGGGATTAAACTGAAAAAGTCGGGTCTTTTTCCAAAAAATCGTAAGGAAGTTTCTTTAATGATTTTTTAATTTTTTTTTTTTTTTTTTGAAAAAATCAGGATTTTTTCCAAAAATGAATAATTTTGCATTTTTTTAGTTTTGCTGACTTTTTAAAAAAACTCCCAACTTTATTGAGTTTTTCAACTTTTGGACCCTTGCTGATTTAATCCCGACTTTGACTTTCTCCACATTGGTATGAATCTTGCTTTCTGATGTATAAACCTATGCTCATAATTATAAAGTATACTGCCATAACGTTGAGAGACATTTGGAAAGCTGTAGTAACTCCACTTGATAGTTTTAGGATCCCTAGTTTAAGAGTGAATGTGATTTTATCCTTTTTCATTTTGAAAATTGCTTCATTTATTTTGCAAAGGAAAACCTCATGGGAAAGTTCTTGGGCGCCTTCCTGCATTCGCTCTTTGTTCATGGTTGCAGGGCCCAAGCTATTGAGTTTTCTTGAGTGTTGGGGTAGCATTGGATGTGCTCTAGCTCCCAAAATTTGTGGAGGGACTAGAGTACATGAGATCTCCAAGACCCAGAAAGGGATTTGAGAAATTCCATCTAGATAATTAATTAATTAATATTTTTAATTAAGGACCCTAAGTTAGATTTAATTAAAACATGTGATGGAAATGGCTCAAGTCACACAGAACAAGCTTTCTTTTAATCTTAGCCATCGATTCAAGATTAGATCATGGCCGTTGGTTTCCCAACTGGAAAGTATAAAGGAAAGGCTTGGGGTCAGTTGGAGAACACACACACGGAGGCAAAGCATTGAGACTAAGTTGGAATTCTTGGGCGGGTTTGCTAAGAATTTCCAGAAGGGTTTCAACTGCGGAGAGGAGTAGTATTGGCTAAGGGGATGATCTGATCCCAGTGCCAAGAATTAGCACGAGGCAGAGAGGCAACAACCAGGAGCAGCGCAGAGGAGCAGGGGCAACAACAGTAGCTACGCAGCGCAAAGGGCTTCAGCCGCTACACAGGCCCAAAAAGGGCAGCGCTTGTTGATTTTATAGCATCAAGAAGTGTTCCAAGTCTCAAATTTGGTGGAGAGGCTTGGACAACAGTTATTCAGAGAACCCATAAATCGTTTGTGGAAATTCCACTTGGATATGGCTTTATTAAAATAATTAATTATTTTAATGTAGACCCTAAGTCAACTTAGGGAAGTTAAATAATTAAACGGTATTAATAAAGAAAAGTATGAATATTCTAGAAAATGAAGATCAAATCATCTTTTAATCTGAGCCATTGATTAACGATATAATCTTGGCCGTTGATTCATCGGCGAGAAGACTATAAGAAGAGGCTTGAGGGTCATTTGGAAATCAAGACGGGGACATTCTTAGTACCCGAAGGAAATTGATTCTGAAGCAAGACAATTTGATTTCAGTGGGTGAATTTGAAGAGGTGGGATTGCAAAAGCAGAAGGAGGGAGGATTCAGTTAACGGAGAAGCAGAAGGCAAGAAGGTGAAGGGAAAAGTGTGCTGATCGGCAACAAGAACCCCTCCACGCAGAGTTACGCAGTCCAGAGAGGGACTGCGCAGAGCTCACACGCTGGATGATGTAGAGGGTGTAGGAGATCACCCCGAGGGTTAAAAACACTTCCGAAGGTTCCAGAAAATTCAGCCAGGTGTATGCTAATTTTACTCTGTTCATCAGGGCTCTTATAAATGAACTTTTCGTTACTGAAGATAAATACAAAACCCTCATCTGCTGCACTAGTTTTCCCACATTGGGTTTTTCCGGGGACAATTGTCCAAAAACAACTGTGTTCACATGGTTGTTTCTATTGTGCTACTTGTGTAATTTTTGTTCTTATGCTTTTGGTTAGAGTGGAAAACTGCAAGTGTGTTTATTTTTGAATTTACTGAAGCATCTGTAAATAACTTATCTCATAAGTAGTAGGATAAATAAACCAATCATTGCAATAATAATTTTTAGATCTGAAAATTTCACATGGTATCAGAGCGAAAGGCTAAAGACAGAAAGGGAGGATTTGCCATGGACCAAAGATCCGACATCCAGAAGGGTCCACGTAGTCAGAGGGACTCACGCAATCCTCCAGAGCATGCATAAATGCAGAGAGAACATGACATGTAAGTGCTGGCATCCAAACTAGAGGAGGATCTTGCTTGTGTGTCAAGCACAACTCCTCCAAGTGTTTGGTATATTGACAGTGGAGTATCTGCTCATATGATGGGGGTTCGAGATTGTTTTTCGAGCTACCAAGAAGAACAGATGAATTTCCAGATAACTATGGGAAACAAGGCAAAATGTATCCCCGTTGGAAGATGTACCATAACATTTCAGACAGAAGATGGCAACAAGATTCAGGCCACGTGTTCTGCATGTACCTGGATTGGGGATGAATTTACTCTGTGTCTCAGCTTCAGAACAAGGGCTATGACGTATACTTTATTAGAAATAAGGTGTATGTCAAACATCTTAGCTGGAGTAAGAAGGCATGAATTGGAGTAAGGAGTCATAAGATATATAAACTCCAGATTGAATCCCCTGTGGCCCTGATTGGCAGTACAAATGACAGAGATCTGAATGAACTATGACACAGAAGGATGGGGCATCTACATCATGGAGCCTTGAGGATTCTCAAGAATACTGTCATAGGAGCTCCCGAACTCAGCACGAGGAGAGATGAAGTCTGCAGGGGATGCGTACTAGGGAAGTACTCTAAAGTAGCGTTTCCAAGAAGCAGCAACAGGGCCAAGAGCATATTGGAATTAATACACTCGGATATTTGCGGTCCAATGTCCACAAGCGCTCTTAGTGGTGCAAAATATTTTGATACCTTTATTGATGATCATTCCAGGAAGACTTGGATCTATTTTCTCAAAACCAAAGATGAAGTCTTTGATCGGTTCGGAGAATTCAAAGCATTGGTGGAAAATTCAACAGGAAAGAAGATCAAGACGCTGCGATCAGATAACGGTGGAGAATATATTGATAAGGACTTCACCAATTTCTGTGCAAGGGAAGGCATCAAGAGAGAATGGACAACTCCATACAATCCAGAGCAAAATGGAGTTGCAGAAAGGAAGAACCGGAGCAATGCTATATGACTAAGATATCTCTAAATTTTTGTGGGCAAAAGCCTGCAATACAACGGTATATGTGCAGAACAAAGTTCCCCATAAGGCCTTGGGGAAGGTAACTCTTGAGAGTGTGTTCACAGGCAGCAAGGCGGAGGTGAGCTGCATCAAGATATTTAGCAGCATGGTGTACTGCCATGTTCCAGATGAGAAGAGGAAGAAGTTGGATTAGACTGCAGAAAAGGGTTTTCTTGTGGGCTATAGTGAAAATGCGAAAGCATATCGCATCTATATTCCAAAGAGTAGGAAAATCGTAGTAAGGAGGGATGTGAAATTCATGGAGGAGAGAGCCTTCAGGAAATCCCGAGAAATGGCTACAGATACGTAGATTGAGGAGCATCAACTAGTGCAGCCTCA
This sequence comes from Pinus albicaulis, assembly GCA_034641835.2. Lineage (NCBI taxonomy): Eukaryota > Viridiplantae > Streptophyta > Pinopsida > Pinales > Pinaceae > Pinus > Pinus albicaulis. Next base: position 703,725,602 of record CM076584.1, read on the forward strand.
ACGACCTACAGAGGATGGGTCAAGTGCCTCTCCTAGGCACAAGGATTTTGAGGAGAATTCCTCCGAAGAAGAACAAGGAGAGGAGGTGAGACCACCCACCACCAGTGGGAGACCGAGCAGAGAACTTCAAAAAATTCTGAAGGATGCAAAAGAATTTGTTGGAGCCCCTAGAGATGGGAAGAGGGTACAGAGGCAACCTGACAGATACCAGGCCCTGGTAGCTCAGGTCGAAGAACCTTCCAGCTTTCGGGAAGCAGCTCAGCATCAAGTGTGGGTGGATGCCATGGTGGAGTATAGCTCCATTATTACAAAAGCCGTCTGGGATGTAGTCCCTAGACCACAAGACAGATCAGTTGTAGGATCCAGGTGGATCTACAAGGTCAAGTATGCTGCAGATGGCAGCATAGAGAATTTCAAGGCCAAATTTTTAGCTAAGGGGTACGCACAGAAGGAGGGGATCGATTATGAGGAAACATTCGCCTCGGTAGCTCGCTACACTTCTATCAGATCCATTATCTCTCTAGCAACGCAGATGGGATGGGAGATTCACCAGATGGATGTCAAGACAACGTTCTTGAATGGGGTGAGAGAGGAGGAAGTGTAAATAGAACAACCAGAGGGCTTCAAGACACATGAGCAGAAGACTCATGTTTGCAGGCTTAAGAAAGCCTTGTATGGTTTAAAACAAGCCCTCAGAGCATGGTATAGGTGAATTGATAGCTACTTGCAGAAGATGGGGTTTGTCAAGAGTGATGCAGATCCCAGTCTCTTCTACTTGAGAGTAGGGGATGAGCCGTTAACACTGGTATTATATGTGGATGATCTGTTTCTTACTAGATCATCTAAGCTCATCAAGGACTGTAAGGAGAATCTGGCTACAGAATTCAACATGAAGGACCTGGGGCAGATGCACCATTTTCTTGGATTAGAAGTCTGGCAGCAAAAGGGGGAAATTTTCCTGGGGCAAGGAAGATACACTACAGAAATCCTGAAGAGGTTTTAGATGGAAGACTGTAGACCCATGGCCACGCCGATGATTACTAACTGGAAGAAGATAAACACAACAGAGGATGATGAGACTGATCCCACATTGTATAGCCATCTCATCGGATCATTGATGTATCTGGTCAATACTAGACCAGACATCTGTTATGCAGTGAATACCCTCAGTCAGTTCTTGGTGGAACCAAGGAGGGCTCACTGGTCAGTAGCTAAACATGTTCACAGATATCTGAAGGGGACAGTCGAGTATGGATTGAAGTACACCAAGGGCAATGAGGTCCAGTTGAGTGGGTTTACAGATGTAGATTGGGCTGGAAGCACAGTGGATTGGAAAAGTACCAGTGGGTACTGTTTCAGTCTTGGATCAGGAATTACCTCTTGGTGCAGCAGGAAACAGAAGTCCGTAGCACTAAGTTCAGCCGAGGCATAGTACATGGCAGCGAGTACAACTTCGTGCGAGGCCATATGGCTTCTTAAGTTACTCTTGAACCTACTCAAGAAGAGGATGGATTCGACTGAGATTATGTGTGATAATCAGAGTTGCATTAAGCTCTCTGAGAATCTTGTGTTTCATGACTGGTCGAAACACATTGACATTCGATGTCACTTCATTGGGGACTATGTCTAACGGGGAGCAGTGCAGTTGAGGTACACTCCTACAGGGGAACATGTGGCAGATATCCTCACCAAGGCTCTGAGTAAGATTAAGTTCACTTACTTCAGAGAGAAGATGGGGATGGTCGAGAACCCCTTCCATTAGAGGAACGGATGGTCTACAGAATAAGAGGGAGCTGCAGTACGGATGAGGCAGTGACAAAGTCAGTGTCACAGGCAGTAGTACAGAGGGCAACATCGCAAAGATGAGGGGTTGCATTGAGCCAGCAGGAGACCTCCAGGTTATGCAGAGGCCATCCAGGGAAAACCTTAACAGCCCTATATGAGGGAAAATCCGTCCAGAGGAGAATGCTTCTAGAGAATCAACTGCAGTCATTCATGATGGCCAAGGGAGAAGAAATCGAGCCCTTCCTTTTCAGATTACAGGCGATCAGAGATCAGTTGTCTGCCATGGGAGCAAGGGTGGAGGGTGATGTGATGGTAAGGATTGCACTCAATGCAGTCATAGAGGACTGGGAAACTTTTGTCCAAAGTGTCTTGGGCAGAGCAGACTTTCCCAACTGGGACAGTATGTGGGCAATCCTTCTTAAAAAAGAACTCTGCCGATTCACCAAGAGGCAGTACAACACGAGATCAAGTAAGGTGAAGAAGGAAGAGGAAGAGGATGCAACCTTGGCATCAAAGAGGCAACAAGGGAAGAAGAAGCGTGATCTATCCAAGATCAAGTGTTTCCAGTGTGACAAACTAGGACGTTTCGTCAACAATTGTCCTCAGAAGAAGGACAAGGAAGCTTCTACTTCCAAATCTACTGTGGCGAATGATGGTTCAGAAGATGACGTAGCCATGAGCGCTCATGAACCACGAAAGTGGAGCGACATGGATATGTAGAGCAGCTATAGAGTGGTGGCGGGATCCTTGAGCAGCTCATCTCTTGGATCAAATCCGAGCTACGGGAGCTTTTAGACAGTAGCGAGATAAGTGGAGCAGTTGGTGCAGAGAATCACGGATGAAGCAGAGGCAGAGTTGAAGGCTGAAGGGAGTAGCGCAGTGCAGATGCAACAATAGTGCAAGGGTTGATGTGACTTCAACAACGCAGAGCAGAGCTGCAGCAACATAGAGGCTTCAGGAGGATAGTGCAGTGTAGTAGCAACGTGGGAGATTTCAGCGTAGGGGCTGATGTGATTTCAACAACATAGAGGAAGTTTGCTTACGTAGTGCAAGGTCATGATTATGTAACAGTCTCCAGATGACAACAAAGATCAACAACCTATGGAGCTTTAGTGATAAGGATGCAACCCAATTGACTTGTCTAACAAAGATTGGGCACGAGTTTCAGTTGTTTCTCTCAGCAACTTTAGTTGCAGTGCAACAGATGGAAGCACGGTGCAACAGATTGAGAGGGAGCTGCAGTACAGATGTGGCAGAAATTTTCACATGGTATCAGAGCGATTGTAGATCTAGCAGGATCACCAGCAGGAGATTGAGGAGTCCTTGCTGTAGAAAGCAGTAGTAGTTGCAGAAAGCCGGACCAGAAGGGACAATGCAACAACATAGGGTGCAGAGCCACGCAGAAGCCAGAGTGACGCAATCCTATGCAGTCTCCATGCAGGCCCATGTACTTACCGCGTAGAGGCAGCACAGAGATAGTGCTGGGACTATTTGCTCACGCAGAGGGCATCTAGGATGATGCAGATCTGAAGCCGTTGCTGTTTCAAAGTGCCCGAAGCAGTGCTGTAGAGCTTTAGAAGTTGCTGGTGGGGTTAAATTTCTGAAGATTCAGAATTTAGCCTAAGTACTAGGTGACATAAAGCGAGAGGAGAACGACTTCTCAGAGGGTTTCCAACCAAAGAAATCTGCAGATCGATCAGAGGATCGAAAAGTGCTGATTCGTTTGATTTGGCAGACTTCCAAGAGAGGAGGTCAGTTGTTAGAGGGAGCAGAGGGTGCCTGTTTCACCAAGGACGCTAGATCCAAATCTCTAGCATAGAGAAGAGGAGTTTCGACAGATTTACTGAGTAGATGGCACCTCAAGGACTATGTGATCAGGATAGGTTGGATGGTCTGTCCAACTTTGCAGTCTAGAAGGCTAGAATCCTAGTAGTCATGGAGGCATACGGTCTAAGGGACCATGCAGAAAAAGTCCTGGCCATGCTAACTGATGCTGCTCTCCTAGCGAAGCATGAGGAAACTGCGACACATGCCAAACACTTCATAATGGATGGGGTTAAGGATCATATAGTTCCACACATAGCTGACAAGAAAACGACTTAGGAGATGTGGAAAGCCTTAACTGCCCTATATGAGGGAAAATCCGTCCCGAGGAGAATTCTTCTAGAGAATCAATTGCAGTCATTCATGATGGCCAAGGGAGAAGAAATCGAGCCCTTCCTTTTCAGATTACAGGCAATCAAAGATCAATTGTTTTCCATGGGAGCAAAGGTGGAGGATGATGTGATGGTAAGGACTGCACTCAATGTAGTCATGGAGGACTGGGAAACTTTTGTCCAAAGTGTCTTGGGCAGAGCTGACCTTCCCAACTGGGACAGTATGTGGGCAATCCTTTGTCAAGAAGAACTCCATTGATTCACCAAGAGGCAGTACAACACAAGATCAAGTAAGGTGAAGAAGGAAGAGGAAGAAGATGCAGCCTTGGCATCAAAGTGGCAGCAAGGGAAGAAGAAGCGTGATCTATCCAAGATCAAGTGTTTCCAGTGCGGTGAACTAGGACATTTCGCTAGCAATTGTCCTAAGAAGAAGAAGGACAAGGAAGCTTTTACTTCCAAGCCTGCTGTGGCGGACAATGGTTTAGAAGATGACGTAGCCATGAGCGTTCATGAACCACAAAAGTGGGGCGACATGGATCTGTAGAGTAGCTACAGAGTGGTGGCGGGATCCTTGAGCAACTCATCTCTTGGATCAAATCCGAGCTACGGGAGCCTTAAGACAGTAGCGGGACAAGTGGAGTAGTTGGTGCAGAGAATCATGGATGAAGCAGAGGCAAAGCTGAAGGCTGAAGGGAGCAGCGTAGTGCAGATGCAACAACAATGTAGCGGTAGCAGCGCAGGGGCTGATGTGACTTCAGCAATGCAGAGCAGAGCTGCAACAACGTAGAGGCTTCAAGAGGACAGCGCAGCGTGGGAGATTTCAGCGCAGGGGTTGATGTGACTTCAACAACACAGAGGAAGTCTGCTTACACAGTGTAGAGCTGTGACTATGTAGCAGTCTCCAAATGACAATAGAGATCAACAACCTATGGAGCTTCAATGATGAGGATGCAACCCAATTGATTTGTCTATCAAAGATTGGGCACGAGTTTTAGTTGTTTCTCTCAGCAACTGAAGTTGCAGTGCAACAGATGGCAGCACGGTGCAACAAATTGAGAGGGAGCTGCAGTAAAGATGTGGCAGTGACGGTGGCAGCATCATAGGCATCAATACAGAATGGCAGAAACCGCGCAATGATGAAGGGCAGTAGGTCCAACATCGGCACAGAGACCCACACCAGAGATCAGTGCAAAGCTTCGGGGTGAAGCAACGTTGTACTAGAGCACATTCCTCGCTAAGAGGATGTGTTGAGTTTTCTTGAGTGTTGGGGTAGAATCGGATGTGCTCTATCTCCCAAAATTTGTGGAGGGGCTAGAGTAAATGAGATCTCCAAGACTCAGAAAGGGATTTGGGAAATTCCATCCAGTTTGGGAGATAATTAATTAATTAAAACATGTTTTTAATTAAGGACCCTAAGTCTAACTTAGGAAAATTAAAATATTAAATGTAATTAATTAAAACATGTGATGGAAATGACTCAAGTCACACTGATCAAGCTTTCTTTTAATCTTAGCCATGATTCAAGATTAGATCATGGCCGTTGGTTTCCCAACAAGAAAGTATAAAGGAAAGACTTGGGGTCAGTTGGAGAACACACACACGGAGGCAGAGCACTGAGACTAAGCTGGAATTCTAGGGCGGGTTTGCTCAGAATTTCCATAAGGGTTTCAGCTGCAGAGAGGGGTAGTATTGGCTAAGGGGATGATCTGATCCCAGTGCCAAGAATCAACAAGAGGCAGAGAGGCAGCAACTAGGAGTAGCGCAGAGGAGCAGCGGCAGCAATAGCAACTATGCAGTAGCTGTGCAACGTAGAGGGCTTCAGCCGCTACGCAGGTGCTACACAGGCCCAAAAAGGGCAGCCTTGAGCCAGCAGGAGACCTCCAGGGTTACACAGAGGCCATCTAGGGCAGCGTAGGGACTGCGTCACCTAGTCTAGGGTTATGCAGCTCTCTCCAGGCCAGCGTAGAGGCACGCAGAGGCTAGCAGGGCTGATGCATGGGCTTCAGGGGCAGCACTGAGGTTTCTAGAGGCAGAAAGTGGCTGAGTCCTATAAATCCCGTTTGAGGGTGTGGATCAGTCAAGTTTTCAGTCTCCAGAACAACAAGTTAGCTGTAGATCTATTTTTTGGTATAGAATTCTTTCAGTGATAATCACATTCAAATGAACTTTGTCGACGCGTTTCGAACCAACCAGTGTGGTTCATCATCAGGACTAGGTGAGAGATCAGATCTAGACATTGAGTTTAAATAGATCAAAAAAGGCTAAACTAACCGTTAGGATAACGGCTAGTTTGACTTTAAAAATTCAAATAGATTAATAACGACTAGTTTTATTTAATTATTTAATAAAATATATAGATCTTTTTATTTAATTTAATCTAATTAATTAGTTATTATTATTATTATTTTATTCTTTATTACCTATTCTATTATATTCTATTTAGTTAATTATTAATATTAATTTCCTTTCTTTAAAAAAATAAATAAAAAAAATAAAAATAAAATTATATATATATATATATATATATATATATATCAATCAATAAATAAACCAAGAAAATTATTTTTGTAAAAAAAGAAGGAGGAAACCACCAGACCACTAAGAATATAGAGCAAGGATCCAACACCTGCTTATATTCCAGCCGTCATCTCTATTGAGATTTATGGGTCTTTTTTCAATTTCTAAGGCCTCTCTTAACTTACGATGATGGAAATGGTCAATCCTAGCTATGACCCTCGCCTCTTCGATGCAGATATGATGGTTAGTCTTTTCCGCATGCTCAGCTAAGGCAGAGGTGCGGGATCTTCCATGTTTAATGTCAGCAACATGTTCACAGATCCTTTGGTTTATAGACCGACCAGTTTCACCAATGTAAGGTGTCCCACAAGAACAAGGAATAATATAGACACCTTTCCCATCTTTAGGGTTTACCTGATCTTTAACCGATTTAAGAGAGCTGCGAATCGTGCTAAGGGGCCTGAAGGAAGAAGAAACATTATGTGTCTTAAGGATCCTAGCAATACTATCAGTGGTTCCCTGAATGAAAGGAAGTCGTACATTGCACGACCACTGATTGGGTTCATTAATATTTTATTTTTAACTAAAGGACCTCTTTCTGCTTTAAGAAAAGCCTTAAGGCCTTGCGACTTACTATAACCATTTTTACAAAATACATTAAGGAGATGGGTCTTTTCCTCCACAAGGCGAGACTCATCAGAGATTATCAACACCCTGGTGGGTAAGGTATTGAGGACGCCTAATTTTTGAGCAGGGAAATGATGAGAACTAGCGTGGAGATATTGCTCAGTATGGGTTTTCTTTCGAAAAACTTGATGGGAGAAAGAACCATCATCATTTCTAGAGATAAGAACATCAAGGAAAGGAAGGCTACCATCCACCTCATAATCCATGGTGAATTTTATGGAGCAAGATTGACTATTAAGATGAAGGAAGAAACGATCTAACTCTTCTTTACCATGAGGCCAAACGACACAAGTATTATCAACAAACCTTTTCCAAAGCTTTGGCTGGTAAAGAGCTGAGGAAAGAGCCTTGGATTCAAAGTCCTCCATAAACAGATTAGCAACAATCGGGGAAAGGGGAGAACCCATGGCAACACCACATGTTTGCTCATAGAACTCACCTTCAAAACTAAAGAAGGTAGAGGTTAAGCAAATATTGACTAAATGGGCCGTATCGGGATCCAGATACTCTAACTCCCGTGACCTCCTGAAAGCCCTGTCCTCCTCGAACTTCACATCCCGCCTGACAACAACTCTCCTTTGTGTAGGAATATAAATCCGAAAGGCTTTCGATGTCTCACTGTAGCCCACAAAGATACCCTTCTCTACGGTAGGCTCTAGTTTGGTCCTCTTCTCCTTGGGTATGTAGGAGTATGCAATACACCCAAAGATACGAAAATGACCAACATCAGGCTTCTTCCCAGAAAAAGCCTCCTCCGGAGTCACATGCCCCAAGGCACGATGTAGACTCCTGTTCTGCAAATATACAACACTGTTGCAGGCCTTTGCCCACAAAAACAATGGTAACCCCTGATCATGTAGTATGGCTTTGGCAGCCCCTCTGATGGATCTGTTCTTCCTCTCCGCAACCTCGTTCTGTTGGGGGTTGTAAGGAACTGTGAACTCCCTCCTAATGCCTGCCTCTGCACAATAGTCAACAAACTCAGCAAGGGTGTACTCCCCTCCATTGTCCAACCTCAAGGACTTGATCTTCCGACCTGTCTGAGTCTCCACAAGAGCTCTGAAATCCTGAAACCGCTTGAAGACCTCACTCTTGGTCTTCAAGAAATAAATCTAGGTCCTCTTGGAGTGATCATCAATGAATAAAACATAATACTCATATCCACTTAAAGAAACATGAGACATCCAACCGCTCACATTGGTATGAATCAAGTCAAGTATCCCAGTCGATCTGCTTTCACTGCTAGAAAAAGGGGATTTGGCAAACTTGCCCATAACACATCCTTTGCTTGTATCAATGTGATCAGTACTGAAATCTGGCACACCTGTAGTGATCTCCCGCAATATCCTCAAGGCCCCATGATACATGTGCCCCATCCTGCGGTGCCAAATCTCGCACAGTTCTGAACTGCTAGCTCTACTGCCGGTACTACTGCTCAATGCCAAAAGGGGCTGAAATGCAAACTTGTACACCTTTGCATGGCGTACACCAATCACTCTAGCTGAATCAGCTGGAGAGCCCCTGGGATATATAAGCACCTGTCCTCTCCTGAACAATATCTCATACCCTCTGTCCATGAGGTTCTTCCTCATCCCTGGCACATATAGAACATCTGACATCTTCAAGGGAGGTTTGGTTTCCCTATCAAATGTCAATGTCCCCACACCGACTGGTCTAACAACGCTGTCATCTCTGAGTACTACCTCAATATCAGTGTCACTCTTTGAAAGCTCTGAGAAGTACTCACGGACTCCTGTCATATGACGTTAAGCCCCACTGTCAACATACTAGATACCTGAAGATGCTTTGCTAGTGGAGGGAAATGCACACTCCCTCTCAACCTCCATGGTAGGTGATCCTGCACTAGTGGACTCACAAGCAATGAACCCAAACTCCCGATCAAAGCTATCCGAAAAGTCCTCTATCTCTGCTAATGCTGCCATGGTCTTGTTCTTCCCCTTGTTCTTCTTCTCCGGACACACAACTGCATAGTGTCCCATCCTCTGACAATTCCAACACTTCACCTTGGAATAGTCCTTCTGCGTGTTCACCTGATTACCTTTACCTTTGCCTTTGCCCTCACCACTACTTGTGGAAGCTTGCTTCTTTCCCTTGCCTCTCTTGCCTCTTGCTACTAGTGCTACATTCTCATCCTGCTCAGCAGGTTTGGCTGACCCAAGTTGGCTCTTTCTGATTTTAGTCTGTATGCAATCATCCTAGAACCTCTCCCAAGTGGGAAGGGTCTCACGTGCACAAACCCCATCAGCAAAGTTCAACCATGAACTGGGAAGGCCATTCACTACAATCCGCACCAACTTAGTGGGTGGAATGACCTCTCCAACTGCTGCCAACATATCTCTCACATTAGTAATCTTTGTGAGGTATGCAGTAGCACTATCAGTCTTAGCCATCTTAATGGTCTTCAACTTCTCCCTTAGGACCATTTTTATATTCTCATTGGTACTCTGGTATAGATTGGTCAACGCTGTCCACATCTCATGAGCAAATCTCTTTCCTCTCACATGAGGAATGACATGGTCTTTAATACCATCCAGAATCAGTCGCTTACCCTTGTTATTCTTCTTGTTAAAGTCTGCCAACTGAACAACATCAATAGGCACATTCACAGGGTGCTGTTGGGTATGCACCATTATACCCCAGACTTCTGTCTCCTCAAAGATGCTCTGCATTCTTTCCTTCAATACACTGTAGTTACTATGCCCATCCAACCTATCCTCCACCCTCAAGCCCAAAGACAGGCTTGTTGTAGTAAAGGTACTGTTTTCTATGTGAAAAATCTGCTTGCTGTAATTTTTCTTCTTGCTGTCCCAAACTGCACTTTTCAAAGAATTGATTCAGCCATGTAAAATTTCTATCTCTAACCCTGGTTTTCAGTTTCTCCTTATTTCTCCCATAAAGTTAAATGCCCATTCCCATAGCCATACATTCAACAAGCTGGAAAAATAAATATTTTCTGAAAACACAAATTCTAGAAATTTCATAGTGCTGAAATGCACAAATAAAACTCAGAAAAATAAATCAGCCACACACGGAAAATAGAGACGCTGATTTTTGGTCAATATGACCCTGGAAAAACCCCCTACAACTCTTGGGGAAAACCAGTTTGAAAGCTCTTCTTATTTCTGATAAATAGTTTTTATAGTGAGAGAAATACTCAGAAAATTTCAGCAAGTAAACAAATACAACTTATCTCGTTTTCCGTGCTTAACCACCGCCTCGGAAAATGTGCAAACAACAAAATGGGAACAGTAATAAATGCTGTATGGTCTCCCTCGTTTTTCGTGCTGAGAAATACAACAATATATGTTGATGTACGGCCTCCTCTTTTTGTGTGCAGAACAACAATAAATGCTGTTGTACAACCTCCTTGGAAATTGTGCAGACAATAATAAATGTTGTTGTACGAAAACTACCTCGATTTCTGTGCACAACAACAATAGGCTGTATAGCATGCCTCGAAATTCGTGCCACAAAAACAACAACTTTCCTCCCTCGAAATCTGTGCCAGAAACTGTACGGCTGCCTAAGAATGCGTACCCTTAGCTACTGTATGGAAACTGCCTTTAAAAACGTGCCAAAATTGCCTTGTACTGTGTGCCAACCCTGTTGTACGGATTTGCTGAAATGCTGACTCGGTATGCGTGCCAAGGTTCTGTTCTTCTTCTCCTCACTGCTCATTAATTCTTTCATGAGCAGATTGAGAGAAGGAGAAGAAGAGAGCAAAGGAGATTTCTTTTGGGGAATCCCTAAATCGAATGGCTGAGATAGCTTTAGATCTAGGGCTAAGATTAAATGCTCATTTAAATCTCACTTTCTATTTTATAATTCACTCCACTTTAATAAAGACCCACTTAGTCATTTATTTCCAAAGTCACTTTTCACTTTCTAAATTCACATTGACTTTATTAAAGTCACTTTAAAATTAGACTTAGTAACTTTATCACTTTAAATCACTTTTGAATTAGATTTGACTTTATAACTTTATAAAGTCACTTTAGGAGAAAAATTAAATTCTTTTGGACACTTTTCCCGAGGCCAAAGATCAAAGCCTTAGGGAACCACCTATCCTTCGGTAACCAAATTTCAACACATATTTTGATTTGCAGTGCCAATAGTCTAGAAACTAGATCCAACTGTAAATATGCTATATTAACCAAAAAAACCAAGTGGACTATATTAATATAATCTCTATTGTGCAATTCTGGCTTACTACAATGGGACTCTGCATTCTGCAGTCCTAGAGAATAGGGTCTTGTTTTTGTTCAGGTCTCAAACTTAGCTGGTCACTTTGCTGCTTCTTTGTGTCTGGATAGTTCTCTTTCGTTGGTCTGCAAACAACCTTAGATTGTCTTCAAACAAACCACAAACCGAGTAAAATGACGCCTTGCTTCAGGCCAAACCCCTAAAATCAACACGGATTTCCTGTTTAACTGGCTCTTTGTTTGGATAAGACCCTCATTGTACCATACAAAAAATTCAGTTATGCGGCCCTGTGGTTATATGTGGCACTGCGACTGTATGTGGCCTTGCGACCCTCAACCCTGTGGCTGCCTGCGACCCTTGAACCCTAGTTCTGGATATGACCTCGCTGTCTCAAATTAGATCGACCTTCCTAAGCTGCAGACTGAACTCCCTCTGTTGGCCAAAGTGGTGCCAAATTTGTTCTCAATAAACTGCCTTCAATGAGCCACAAATCCAATATTATAGTAGACCAAAATCGTGCTAAACCTATAGTCCACAAAACCCTAGACCAAGCCTTCCAGCTGAATAGAGGCCTCTTAGTTTGCCAAACTCATACCGGATCACTCCAAGAAATTTGTTGTGCCAGAACGGAGTAAAATCTTTAATTCTTAACTGCATCAATGACCTGTGCCAAAACAAGAAGAGGAGTGACAAGGTAGGGTGTGATCGCTTCCACCAAAACTAGTCAAAGGGGAAAGGGGTCTTAAAATCGTCAAAGCCTCAGGCTCAAAGAAAAACATAAACAAATTGATCCAATCCAATGATGATCAAATGATTCTAACTCTCTTGTATTTTTAGATTTCCTTGTGGGGGTTTCTCCTCCTTAATTAATTGAGTGGGGTTCATAACAAACCCTAGCTTTGGCTTTTTTTTCCCAGCTACCCCCAAAATTTCCCTTCTCTACCCAAACATTGGGTATTTTGGGGTTTTCCCTTTATCAAAGACTATGGCCTAAAGGGATCAATAGGCTACTTCGTCCCCTGGGCCAATTAATCCCTTGGGGACGTTACATATATGATTTTATCATATTGGGACCAGTGGATACAGTGGGAATAATGCCCTTTTAGTTTATTTGTCAGGTAGTTGTGCTACCCATGTGACTTAATTGCCTCAGATAATTACATCTAATTAAGTTATGTTGAAACATGACTTTGTTACATTTATTATTTTGATTTACATCAAAGTGTTATCTTTAAGAAACTCTACTTAAGAAGGTTTTTACCTACATAGATATGGGATCATGCACGTACTCTTTTTTACTTTTTGATTCAAGATAAACTTCAAAGCAAACAAGACTTGATCTTTTTATATCTGTTGGAACATACTTTAGAATCTTCTTTAACAATTTGCTTATTCCTTTGTTTTTTTGAATTTTTAAAGAAATACAAAAATACATTTGTTCTTGTTGCATATTGGAATTCTCATTCTAAGAAGTAGAATCTTGGTTGATTGTTGCTTAGGGTGTAGCTTCTTTGCATTTGACTTTGCTTGAACACGGCTTGCTTACAAGCTCAAATTTGTCAACTTTCACTCGACAATTCTCTTTTGTAATATGAGACTACATGGGTTTCTCTATATGAACGTGCCTTCTAATGGGCTAGGGTTAATGTTCCACCATTTCTGAGAAGAGGGGATGTAGGAACAGGGAGATGTGGAAATGGGGAGACACATAGGGGGACATGTGGGGGAAACCCAAAATTTTGCGGAAAATTCAAGGGGGATGGAGGGATGTGAGGATATATATATCTATATGCATATAATAACATGTTTCAAATTCAAATTCAATAATGAAATACATTGATTCATACATCATAAATGATTTAATATTAGATACTAAAGTCTAAAGACTGGAATGGTAAATTTAAATTATTCAAACTCAAAAATAGTAAAAAGTGATGAGTCAAATATTTGGTATAAAGTCATCATATCTAGAGTCAACACTTAAAACTAAAAATGAATGTTGGACAATGAACCAATGTTATCAAAATCGGATTGGTTATCGAACCAATTCACCCCAAAAATGGGAATCAGAGAAGAATCAAACCAAAAAATTGATTGACCAAAAAGTACATAAATATTCAAAATTTGAAAAAAATACGTGAATATTCATGTGCATCCATATGAATCCAAACCATTATACACAAATATGTAAAGTTTCTCATATATATAGCACGTAAGGGTGCATATAACCAAAATAGCACCGAGTGCAATCCATCTTTGAACCAAAAATACATCAACAAAGAGGCTCTAGATGGCCTCTATGGTCCAAAAACAATAATGCTACAACAAATACCTACATATTATCAAAATCATTGCCTATATTGGGATGCTCATCATCAATACCCTCTCAACATTAAAATTAATTAAGGGAAATGTTAAAAATTTAAGTAAAAGGATGAAAATGAAACATAATAATTTAACATTACCATTAATTACATAGCATTAGCAGGGACATAGGGTAGAATATTAGGCTTTCCCACTTATAAATCTTTATTTTCAGGCAAAATTCAGGGGGGACGCCCAACTCTTGTTGAAAATTGGGGCAACTATGGGACAAATTTCCCCATAGGAAACCCATCTACTCCAAAAGGAAGCCCAACTATCCCAAAGGAAATTCCATTGGAAGAAAGGAATATTATTATTTAATATGGCACAAAATTTGGGCAAAGAAATCATTAAGGAAAAATATATTATTACGAGCAAAATTTGAATTAATAATTCCCTCCAAATTCACAAGCTGGCTTCATAATGTCCATGTCGGCCTAGCCTAATGGACATGTCCTTTCACATACAGAAACAAATATAAATAGGTGTCTAACCTCCATCATTTCGCACTAATTCATACTTCTTTGTGGCTTATCTCTGCGGCTTATCTAAGGCATCTTCTACGGCCTTGTTTGGTATTCTCTTGTGGTCTAATCATGACGTTATCTACGTCCTAGTTCAGTGACTTCTTGTAGCCTAACCTCAGCTCCAAAGCGACCTTCCCACAACATTCCAATGCGAGCTTTAGAGGCATTTTTCACAATCTATTTGTGACATCTATTGTAGCTAATTGTGGTATTTTATGAAGGCTTTTTATGCGACCCTCCTTAGTGAATGTTTTGGAGACATCTGCGACCTTGTTTGGTATACTTCTGTAGCCTAAACTCACTGAACATCTGTGGCCTAAACTTAGTAAATCTCTGGGATCTATCTCAGGTAACATGTGGCCTATCTCAGTGATTTCGTTGGTATCTTCTGCGGCCTACTACAATGGAATATATGCGACTCATCTCAGACCTATCCGTGGCTTCTTTCTATGTATGTATGCAACCCTTCTCTGGGATCTATCTTAGGTAACATGTGGCCTATCTGATTTCGTTGGTGTCTTCTGCAGCCTACTACAATGGAATATATGCGATTCATCTGAGACCTATCAATGACTTCTTTCTATGTATGTATGCAACCCTTCTATACACTATTTCTATGTGAGTAAATGTGGTCTACTTGTCTCTATTAAGTGGTCTTTAATATAAACATGGGGTCTGGTCCAGTTAGGTTTAAGAAAACTTTATGTTTAGCTACTTTGGCTTAATTTGGTGCGGCCCTAATGGCCCTAATCCTCTGCCATTAGAATGACCCACTAGGTCTGTTCTTACGTGACCTTTATAAGGAAGTTTAGGAGATCAAGGCTATCTACTTGAACAACCCTATTGTGACCTAATAACAGTAATATATAACCGTAAGTTAATATTGAGGTATGGTAGTCCTAATATGGTAGTATTATCATGACAAGTGATATCATATGGCGGAACCTTATGACAATGATTTTACAGCGATGAATGACATGACAATGACCTTAATGAATGACATGACAATGACCTTGATGAATGACATGGCAGTGACCTGGTTGTATGGCAATAACCTTATATGACAATGACCTTATTGTATGGAATTGACCTTGATATGGTAGACATGGCAGTGACCTTGATATGGAAAACATGGGAGTGAACTTTGGTGTATGACTATGACACTATGATATATGACTGTGCCTCTATGACAAAGCTCTTGATGACATCAGAAATTGCTCTAATGGAAGTAATGAATGAGTTGTGACAGTGCCTCTTTAGCAATGATATGTGTGGTTGTGACAGTGATGTGTATATTAGCGATGTGTGCATAGTCATCTCATAAGGATCTGGTTGGCCCTAGATGGCTTAATGTGATGTAAGACTTATGTCTCATGATATTTGTATATTGTATCTCAGCTGAGCATTTGATGAATTTCGAAGAAGACGAGTTTGGTTGGGTTTTCCCCTGGTTTCTGATTTAAATCTTGGTGTCTCTATTGTGAATGCTTTTCTTGTGTTGTTCCTTACTGTTCTGCTGCATTGTTGATGTTATTGTTCTCTCTACATAATTGCTAAAGATAAAATGATGATTTGGGGCAAATTTAATGTGAAAATGTTGAAAAAGTATAAAAGTTGCAATTATTCATAGTAGAGAACAATCTAGCCCTAAAAATTAACATGGTATCAGAGCTAGGCTGAAGAAAAGTCATTGAGAGCACCTTCGTGAAGACACCTATGATGAAGTTCATGATCAAAGCACAATGAAAGGGATGAAGATGGCAGAGACCCAAAATAATGCTAGGGTTTGAAGGAAAACCTAGGGAGACCTTTTGTTTTTGCAAATAAAAGTTAGGGTCTGGGGAAACCCCAGGAGATATGGAAAGGGCCTGGTATGATTAATAATTTCTTCATGTTAAGATGTGATCAGTAAGAAGCCATTCATTTATTCAAGTACCTATGATAGATTCAGAGAAACCTTAGATGGACTTGTCTCCTACCCAATAGGAGATCATATGATGCAGATTCAGTGACCGTTTTGTATAATTGATAAGTTGGGCTTTGCTGCCAATGTAAGAGATCAAGGATACAAGTAACACTCAAGAGGATGCATTCCTTCTAAAGACAACATTGGCATATGGTTGATGGATAGTGGTGACTCATGGAGGCGTGATCAAGAGGGAGCTGATAGTTTCCTACAATCCTCATTAAAGATAAGTACTTTCAAGGCTCATGTTATTTCTTTGTGACATTTCTCTTGTTTAGATTTATTGCTTTAGTCTATTCTTTATTATTCCTGCATGAATATTTGAATTCTTCTTTCACTAACTTCTTAGATGAGGATGTGATCTAGAAAAGTAGATCCCGAGGATCATCAAGATGCAAAATAGTGCAGGTGAAGTCCCAAGAGGAAGCTGGTGCAGGAAGAGTAAACTCCATGAGGGAGTTGGTACAAGATAATGAAGAAACCACTCCCCTATCTAGAAAAAGGATTACAATCCCGCCTCATCATCAGGTACAACTTCATTATATTTATTTAATTTGCTATTATTTCTTTTGCTCTTGTTTTGGGGTCTACATGTACATTAGATGGATGTAAGGACCAAGTCCTCAATATCGAGATTGAGAAGGATGTAGAGCCATCACATGATTAAGAGAGGCACTTTAAAATAGACGAGAGCCCAGATCTCAGATGAAGAATTGCAGTCTCCTAGGTCGATGACTATGACTAAAATAGGCTTCCTATTTAGAGGAAGCAGACTGTCATGTAACGATGAGATATTTTGAGATAAGGAGAAGATGAGAAGCAATATGTCCTTCATGCAGGGACCATTTTAGATGACAAGATGCAATAGTGTTAGATGCCTCTGCAATGGTAAAATTCATCAGTGATATGGAATATGCTTTCAGAGGGAGAGGATTGTAGCTCCTACTATCAGATGCACTATTATAATATGTTTGTGAAGTTGGTTTCCTCCATGATGAACTTAAGGAAGAAGCGTACTTGGAGCTACCTCAGATCTTTAAGACACATGAAAAAAAAAGACTCATGATTGCAGATTGAAGAAAGTCCCATATGGATTAAAGCAAGTCCCCTGGACTTGGCATGTTTGGAATGAGGGACATCTGATGCTGACTCCAACCACTCTTCATGATTGAAGGTATGTCTTTAATGTTTTATTTTATATATGCTAACAATTTATTTCTTATAGGATCTAATCATCTCATTAGTACCAGAGGGAGTTGACCTCTACGCCTTGGAAATCCACTTATTAAGAAGTGTATCATTGAGATGATGAGGACTTCCTTGTTAAGAAAAATGTATTGACATAGATTTGGCATGATGATTTACACTGAAGCAATTGAGAGAGACTCCTCTTCAGATTCAAATTTGATGGATCCCATGATGGGCTGGTAGTCAGATGAATTCTTGCTTTGCAACATGAGCTAGATACACCAGTTGCTGCTAAAAATGTGGTGAGATATCTGCAAACTATTAATCATGGATTGAGACACATTGCTAGAAACTTGATGGATACACCGACGCTGACTGAGACTAAAAATGTTGTTTTGGGTGCTGCTATAGCTTGGGGTCTGCCATGATTTCTTGAATGAGTTGGAAACAAAAATCTGTTGATTTGAGTACGATTGAGGTAGAGAAAATTGTTGCTAGCATGGCTAGCTACGAGGTAGTGTGATTGAGAAAGCTCTTTAGAGAGATGTTTGAGCATGCGTTGGACATGATTGTGATATATTGCGATATTAAGCGGAGGATCTTACTTTCAAAGAATCCCGTGTTTTATGATTGTTCCAAGCATTTCAAGATTATATATCTCTATATCTGGGATATGGTGCAGAGGGAGTAGTGAGGCTTCAACAATGATTTAATGTGGAAGTAGTGAGACTTCAACAAATGAGCAAGTTGCTGACATTCTCACCAAGCCTTTGTTGAAATGGAAGTTCTTGGTCATCAGAGAGTAGCTTGGACTGATGGATGTGACCCTTCCGGAAAGTGGTCACGACTAATCGAGAATATTGAGCTATGCTCTTCCCCCCTGTTTGAGCTCCCAAGGAATGGAGTCAGAGAGCTCCTGGGGTTGAGGGAACTCTGGACATTAGGTGTCTGTGATCTGTACCCTTTGTGGTAGGTTGGGTATCTTCCCCAATGTCACATGGTTCGGGTTCGAGAACGATGAAGTTCGATTCGAATTCGAATTTCTGAATAAGGTTCGTCATTAGGTTCGAGTATATATATATATATATATATAATTTTTTTTAGATATTTTTATTTTAATTTATATAAAAAAAAAAAAAAAATAAAAAATAAAAAAAATAAAATTATTAATATTTAATATGAATTTATTTACTAATATTCTAATATATGTGATATAAAGGATATTAATAATAAAATTGATGAAATAAATAAAATTAGAAAACTATAAACTACCATGTACCATGGTTTGTGATATAAAATATATTAGCAAATAATGAATAATTTATAAGATGAAAAAATGGATAATTATAAACCAATCATCCGACAACTGGTAACTGTGGACCGTTGTTTGAGTGATGACTTAGGTGTTACGACAGAATGATTATGGTGAATATAGCGGGCAACCTGAGTCGTAACAATGGAGACGCTAATTATTGTATCGAACAAATGAAACAATGCCACGGTGCAGATGCTAATCACTCGATGCATTAAATCAAACAGTGCCCCAATGCAGAGGTTTGCAATAGCGTGGCCGGCGGGATGCGGCTTGATAGGATTTAACACAGTGAAACATAGAAGAATCTAATTCAACCTCACAGCACCATGCGAAAGCAGCCGATGACATATAATCTCAACGAACCTTTCGCCGAACCCAAACGAACTTTTAATTTTTTTTGGGGTTCGTCGAATTTCGAACTTTAACCTTGAAGTTCGACGAACCCTGTGACACTGATCTTCCCTATTGTCAAAGCATGGTGTGTGTGATCCTTTTCGCTTATGGCAAGTTGGGTATCTGCCCCTACTATCAAGTCTGGAACTTGAAAGAGTATACACCTGTATGCACCCTAGCCACAAGCTGGGCTTGTTGGGATTGCTACCCATCTGGGCAATGGGTGAGGAGACTTGGGTGTGTGTGATCCTTACCATTGGTAAGTTATCTCCCCCAAGGCAGAGGATGCATGTGTTCTATCATTGATTCCTTAAGGATTAAGATGGGAAGATCAACGGAAAATAGGATGGCTGTGATCCTTACCTCTCATGGTAAGTGGTATCTTGCCTATTGTCATCAGACAATAGGATGGTTGTGATCCTTACCTCTCATGGTAAGTGGTATCTCGCCTATTGTCATAAGTCAATAGGATGGTTGTGATCCTTACCTCTCATGGTAAGTGGTATCTTTCCTATTGCCATCGGATAATAGGATGGTTGTGATCCTTACCTCTCATGGTAAGTGGTATCTCGCCTATTGTCATAAGTCAATAGGATGGTTGTGATCCTTACATCTCATGGTAAGTGGTATCTCACCTATTGATATTGGATATAGGGCGGAAGATTTATCTCTCCTATGATGATTCTTCTTCTTTAGATCGAGACATCATTGTTCAGCAAAGATGAAGGTCATGTAACTTGACCTAGAAACCAGTAGGGTTTGGAGGATCTATTTAATCTCCCATACCGTTGATTGTGGATTATTCTTCTTCTACGAGACAAGATGAGATGAGATGAGATGAGATGGGACGAGATAAGACATGATGCAACAATGATGAGACATCCAAGTTGAGACTGATGATGCAGATGGAAATTCCTCCCTAGCCGATAGGGAGTGTTGAAAATCGCGGAAGCTATGGGATGGATATCCTAAAGGAAACCCATTTGCTCCAAAAGGAAGCCCAACTGCCCCAACGAGAATTCAATTGGAAGAAAGAAATATTATTATTTAGTATGGCACAAAATTTGGGCAAAGAAATCATTAAGGAAAAATATATTATTATGAGCAAAATTTGAATTAATAATTACCTCCAAATTCACAAGTCGGCTTCATAATGTTCATGTCAGCATACCCTAATGGACGTGTCTTGTCACATACATATCTTGTCACATACATAAACAACTATAAATAGGTGTCTAACCTCCATCCTTTGGCACTAATTCAAACTTCTTTGTGGCTTCTCTCTTATCTAAGGTATCTTCTAGGCCTTGTTTGGTATTCTCCTGTGGTCTAATCATGACATTATCTGCGGCCTAGTTTAGTGACTTCTTGTGGCCTAACGTTAGTTCCAAAGCGGCCTTCCTGTGGCATTCCAATGCGAGCTTTAGAGGCATCTTTCACAATCTATCTGCGACATCTATTGTAGTTAATTGTGGTATCTTATGAAGGCTTTTTATGTGACCCTCCTCTGTGAATATTTTGGAGACATCTACGACCTTATTTGGTACGCTTCTGTGGCATAAACTCAGTGAAAATCTGTGGCCTAAACCTAGTAAATCTCTGCTATCTAACTCAGTGATTTCGTTGGTGTCTTCTGCGACCTACTACAGTGGATTATATGCAACTCATCTTAGACCTATCAACGGCTTCTTTCAATGTATGTATGCAACCCTTCTATATGTTATTTCTGTGTGAGTAAATGCAGCCTACTCGTGTCTATTATAAGTAGTCTTTAATATAAACATGGGGTCTGTTCCAGTTAGGTTTAAGCAAACTTTATGTTCAGCTACTTTGGCTTAATTTGGTGCGGCCCTAATGGCCCTAATCCTCTGCCGTTAGAATGACCCACTAGGTTTGTTCTTATGTGACCTTCATAAGGATAGTTAGGAGATCAAGGCTGCCTACTTAAACAACACTATTGTGACCTAATAAAGTGACATACAATTGTAAGTTAACATTTGGTATGGCAGTCCTAATATGGCAGTATTATCATGACAAGTGATATCGTATGGAAGAACCTTATGACAATGATTTTATAGTGATGAATGACATGACAATGACCTTAATGAATGACACGACAATGACCTTGATGAATTACATGGTAGTGACCTGGTTGTATGGAAATAACCTTGTTGTATGAAAATGACGTTATTGTATGGAAGTGACCTTGATATGGCAGTGAACTTTGGTGTATGACAGTGACACTAGATATATGATTATGCCTCTATGAAAATACTCTTGATGACATCAAAAATCGCTCTAATGGCAATAATGATTGAGTTGTGATAGTGCCTTTATAGCAATGATACGTGACAGTCCCTCTATGACAAGGATGTGTGGCTGTGACAATGGTGTGTGGACAATGATCTCAGAAGGATTTGGTTGGCCTTAGATGGCCTAATGTGATTTGTGATAGTGCCTTTATAGCAATGATATGTGACAATCCCTCTATGACAACGATGCGTGGCTGTGACAATGATGTGTGGACAATGATCTCAAAAGGATTTGGTTGGCCTTAGATGGCCTAATGTGATGTAAGACTTATGTCTTACGATGAATTTCTAAGAAGAAGAATCTGGTTGGGTTTTCCCCCTTGTGGGGTTTTGCTCTGGTCTCTGACCTAAATCCCGGTGTCTATTATGTCTGCTTTTCTTCTGTTGTTCTTTATTGTTCCATTGCATTGATGATGTTATTGTTCTCTCTACATAATTGATAATGATAAAATGATGATTTGGGGTGAATCTAATGTGGAAATGTTGAAAAAGTATAAAAGTTGTAATTATCGACAACAAAGGAGAATCTAACCCTAAAATTTAACAACCCTTTTTGAGGGGGGACATCCACAAGCACCCCTTTTGGGGAAACACCTCCCCCACATTTGCCTACGTGGCTAGGTAGGCAGAATACGATCATATTTTAAATCAAAGGCATGGTAAAAATCCCACAAAATTGGGCCAACAATCATTCCAAATGGTAATATTGGCCTTTAAAGCAAAAGTACATGTCTATAAAGGGCTGCACAAGCCACGTCAACTATATAAAAGTGTAAATTTTTGTAGATGTTCTATGCTTGATGCAACTTTACTTTTTATCCCAATATCAATCAACCATCACATAAACAAGAAAGTAAGATGCTGATAGAACATACCAACAGATCGACAGAAGACAAGCCAAAATATATGTGTGTTGGTGCGTTACAGTAGTCAGCAGGATGCTTCAACTAGCAAAGTCTCAATAAGGTCAGCCAACCAGAAGGGTCACACAATCCTCTAGGACTGCCAAAACAGTCAACCCCAAAAGTCAACAAAATTCAACGTTGTCAATCAACGGTCAACGCAAACAACAGTGGCAGCAAGGTCAACGCAGCCAAGTCAAAGTCAACGTTCAGCCTTAGGAATTGTGCCAAAAAATGCGGATTCAGAAAATCGAAAGTTTGGGAGAGTTTCAAGTCAATTTGACCATGCGTTGACCAAAGTCAATGCGAGTCAATTGCTGTGGTAAACTCTAGGCTGAAAACAGAAAAGTCTCCTTGCTGCAATTTCCCACGTGTGAAGAGAGGAGCCTCCAAGTGATCGAACCAATCAAATGAGGAGAGAGAAATGTGTGAGGAAGTGATGAGTGAAAATGTCCTCCAACGTTGACCAATTTATATCCATCAATGAGGGTGTGTGACACAACTGTTGGGCCTCCAAACCTTTAGGCCGACCTGCACATATTTTGAATAAATTCAAAATAAATGTTCTGCTCATCGGATCAAGATGATCTTTAGATCGATCTTGCACCTCTCCTAAAGAGGAGTCCAATAAAAATATTGGCATCTTCATCCAGACTGTATCATGGAGTTTGAACTAGTCGTCCAAAAATTACTCCTCTTCCAACTAGGGAGAGAACTGAACCACTAGAATCCTAAACATCGCAAGGCCATCCCACCAGAATTTGCTTGTCAGCTTATTTATTTTGGGGGGGGGGGTATGGGTCATCATAGCACATCATCCTGCTGACAGATTTCACCTTATGTTCTAAAACTCAATAGACTCAAAAAGAGTCTCTACACAACCCTAAAGTTCGTTTATCCACCTAAAAGTCAGCTGGAGGTTAGAATCACCAAGACTTAAGAGAGTCAGAGAATACAACCTCGAAGCGACTTCACCGTCCAATGCACGGGGAAGTCCGAAATCTCAATGCAGACTTCTGATCCCATCAGCGTGGTTAAGACAGTGCCATCCAGATAGAGAGTACGGCACCGATGCATCTACTCGCCTGCTACTAGCCTTTATTTTCCACCATCAAGCAATGAGAAAAGCCTCCATGAGCCCTGAACTCAATGCGTAGGATGCATATGGGGCATAGATCATGAGAGGTGAACCAACTCAATCATCATAACGGTGGAGCAGAAGCACGCCAACAAGGTTCGGCAAGCCTAGCCTTGTGGTTGCTTATAGCTCCAAGAAGCTATCCCCAAAGACCCCTAGAGCTCCTAGAGCTCATCGTCCAATAGGACCCTTAGAATAGGGTCATTCCACGATACCAAGTTTCTCACGGAAGGTTAGGAACTTGACCTTCCCAGGGGCTTTGTGAGAATATCCGCAATCTACTCATCAGTTCCTATATGATCGAGCCTTATGGCGCCTCGTTGTACCATATCTCGGATAAAGTGGTACCTGATATCAATATGCTTGGATCGATCATGGAACACAGGATTCTCGGACAGCTGAATCCCACTCTGGTTATCATAGAGTATCTTGGTGGTATCTAGCACATGCCCGAACAACTCACTGAAGAGCTTTCGCAACCAGACTGCTTCACAATAGGCCATACTTGCTGCAATGTATTCGGCCTCCGCGGTGCTCAAAGCCACCGACTTTTGCTTCTTGCTCATCCATGATATCGAAGCATAACCAAGTGTGAAGCAACATCCCGATGTGCTCTTACGATCCACCACACCGTTAGCCCAATCGACATCAGTATATCCATGGAGTGTCATGCTCCTGGCAGTGTATCTCAACCCATGGTTTATCGTGCCTCGAAGATATCTCAACAGATTCTTGGCATCAACCCAGTGAAAGTGATGAGGCTCAACCATATGTTGACTCAAAGTGTTCACTGCAAAACATACGTCCAGATGGGTGTTCACTAAGAACATCAGGGCCCTACGAGTTGACGATACTTAGTAGGATTTGCTAGCACAAGCCCAGCAGCGCTGCCACTCAACTTCTTGAAGTTGAGCTCCATCGATGTCGACACGGACTTACAATCCACCATGCCAAATCTTTCCAGAAGCTTCACAATATATTTTCCTTGAGAAAGGAAAATATCACCAGGTCTCTGCCAGACCTCTAGGCCTAGGAAGTAGTGCATCAGTCCTAGGTCCTTCATCTCGAACTCAGCAGCGAGCTCCCTCTTGCACTGATGAATGAGAGGGTCAACACCTGTTAGGAAGAGGTCGTCCACATACAACACCAGAATGAGAGGCTTTTCTCTATCAACTGAAGCAAAGGTTCAGATCAAAGACACTGCTATTTTGCCCGCGCCTGTATCGTGAAGCTATCGTGTCCTCTAGCACTGCTCGGTGCTTGCCTCCAAACCCAGGAGAGGCTTTCCAACTCACAGATAGGGGTGTCCCGATCTTGACTTTCAATCCCAGGTTGCTCCATATGCACCTCTTCCTTTTGCGTCTCTCACATCCATCTGATGAAGACTCCATCCTTGCGTAGCAGCAAGGGCTATAATTGATCGAATGGTGGTATATCGTGCCACAGGTGCAAATATGTCATCATAGTCAATTCCTTCCTTTTGAGAGAAGCCACGGTTAACAGACCTTGCCTTGAACTTTTCAGCACTCCCATCAGATCCATGTTTGATCTTGTAGAGCCATTTCGCGGTGACAACTGCTGGCTCTCCGTCTCCTACTAGAACCACATCCTGGACACATTTTTCATTATGTGGACTCTACACTTCTACGTGAGACCCTTCCACTGATGCTTTACGGCCTCAAAGATCTGTTAGATTGCAGATAGCACTTCATGTCGCTAGATACCCTTGGTATCTTCCACACCCGTCTTCGAGCTGCATGGAAGGCCCCTCAACATAAGGTCCTACAGGCATCCTTGAGAGTGTCCCTGAGCCATGATGGTCTTTTCCTCATTGAAGGAGGTGGATCGATCGGGTCCATCGGTCCTTCAACATCGGGCATCGTCTCATCCTTCGATTCTTCTTGATTTCCAGGCCTTGCTTCATGATCTTCCTTAGATCTCGGAAGATTGACTACTTTCCTCAGGGAAGCATCTTCGTCAAAGGTAACATCGTGGCATATCTCCACTTCCCTTTGACGAGGCACATAGACTCTATAGGCCTTCGAAGTTTCGCTGTAGCCCACAAACATTCCCTTCTTCCTAGAAGCATCCAGCTTGCTCCTCTTCTCCTTCGGCACATGAAAATAAATAGGTCATCCAAAAACTCTAAAATGTGAGACGTCAAGTTTCTTACCAGAGAAAACCTCTTCCGGAGTTTTGGAGTACAGGGCGGAATGTGGGCATCGGTTTTGTATGTACATAGCAGTGTTTGCAACTTCTACCCACAGAAACTTTGGTAGACCTTGGTCACATAGCATGGCATGAGTAGCTTCCACAATGGTCCTATTCTTTTGTTTAGCAATGCCATTCTGCTCAGGAGTATAGACAATTGTGGTCTCTCTCTTGATGCCAGCTTCTCTGCAAAAGTTCTTGAACTCCTTCGTCTCATATTCAAGGCCATTATCGGTCTGTTGGATAATATCACATGTCATCGCTCCCAGTGGACTTCCTCCAACCTGGTAGAGTGTATCAACTCTAAACCCAATCGTGATAGCTTCCTTGAAACTCTTCTTCCAGATACGCACCTTCCCATCAATGAACGCCACATTGAAACCTTTGTCTTCCATGGCCAAAATAGACACAAGGTTCTTCTTCAAATTAGGTACATATAGTACATCTTGCAAGCGGAGGATTTGATCTTCAAAGAAGTGGAGGGTCACAGTCCCTGTCCCTTTCACGGGATATGTGGCATTATCTCCAAGGATGATTTTCAGATTAACATCCTTCTCAACCATATTAGAAAGTGCTTCTTTGAACCCAGTGATGTGCCTTGAGGCACCACTATCTATCAACCAAACATCCATAGTGTCGGGTGGAGATGCAACAGAGAAGGCAAATACAAAAATGAATTCATTTCTTTTATCAACAACATTTGATTCCTCATACCTAAATTTTCTCGACCTTTTGAAAGGTTGCCCATTTCCGCTGGAGGAAGCCTTCCTCTTTCCCTTGAACCTGTTGTTCCTTTCATTGCCATTCCTTCGCTTGTTGTTGTTGTCATCATCATCAGGAGAATCCTTCATGAAAGGGCATTCTCTAGCATAGTGACCTGGCTTGTGACAAGTGTAACACTTGCCTTTCTTTCCTTGGGCCCCTCTGCTCTTCCTTTGTTCCTTGGACCACCGAAGTTCTTCTTCTTAGTATGAGCAGCGAAGGCAACATTTCCTTCATTTTCATATTCCTTCATCCTTGTCTCTTCTTGTACGCATCTCGATAATACTTCGTCAAAATCAGGTAGGACATTGTTATTGAGAATGGTAGTGTTGAATACATGCCATTTAGATGAGAGACCTCCAAGTGCAGTGAGAACCATCTCTCGATCAACGATTGTCTCCCCAATAGCCAGAAGATTATTCCTAATTTCGGTCAACTTCAGAAAATATGATTGAATAGACTCATCCTAGCCTTTCTTCAGATTCTTCAATTGGTTCTTGAAGTAGTACTTGATTTGCATTGTTGGCCTTGAACATGTTGACCAACTTATCATACATCTCCTTGGATGTGCCCAGCTCAGAGATGTAGGCAACCAGACTCTTATGAATTGAGTCCCTTATCATCAGCTTTGCTTTGATTTCCCCTTCTTATACTTTGATTTGGCAGCAGCCGTTGCAGTGGATGGAGGTTCTTGGATTTTACCCTGCACATAGTCCATGACATGATCTTCCAAATTAAGATCCAATGTCATCTTCCAGGCATGGAAGTCATCCTTCCCAGTCAATTTGTCATCAACCTTAAAGCCATTGTAGTTTAAGGAACCTATTCTCTTCTTCGACGATTGCTACAAACTAGGGCTTTGTCTTCACCTTAGCTCCGATACCATGTCAATTTTTGTAGATGTTCTATGCTTGATGCAACTTTACTTTTTATCCCAATATCAGTTAGCAATCACATAAACAAGAAATTAAGATGCTGATAGAACATACTAGTAGATCGATAGAAGACAAGCCCAAATATATAGGTGTGTTGGTGTGTTACGGGGGTTAGCAGGATGCTTCAACCATCAAAGTCTCAATACGGTCAGCCAACTAGAAGTGTCACACAACCCTCTAGGACAACCAAAACAGTCGACCCCAAAAGTCAACAAAAGTCAACGCTGCCAGTCAACAGTCAATGCAAACAGCAGCAGCAGCAAGGTCAATGCAACCAAGTCAAAGTCGATGTCTAGCCTCGGGAATTGTGCCAAAAAATGCGGATTTAGAAAATCGAAGGTTTGGGAGAGTTTCAAGTCAATTTGACCATGCGTTGACCAAAGTCAACGCTGGTCAATTGCTGCAGTAAACCCTAGGCCTAAAACAGAAAAGTCTCCTTGCTGCAATTTCCCACGTGTGAAGAGAGGAGCCTCCAAGTGATCAAACCAATCAGATGAGGAGAGAGAAATGTGTGAGGAAGTGATGAGTGAAAATGTCCTCCAACATTGACCAATTTATATCCATCAATGAGGGTGTGTGACACAACTGTTGGGGCTCCAAACCTTCAGGCTGACCTGCATATATTTTGAATAAATTCAAAATAAATGTTCTGCTCATCGGATCAAGATGGTCTTTAGATCGATCTTGCACCTCTCCGAAAGAGGAGTCCAATAAAAATATTGGCATCTTCATCTGAGCATCACAACATGGAGTTTGGACCTAGTTGTCTAAAATTAACAAAAAGTGATCTAATCTTGGGCCAGTAAGAGCATATGCAACTACAAGTGGAGGAAAAGCAAGGTAGTTGCTCAAGTCATAGGATGAACATGGTCTTGAAAATTTCTGTTTCCAGACAACACAATTGATATAACTAAATAAAATTTTCAGCAATAGTAGATCTCACAGATTCATGAAGATCTCTCAAGTTTCCAATACATGTAGTACACCCATAGCCAAAAGTTGAAAACCTTGTTGATCTAAGTAATTAATGGTGTAATTTTCTATGCTCCAATGATACCTGTAGCTGACTACACTAGGGTTCATAAGGATTTACATACAACTGCTATGAGGATGTTATGCCAAAGCGTGTTGTTGAGATAATTGAGATGCTGAGGCGTGGTGAAACTCCTCTAGTTGAAACACAAAATGTATTATGGCAAAGCCTCCACCATGTCGTGACTTGGATTCATGTTAATGTGACACAATTTGAAATATTTTATTGTTAGTGCATTAAAATAAAATCCTCATGCAATTTGTTCAATTTCTAAGAATGCGAGTATCTGAACTTCAAATTGTAGACATTTCGCCAGGCCACTGTCACTGTTGCTCGTCGAGGAAAGAAAAATATTCTTGGATCTAAACAAATCATGATATTTCTTTCTTAGTGGAGTAGCACTGGGTAGGAATTAGCGACAACAATACTTATGGACTGCTAACATGAACAATCTCGTCTAAGAGAATGCCACTCTCGTGAGTTTAACCCATGGCCTCTTCACACATAGACACCTTATCAACTATCTTGCTTTGTACAAACTTTAGGGAGATCACTCATTCCTATTTGTGAACTTGCTAAATATCTCTATAGAGACCTCAATCAAATTGGTTTTGCGGAAAAAGGAATACAAAATGCGCTGGAAGTGATGGTCTAGAATTGAGAGAATATGGTCAAGTCAAAATGAGTTGAGGCGAGGAGAGCGATGATTAGAGTAACAAGTGCGTAGGAAGCAAATGAAACACTGAGAATGTGGTGTTACATAGACTGCACCATTCAATGATAGGTCAGAGGTGCGTTCTTGCTAAGGCAGAGAGGCTACAGGTTTTTCTACAAGGGCAGAGATGGCAGGTTTGAGCAAGAAGAAGCGTTTCAACTCTCTTTTGTTGAAATATGTAACTAGGTTCGATCTTCATAATGTCTATTGTAATCATGACTTTTGTATTAAAGAGAAAATAAATTTATTATTGTCATTCTTGAGGCATGGGTTTCATGCTCAAGGTAAATTTGTTTGTAGGTCAAGCACCCATTGAGTGCTTCTAGGTTTGTCATAGAATTATGAAGTCAAAAGAGTCATTGTCATACATGTAAGACACCTTTGGGCATGTTGTATCTTGTAAAGAAAAAATTTGTATAGTAAAAAATGTCATAAAGACCCTCCAAGTCCTTGTCAAGCAAGTCGGCCTACATGAAAGATCAAGTCGGCCTCATGGAAGCAATTTGTACCCCTGGAAAGCCTATATATAAGAAGGAACTTGATCTCATTTGGACACAACAAGAAGCATGTTCGATCTCCAAAAGAAAGAAGCAACAAGACCGGAAGAAAACGACAAAAAGTCAAGGATAAGAAGAAAAGAAGCAAGATCAAAGTTTTGGATCTCTCTCTCTCTCTCTCTTGTGTTAGGGTTTCTAAAGTTGTTGGAAGTTGTTGGGCAAGTCGAAGTTGCTAGGCAACTTGAAGTTATCGGAAATTGTTGGGCAAGTCGAAGTTGCTGGAAGTTGCTGGGGTCGAAGTCACTGGGGTCAAAGTTGTTTCTAGAAGGTCAAAGTTTGTTGTTGTAAGTTGTGTAAGGAAAGGTCATCAAGAAGGAAGGTTGACTTCGTCTTGGAGGGGTCTTTGTCAAGGGTCTTAGGTCATGGAATTCGTCATTTGAATATTCTATAAGAAGAGAAGAAGTCTTGTGGGTTTTCCTCTCAAAAGGAGAGGTTTTGGCCCTGGCTAGCGACCTACATTTTGTGTCCTTGTGTTGCTTTGATTTTCATTGTTTGATAGCTGTTTGATGATAGAAAACACAATAATAATCAAGTTAAGTAAAAAGACATCACAATCAGTTATCGAAGTAAGAGAAATCTCCTAATCTAGTTGCCCCTAAATTTCTCAACATGGTATCAGAGCTAAGGTGACTACAACAAGGAAATACAACTTGAATAATATCATCCAATTGAGGAAGGATACATAATGGGTGAGAAAACTAAGGAGCATCAAGGAAAAATTGTCCATCACATCACGAGGATCACATCATCAGAACTCTTGGAAGATTGGAAGAAGAAAAAGAACTCAAAAATCTACCTTCGCTGAAAGAAGGACACTACATTTGAAGCACCTTGGGAATTCTCCGCATTCTACATTATCATCCAAGGAAGCAAGAAGAAGCATTTCCATCATCGTCAAAGAAATCAAAGTGATCTCCCTCACATTGAAGCAAATATCACATCTCAAACATCCTTGAAGAAGATCATCAAGGAAGCAACATCATCAAGAAAGCATCAAGTTGAAGATATCATCATCTAGGAGCATCTTCACTTGACAAGTAAGTATCTTTATATTTATATCTGAATCTTCTATCAAAATGACTTCATTCTGCAAAGAAAGAATAAACTGGTTGGGTCATCAAATTTCCTTGCATGGAAGAAGAGGACAGATTTGATCCTCATAGAGAGTGAAGTTGTTGAATATGTAAAGGGCTCCATCTTGAAACCATATCAAGAGCAAGCTCAAGCATTATCTAAGTATATGAAAGGGGAAATAAGTGCTCAAAGAATCCTCATAGAATCAATCAAGGATTCACTCATCCCTTATGTAGCAAAGATGGAGACTTCGAAAGAAATCTATGAAAAGTTGGTAATATTGTTTTCTGTAAGCACTGCAGGCGAAGTCATATCAGTGAGAACCAAATTATGCAAAATGAAGGTATCAAAGGAAGAAGGGATAGCCTCATATCTTATGAGGGTGTCACAAATAAGAGATCAACTACAAGAACTAGGAGAAATAATGTCTGATAAAGAAATCACCACCATTGTGCTCAATGCACTACTTGATGAATGGGGCAACTTTGTATCAAGTATCTATGGAAAGAAGGAAGCCATTACATTCAATGAACTTTGGTCATTATGTAAGATTGAAGAAACTAGGTTGAAGGCAAAGAGCGATATTGGATCAAATCATCAAGTTCAGGCATATTCTGCCATGGCTAGGAGAAAAGGAAAGTTTGGAAAGTTTGATTCTCAAAAAAAGAAGAAGATCGATATGTAAAAGATACAATGTTATGAGTGTAATGAATATGGGCACTACAAAAGGAATTGTCCCAAACTCAAGAAGGAAAACAAGAAGAGAAAGGAAAGAAATGAAGCCCACATCACCGAAGAAGTAGAAGAACCTGAAAATAAGAAATCGAAGGAGGAAGTGAAAGATCTCTACTATGACTGAGATAATATCCTTGGTTCTTTTGAGTTATAGAAAATGATAGGAAGCATCACAAGTATGATAGGATGCATTAAAACA
This sequence comes from Pinus albicaulis, assembly GCA_034641835.2. Lineage (NCBI taxonomy): Eukaryota > Viridiplantae > Streptophyta > Pinopsida > Pinales > Pinaceae > Pinus > Pinus albicaulis. The sequence continues at coordinate 703,757,297 of CM076584.1, forward strand.
AGATAGGGATGATATCATCATAGAAGCATGGAAGGATATCTGAAGTAGAAAGTCTACATGGTTATGGTAGTCATCATAATAGAAATGGCATCTCCATTGAAAGCATATCAAAGTAGAAGTATATATGGTTGGAGGAAAGTCATCTAGCAAGATAGAAGATATAGAAAGGTCATCATACATCATCATTATTAGAAAGGAGCATTTGTAGAATGAGGATCATCGAGATCCTCCACTAGAATCTTTATAAGAAGGTTCACCTCTACTTGGAAGAAGCGAGTGTCTCGTTGATAGTCTACATTCCACCTTGTGTGGGATCCATTGTTTAGAAGTACGCTGGTATGGTGACAAAGGAGTGCAACATGTCAAGATGATTGAAGTAATTTCATCTTCAAGCAAGGAAAGGAAGCTACCGAAGGAAGTCTAGATGACCACATGAAGGAAGATGTATGTATATATTTGGTAATAGAGAGATAAAGTGATGTCATCATATAGTTGTAGATGACATGGTTGAATGCTCTATCTCATGAGCATGATTGAAGAAGAAGGATCTCTTACATTAGAATGATGCTTGGAACAATGTGCCTTGAACTCTTCTACATATTGCTAAGATGAAATAAACATAATATGACCTCATATAGAAAATGAGGTGGTTGACAATTATGGTTCCTATAATGAAGGAACTATGTATAGAAGTTCTCGGGGAAGCAAATTGTGGAGAAAGGAAGAAGAGTTCGTAAAAGATGCAACTATAGTCATGTAAGATAATATAAGTGATCAACATCCGATAACTAGAAGGATTAGCTATGACATCTCCATGAAGAAGGTATGAAGACCTTGATAGGTATGTTGGAAAAAAAACCTTGTTAATATGTGTCTTGGAGATGGATTCATACATGTGCAGAATGTTGATGTTGCAAGAAGCTAATGTAATGACGAAAGGCCATCATAAAAAGGTAACTTTGATTTGATGTTCATTTTGATTTTTGAAAACATTTGGTTGGGTTGTTACAGGGCTACCGAAAGAAGGTTGTAGAAGTCACCTACAACTAATACTCATGTGATTGGATGGAAGATCGTGAAAGAAACATGACTTGGAAGAGGTAGCTGTATGATGAAAAGTCAGATGTGGACTAGAAGATCACGTTTCGATGAAGAGAAGGATGACATGACTATTGGTTCAACACTATGGTTCGCTGAAAGGAAAGTGATGGAGAAGATGCTCGATGCCCTACGATAAAGTGATGATGAAGAAGGCTCCATGATGAACAAGATAAAGTTCATGACATGATGCAGAAAAAGGAGCCCTACAAGTAGTTGATAGTACCATGATCTCCACCAAAGAGTAGATACCATGATCTCCACCAAAGAGCAGATAGTTGTTGGAAACAAGTCCCTAGTTGAGAGGGAGCTTGGGTAGGTCCTTTGTTTAAAGGGATCTTGGGAATATTCCTTTTAAAGGAATGTGTAGATCCTCCCTAGTTGAGAGGGGACACATCATTCTTGTCTTCATGTCAGAAGAAAGAATGGAGGATTGGGTAAGCATTTGATTTCTGATACTCTTTGAGGATGTGGTAGGGCATCCAATAGGTAAGAGCAGTCAAAGAGGAAATTCATTGAGGATGTGTTATTCTAAGACAGGAATTGTCCTAGAAGGACACACCTTGTGAACATCCGAGTGGGGTATGTGCCTTAAGAGACAATGATGATGGTTTCTATTAGTCATTGTCTCGCCAACATTGTGCTCTGATCTTGTGGAGAGATAGAGTTGTTAGTCAAGGCCTTGCTATGTGACAATGCTATTTGGTATGATAAGATGCAATGAGATAAGCTAAAACAATAACTTATAAGATGGCTTACCAATCCGACTCTTCTTATGAGAATTCTTCAATATGAGAATGCCCAAGTACCATATATGGATTATGAAAACCTCCCTATTTAATAGCGAGGGTCGAAAAATGTAACTAGGTTTGGTCTTCATAATGTCTATTGTAATCATGATTTTATGTATTTGATATTAAAGAGAAAAGAAATTTATTATTGTCATTCTTGAGGCATGGGTTTCATGCTCAAGGTAAGTTTATTTGTAGGTCAAGCACCCATTGAGTGCTTCTAGGTTTGTCATATAATTATGAAGTCAAAAGAGTCATTTTCATAAATGTAAGACCCCTTTGGGCATGTTGTATCTTGTAAAGAAAAATTTTGTAGAGTAAAAATGTCATAAGGACCCTCCAAGACCTTGTCAAGAAAGTCGACCTACAGGAAAGATCAAGTCAACCTCATGGAAGCAATTCGTACCCCTGGAAAGCCTATATATAACAAGGAAATCAACCTCATTTGGACGCAACAAAAAGCAAGTTTGATCTCCAGAAGAAAGAAGCAGCAAGACGAGTAGAAAAGGACGAGAAACCAAGGATAAGAAGAAAAGAAGCAAGATTGAAGTTTTGGATCTCTCTCTCTCTTGTGTCAGGGTTTCTAAAGTTGTTGGGCAAGTCAAAGTTGCTGGGAAAGTCGAAGTTGTTGGGCAAGTTGAAGTTGCTGGAAGTTGCTGGGCAAGTCGAAGTTACTGAAAATTGCTGGGCAAGTCGAAGCTGCTAGAAGTTGCTGGGGCCGAAGCTGTTGCTGGAAGGTCAAAGTTTGTTGCTGTAAGTTGTGTAAGGAAGGCTCATCAAGAAGGAAGGTTGACTTGGTCTTGGATGTGTCTTTGTCAAGGGTCTTAGGTCATGGAATTCGCCATTTGAAGATTTTATAAGAAGAGAAGAATTCTTGTGGGTTTTCCTCTCAAAAAGAGGCTTTTGCCCTGGCTAGTAGCCTACATTTTGTGTCCTTTTTATCTTCATTGTTAGATAGTTGATTAATTATAGAAAACACAATAATAATCAAGTTAAAGAAGAAGCTAATCAAGTTAACTAAAAAGACATCACATGCAGTTATCAAAGTAAGAGAAATCTCCTAATCTAGTTGCCCCTCGATTTCCCAATATCTTTGATGCCACAAGTGAAACCATCGAAGGGTACCCGAAGAGCACCGAGCTCACAATGCTTTTGTAGGCAGGTTATATATAGAGAACCTGACTCAAATCTGGCTGACAAAGGTTCAAAATGGAAAATTTGAGTGGGAAAGGGGTAGGTCTGACCAACTTGCTCTAATACCATGTTAAACAAGCACAAAATTAATAAGCAAAATTAGGATAACACGTGGAATTCATTTCTATTCACAAATATGTACATATTAATACGTTTCCCTGACCCTTGGTTTCCTATTCCAAAAGGTCTCTTGGACTTTCGTCGCTGTTGGAATTCCTCCACACCAACCCTTAAAGATTAGTTGTCCAAGAGGTAACATTGATTTTTGAACTTACTCTGTCATGACGCTAGTAAAATTGTACATATCACTGAAACAAAGTCTTGATTTGACATGTTAACCTTTTTCTATCTTGTTTTTAATGTTGAGGGGGTATTGATGATTAGGATCTTAATATAGGCAATGATTTTGATGATATGTAGGTATTTGTTGTAGCAGGGTTGTTTTTGGACTATAAAGGCCACTTAGAGCCTTTTCATTGATGTATTTTTGGTTCTAAGATGGATCAAGCTCGGTGCTAGTTTGGTTATATGCACCCTTGCTATATAGTATATACATGAGAAACTTTACATGTTTGTGTATAATTGTTTGACTTCATATGGAAACACATGAATATTCACATAACTTTTTAAATTTTTTTAATATATATGTATGTTTTGGTTTGGTTTTCCTCCGGTTCCCTGTTTTGGGGTCCACTTGTTTGATGACAAGTCTAGTTCTGATAATATTGGTTTATTTTCCATTATTCATTTTTAGTTTTAACATTTGATTATTGACTTCGGACACTGATGACTTTAGACTGAGTCTTTAACTCGTCACTTTGTACTATTTTTGAGTTTGAGTAATTTCAATTTAATCTCGTTATTGAATTTGAATTTGAATCATGCTTATATATAAATTCATTGATTCATACAACATAAATGATTCAATATTGGATACTAGAGTATATAAACCCTCACTCCTCCCCTTCCCCCTTGAATTTGCCTAAAATTTGGGGGTGCTCCCATACGTTCCACCTGCACATCTACTCATTCCCGCTTCCCCGTGTTCCGAAAGCTTGGTGGAACATTGAATCTATTTGGATCTTTGTTTTCCAGGTTCTATGCTTTGTTCTTTCTTCTCTCAGTCTCTTTGTGATAATGCATGTTAATTTTTCACTGTTCAATGTTGTAACAATTACTTTAGCCCAATTCTTAACTTCAATTAGCTATCAATTCAATCTTCCAATGATCAATAACAATTGTAGATAGAACAATAAATGCAATATACAGTAGAAGACAATCAAGAGCAATAACAAGAGATACCAGGATTGATTGGTCAAAGATCAGGGGAAAACCCCACAAGGGGGAAAACCCTTTCAAATTCTTCTTTTTATTAGATTGTCATAAAATGTTCAGTGGAGAGAGTACAATGTTCCAATTCACCAATCAAGAGTCAAAGTCAATCCTTTGAATATCCAACAAAACCAACCAAACAATATCTAAGAGATGAGCCCAATAGACAAATCTGATCAAAGTCCAAGTCGCTAAAACCGGTCAAAGTCAACGGTCAACAGTTAACAAAATTTTAGATCACAATTGCTGGGACCTAGTGATAGATAGTGCAGCTGTAGCCCTCTAGTTGCAGGGAGCACCCTATCAATGTAGTGGCAACAACTGATATTTCTTCGATCAAACCCTGCGGCTCTAGCTTAATTTCTTCTCTTCGCACGTGTGAAATTGGACGCTGCAATTTCAGACCTGTATGAACCAATCCGAAGAATAGAGAGAAGAAGATGCTTGATGATGATGATCAAATGAGGTTGACTTGTCTTGTATTACATGCTTCCAAGGTGTGCTCAATTTTTTCTTTAAAGTTGACCTATACTTTTGTGCACATGTGGGTTTTCACCTTAAAAATACATTTTTCCAACCAAATTAAATTCTTCCAAGGGCTAGGAGGGGCCTTTCTTAATGAGGAAGGATGTCCAAAAGAGGGGATTTTTCCCTGACTTGCCAAGTTAACACTCCCTCTCAGCTAGGGAGAAATTACCGACTACAACATATGTCCCATCTCAAATATCTTGTCATCATCAAGTCAAATGTCGTCACTGCTCATCTTTACTCATCTCCGCTCATCTGTTGAACGCTCTTGAATCCAAAAGAAGAAGAATTTGACATCGTAGGGGAACTCAAGCTACCACCCTCTATCCAAGGACAATAGGCAGGATTCCACTTACCATGAGGTAAGGATCGCACTCTTTCCTATTGACCTGTGACAATGGGTAGGATACTACTTATGGTGAGGTAAGGATCATAGACTATCCTATTGTCTGTTGATCTTCCCAACTTAACCCTCAAGAGTTAGTGGTAGAACACCTGCATCCCATAACTTGGGTGAGATACTACTTACCATAAATGGTAAGAATTGCGCCTAATTCAAGCCAGATGGGTGGGAAAACAATCCTAACAAGCCCAACTTTTGGGTAGGATGCCAATTGGGGTATACTCTGTCAACACTGAAGAGAGACAATAGGCAGGATACAACTTATTGAGAGGTAAGGATCACAGACTATCCTATTACTCGACAATAGGTAGGATACAACATACCAAGAGGTAAGGATCACAGACTATCCTATTGTCCAGATTTCCCTCAACCCTAGGAGCTCTAAGGCTCAATTCCTCACCCTGAGATCTCAGACAAGGGGAAGAGCATAGCTCAGTGTCCTCGATCAGCCGGGACCGTTAACCAGGAGGGTCACATCCATTAGTCCAAGCTGCTCTCTGAAGACCAAGAACTTCCCTTTCAACAATGCCTTAGTGATTATATCTGCAATCTGCTAATAGGTGGAAATGTGATGGAGTCTCATGACTCCTCTTTGTACCATGTCTCAATTGTAGTGATACTTTATCTCAATATGGTTGGACTTGTCATGAAATATGAGATTCTCTGCCAATCAGATCCCACTCTTGTTGTCGCAATATATGACTGTCATATCCAAAACTTGCTCAAATAGCTCTCCAAAGAGCTTCCTCAACTAGACTGCCTCAAAGCTGGCCATGCTAGCAGCATTGTACTCTGCCTTGGCCGTGCATAAAGCTACAAAATTTTGTTTTCGGCTCATCCAAGATATCATAGCAGACCCCAAGCTAAAGCAACACCTTGATGTGCTCTTCTTGTCAATAATGTTCCAGCTCAATTAACATCAGTGTAATCATGAAGCATATCTCCTGTAGTATATTTCAGACTGAGGTTAATCGTCCCATGCAAATATCTCAATACATGTTTGTGTTGAAAATTGGCAGCTCAGGGATGAATTTCTAAAAATAGAAAGTCCAAAAAATAGAATTTCTAAAAATAGAAAGTCTAAAAATAGAATTTCTAAAAATAGAAAGTCTAAAGTCTCAAATATGACTTTCCAAAAATAGTAAATCACCTTGCATCAATTGGTAATCAAGTATTGTTGATGGAAAATCTCTTTTGATCATCAATCAATCCTCATAGTTCAATTTCGACTTTATCATCAATATTATTATTCTTATGATATTATTATATTATTATTAAAAAGAAATTCAAGTCTCTCAATCATGTCATATGTAACTCCCCTCAATTAATGCATATGTTACTCTCTCTCTCTCCTGATGGATTCATTCATCTCTCTCTTTAATGCTCTTATGCACCTCTTACACTCTCTTTCACACTTTAATGACTCGTCATACAAAGATTCCTCTTATACCTCTTTAATGCATAAGTTACACTCTCTCCTTTATGGCATAAGTTACAATCCTATTTTGGCATATGTAACTCCTCCTCAAGGCATTTGTATTGCTCCTCCTTTATGTCAATAATTCATTGCCCCTCCTATATATATGTGTCTCATATCATCTCATCTCACTTGTGCATTGTGAAGTTGAACTTGAGAGAGAGTTGGAGAGACTTGAAGGAGATTGTGAGAGAGAGAGACTTGGAGAGTATGAACAGATCTTGGAGAGGCAAAGTGATTCAGTGTTTGCATCAACTACTGCTATCAGAGATATTCTTCAGATTTGGGTGAATATCTTTATTCTATCATTGTACGCTGTATCTCTACTGAACAATTGATTTCTATATCTCTACTGAACAATTGATTTCTAATAGAAGAATCTGGTTGGGTTTTCCCTTGGTCATTGGCCTAACTTCTCTGTGTCTCATTGAGTTCTTGGTTGTCTTTCATTGTGCATATGACTTATATGGTTTATGTTCTATCTACAATTACTTAACTAATTTTACCTCATAAAGTTTTGTATTTAAGTGATTGTAACAACATAAAACATCAAAATTTCAACATGGTATTAGAACTTTGGTGAAAACAAACTCCATTTGCAGCTCTCTTAAAGTTGGAATATCTCTTGCTGTCCGCTCATTTTCAGCTCTTTTTGTGTTGAAATATCCCTTGCTATCCGTTCCATTGGCAACTCTTTTTCTGCTGAAATATCTCTTGTTGTTTCTTCTACTTTCTGCACATTTTCTGCTGAAATATCTCATCTTTTATTGCTGAGATTTATAACTGAAATCTTGCTGCTGAATTTTATAGCTGAAATTCTACTATTTTAGAAATTTCAACCCCCACTCCGATTATCAGTTTTCCTTATCACTCCATGCATATAGTTTTAAATTTGAACATGACATAAATACTAAAATCTGGACATGACAAAAATTTCTAAAAACACAAATTTGGATATTTCACAATTGCTAGAAAATGCAGAAATAAAACATAGTAAAATATGACAGCCACACAGAAAATAACACAGTGATTTTTGGTCAATATGACCTTGGAAAAACCCCCTACAACTCTTGGGGAAAATCAGTTTGAGAGCTCTTCTTTATTTCTGAAAATGCTTTTACAGAGAAACTGAAAAACACAATAAAAATTCCAGCAACCACAAATACAGACTTATCTTGATTTCCGTGCTTATACTCTACCTTGGAAAACATGCCAATAGCAACATAAAATTATAGCAGAAAATAACAACATTAAATGCTGTACAGACTCCTCGAAAAACATGCCCAGAATTTAGCAGAGATGTCGTATTGCTGTATGAAAAAGTACAACTGTACTGTCTCCTCAAAATTCATGCCCAACTACTGAGAAAATGTGCCCAACAGCCTCGGAATTTCTGCCTTTAGTAGGTTGTCCTCTCACCTCGATTTCTGTGCCTTTCCCTTCCTCGAAATCCGTGCTCAAGATTGCTGTACGGGTTCTGCCTTGGTAAATGTGCCCAATAAATGCTGCTATACGGACTGCTGAAATATCTCCTTGGGATGCGTGCCAAAGATGCTGCTCTCATTCAACTTTTCACTCATAAGATTTTCTCCTTGCTCTCCTCTTCTCTTCTCTCAATAGCTCATGAAAGACTGAATTGATCTTTTCCTCTTCTCCTCTCCTTTTACCCTAAATGACCTTTTGGGTAACCCTAAGATCTAATGGCTGAGATTCATTTAGATCTAGGGATGAGAATAAATATGCATTTAATTCTCACTTTCTATATAGAACTCACCCATTTAAATAAAGACCTGCTTAGCCTTTTATTTCCATAGTCACTTTTTCACTTCCTAATTTTCCATTGGCTTTAATAAAGTCACTTTAAAATTACGTTGAATTTACCACTTATAAAGTCACTTTAGGAGAAAAGTACAAATAAATTTGGACATTTTTCCCTCGGCCAAAGATCAAAGTCTTAGGGAACCACTTGTACTCTAGTAACCAAATTTTAACAACTGTTGAAATTTTATTGCTGAAATTTACAGCTATATTGCTGAATTTCATAGCTGAAATTTTACTGTTGAAATTTTACTGCTGAAATTTAACTACTAACATTTTTTCAAGATTTCAAGGAACCCAAGATATGATAGTAATTTTGCAGATAGTAATTAAGGTGTTGCATGTGTTTAATAGTTGTGGATTTGGTATTTGTTAATGCATGCAAAAGTAAAAAGTAGTTTTATTTATGTTTATGCATGTGCAAGAAAGTGTTGTCTTGAAAAGAAGTATAATGCATAGAAGGTTATGAAAGAATAACTAATAGAAATTAAATGTTGAAGATAGGGGGATTTTGACTCCCACATTATAAGAGAATGGTCATAATCTTATGGGTTTTGGTAATTTTGATATTAAAGTTTACTAACAATAGTGGTTGTAGGTAAAAATCATGACTTTTGCAAAAGATGGAATGATAGTTTTCTAAATTAACCTCTTTTGTAGCGATAAAAAATGGATTAACTAATATCATTGCAGGCAATGAAGTCAATATGTATACTTATTATTACATGCCTTCACTCTGGGATCAATATTTGAAGATCTGTATAAAATCAACGGAAGACTAATCCATGCATTGATTCATGATAATTAATTATCAATATAAACTGTGACACCAAAAGTTAATTCATCTTCATTATAAAGAATTACCTCACGTGATAAATATGGTTTCCGAAATACCTGAGATTAGAGTGGATCATGATGGAGTTTTCCAAGTGGTGATCAAGAAGATGCATCTCTCCTGCTAATGACATATGACTTATGGACAATGGTAACCTATAGAGGAAGGATCAAGAGGGAGCTAAGAACTTTTTCAATGCCATAGTATTTTCAAGTCTTATGTTGTTTCTTTGTGTCACTGTTCTTGTTTAGATATATCTTTATAGATCATTGGTTATTTTCCTGCATGGGTATTTGAATTATTCTTTCACTAACTTCTTGATGAGAATGCATCAAGAAAATAAGATCCTGAAGATCATCAGGGTGTAGAATAGTGCAAGAAGAGTAAACTCTAAGAGGAAGCTGGTGCAAGGATAATGAAAGAGTCACTCTCACATCTAGAAAAGAAAGAAATACTTGTCTCATCAAGAGGTATACTTTCATTATGTTTATTTACTTTGCTACTATTGCTCTTGCTCTTGTTTCGGGATCAACAGGTACATTTGATGAATGTGAGAACCAAGTCCTTTGTATCAAGATTAAAGAAGGTGTCGAGCCATCCCATGGCTTGAGTGTACACAAAGTGGACAAGAGCTCAAGACTTCTGTAAAGAAGTTGGAATCATGAAAGAGACCACCGTACTATATAACACAGAACAAAATGGGCACTTAAGGATCTTTGATTGCCCTGTCTACTTTCATGTGCGAAGGGAAAAGAGTACCAAGTTGGAAGCTTCAGGTAAGAAAGATATCATTGTTGGTTATTGTGAAAATTCTAAAGCTTATAGAATATATGTACTTGGACAAAGAAATATAGAGTTTAGCTAAGATATAACATTTGATGAAGATGCAGCTCTTTGAAAAGCCATGGACACTCCTCCTCCTGCTAATGTTGAAAGTAAGGATGATGGCTTGGATGAACAAGAAGATCCCAAGCCTGAACCTGTTCTTGCTAATGATCCCATGTATCCATGGACTCCTTGGATCCTTCTCCATGTGCTAGAAAAAGATGATTATGGTTTCATGACACTTTACATGATGCTGATAGACATGCTGCTCTTCGAGGAACCTTAAAAGAAAGAAAGAAACCATGTTGGTTCCAGGAATATGTGGTAACCATGAGCAAGATTATTCAGGCTTGAACCATGCACTTTTGAAGAAGCAGTGAAAGATCAAGTGTGGAAAGATGCAATGACTGAAGAATATGAGTCCATCATTCATAATGATGTATGGGAAGTGATTCCAAGACAACAAGGTAAATCTGTTGTATCTTTTACATGGATGTATAAAATTAAACATGGTGCTAATGGCAGTATTGAAAAATATAAATCTAGATTTGTGGGCAAAGGTTTTGCTCAGAAAGAGGGAATAGACTCTGATGAAATCTTTTCACCCGTTGCCCATTATACAACCATTCGATCTATTGTGGCTCTAGTTGCTAGCCAAGGATGCCCCCCTCACCAAATGAATGAGAAGATTACTTTTCTGTATGGCTTCCTCAAGGAAGAAGTATTTGTGGAGCAACCAGGAGGCTTTGAAGTACATGACGAGAAAACTCATGTGTTCAGACTAAAGAAAGCCCTCTATGGTTTGAAGCAAGCTCCAAGAGCTTGGTATGCCTGCATTGGTAGCTTCTTGATGAAGCTTGGTTTTACTAGAAGTAATGCGATCCAAATATTTACTTCAAGACAGTCCAAGGTATGACTTTTGATTTTGGTATTATATGTTTATGATTTATTTATGATCGGTGGTGAACCTCTTATCCTCCAGTGTAAGAGGGAGTTAGTTTTTGAATTTGAAATGAAAGATCTTCATTTGATGGACTACTTTCTGGGTCTTGAAGCATGACAAAGTCCTGGTGAGATTTTCCTTTTTCAAGGAAAACGTGTTGTCAAGCTACTGGAATGATTTGGTATGACATAATGCAAGTCCATGAATTCTCCAATGGAAATGAATTTCAAGAAGCTATGTGGTGAAGCTACAGGTCGTGATTTGGCACATCTTTCTGAGTATTGTCAACTGATTGGGGAACTGATGTTCTTAGTGAACACTAACTGGACATATGTTTTGCGGTCAATACTCTGAGCCAATATACGATCGAGCGGTCACATGCACACTGGATTGTTGCAAAGCATGTGTTGCTACACCTGCATGGGACCATTAATCTTGGATTGAGATATACTGGTAAAAATGTAAGAATTCATGGATATACTGATGTTGATTGGGTTGATAACTTTGTTGATAGAAAGAGCACTTCTAGGTGTTGCTTTAGCTTGGGATCTACCAAATTCTCTTGGATGAGCAGAAAGTAGAAGTTTGTTGCACTGAGTATAGCTGAAGCTGAGTACATTGTTGCCAGCATGGTTAGCTGTGAGGCAGTATGGATGAGGAAGCTATTTGGAGAGCTATTTTAGCAAGTTCCAGACACAACAATTATATATTGTGACAATAAGAATAGGATTCGTCTTGCAAAAAATCCTATGTTCCATGACAAATACAAGCACATTGAGATCAAATATCACTATATCTGGGATATGGTGCATAGAGGAGCAGTGAGGCTCCATCATAATGGCTGACATCCTTACCAAGCCGAAAGGAAAAAGTTCTTTGTTTTTAGAGAGCAACTTGGACTTATGGACATGACCCTTCCAGGAAGCGGTCACAACGGATCGAGAACACTGAGCTACCTTTCCCCCTTGTAAGAGCTCACAGGATTAGGGAATGATACTGAAAAGTTCCCGAGGATGAGGGACCTTTTGTGTAGTGTGTGCCACAAGAGTAGGCCTCAGTGTGCATCCGACCCACAGTCTGGGATGTGGGAAGAGCCACTTATTTGGCCAATAGGTGTAGTGAGACTTGTCTAAGATGCAAGTGTTCTTCCACTTGACATTTAATGAGACATGGCTGTGCGAGATCCTTGTCATGTGTTGACAAGTGGATCCCCTCAAGTAGTGATGAGACTTGGATGTGTGAGATCCTTGCCATGTGTTGACAAGTTGATCCCCCCAAGCAGAGATGAGCCTTGGATGTGCGAGATCCTTCTCATATGCTGACAAGTGGATCCCCCCAAGCTGAGATGAGATTTGGTTGTGCGAGATCCTTGTCATATGTTGGCAAGTGGCATTGCCCCCAAGTGAATATAGGGTGATGGATGAATCTCCCCTATGATGATTCTTCTTCATTAGAATGAGACATCATTGTTGCAGATGATACAGAGCAGAGAAATAAAAGATCTTTTTGGCATAAATAAATTCCTCCCTCGCTGAGACGGAGTGTTGAAAATTGGCAACTCAGGGATGAGTTTATAAAAATAGAATGTCCAAAAAACAGGATTTCTAAAAATTGAAAGTCTAAAGTCTCAAGTATGACTTTCCAAAAATAGTAAATCACCTTGCATCAATTGGTAATCAAGTATTGTTGATGGAAAACCCCTTTTGATCATCAATCAATCCTAATAGTTCAATTTCAACTTAATCATCAATATTATTAATATTATTATTCTTATGATATTATATTATTATTAAAAAGAAATTCAAGTCTCTCAATCATGTCATATCTAACTCCCCTTAATTAGTGCATATGTTACTCTCTCTCTCTTAATGGATTCATTCCTCTCTCTCGTTAATGCTCTTAGACACCTCTTACACTCTCTTACACACTTTAATGACTCGTCATAAAAAGATTCCTCTTATACCTCTTTAATGCATAAGTTACACTTCTCTTCTAAATGCATAAGTTACACTCCTCTCCTTTATGGCATAAGTTACAATCTTGTTTTGGCATATGTAACTCCTCCTCAAGGCATGTGTATTTCTCCTCCTTTATGTCAATAATTCATTGTCCCTCTTATATATATGTGTCTCATATCATCTCACCTCTCTTACTAGTGCATTGTGAATTCGAACTTGAGAGAGAGTTGGAGAGACTTGAAGGAGATTATGAGAGAGAGAGACTTGGAGAGTACGAGCAGATCTTGGAGAGCCAAAGTGATTCAGTGTTTGCATCAGCTACTACTATCAGAGATATTCTTCAGATTTGGGTGAACTTCTTCATTCTCTCATTGTACTTTGTATCTTTGCTGAACAATTGACTTCTAATAGAAGAAGAATTTGGTTGGGTTTTCCCCTTGTGGGTTTTTCACTGGTCATTGACCTAACTTCTCTGTCTCATTGAGTTCTTGGTTGTCTTTCATTGTCCATATGGTTTATGTTCTATCTACAATTACTTAACTTATTTTACAACATAAAGAAGTTTTGGATTGAAGTGATTGTAACAACATAGAACATCAAAATTTCAATAGTTTGGCAACAACCCAATGTGCGTGAAGGGACTTAATCATGAATTGACTCAATGTGTTCATTGCAAAGCATATATCCATACTGATGTTCACAAGGAACATCAATGCCCCAATCAATTGTCAGTATTGAGAGGGGTTTGACAATTCAGGTCCAGCAGCGTCTCCACATAACTTCTTGATGTTATGTGGAGAAGGGACATAACATCAATAGTTTGGCAGCATCTAGGTCCAACAACATCTCAAAATTTCAATAGTTTGGCAACAACCCAATGTGCGTGAAGGGACTTAATCATGAATTGACTCAATGTGTTCATTGCAAAGCATATATCCGTACTGATGTTCACAAGGAACATCAATGCCCCAATCAATTGTCAGTATTGAGAGGGGTTTGACAATTCAGGTCCAGCAACGTCTCCACATAACTTCTTGAAGTTCATCTCCATCGGTGTGGCCAAGGACTTCCATTCAATCATTCCAAATCTTTCCGATAGCTTCACGATATATTTTACTTGAGAAAGGAAAATCTCTCTGGGTCTCTGCCAAACCTCTAATCCCAGGAAGTAATGCATCATACCAAGATCCTTCATCTCGAACTCGGAGGCCAGTTCCCTCTTACACTCAAGCATCAGAGGCTCACTATCTGTCAAGAATAGATCGTCAACATGTGCAACCAAAATCAAAGGCATACCTTGGACCACTTTGAAGTAGAGGTTTGGGTCAACACTCCTTCTCATGAATCCATGCTTCACAAGGTAATTGTCAATGTAGGCATACCAGGCTCTTGGGGCTTTCTTTAAAGCATATAGTGCTTTCTTTAACTTGCAAACGTGAATCTTCCCGTCCTTCACTTCAATTCCCTGAGGTTGCTCAACATATACTTCTTCCTGTAGTATGCCATGAAGAAATGTCTTCTTTACATCCATTTGGTGAAGAGTCCATCCTTGACTAGCAGCAAGGGCAACAATCGATCTAATGGTAGTGTAGCGGGCAAAATGAGAAAATACATCATCATAGTCTTCTCCCTCTTTCTGGGAAAAACCTCGGGCCACAAACGTTAATTTATACTTCTCAATGCTACCATGAGCTCCATGCTTGATTTTGTATAACCACTTCGAAGTCACAACAAAATTTCCTTTTTTTCTCAGAACGACATACCATGCATCATTCTGCATAATCGAGATTCATATTCTTTGGTCATAGCATCCTTCCAAACTTTTTCTTTCACAACTTCTTCAAAGGCTCTGCCTGAATAATAGTGCTCATGGCTACAACGTATCCCTGATACCAGCATGGCTTCTTGCTTTCTCTAAAGGTCCCTTTGGAAGGAACATGTCTCTCAACGTCCTGTAATGTATCTTGAAGTCACAATGGTCTTTTCCTGGTAGGGGGATCACTTGGAGGAGGGTCCAGGGGGTCCATAGGCTCCATGGGATCATCAACTATGTCCTTATTAGATTTCGACACAAAAGGAACTTCTAGTAAGTCCATGTCATCGTCTTTCTTCTTAGGTGGAGGAAGGTTCCTTGCTTTTCCAAGGGTAGCATCTTCATCGAAGGTTACATCCTCGCTAAACTTGATTTTCCTTTGACCATATATATATATATATATATATATATTCTAAATGCTTTAGAGTTTTCATAATCTCCAACAAATGTACCTTTTTTTCCGGTGGCTTTCAGCTTGTTCCTTTTGTCCTTCAACAAATGGAAATATAGGGGCAACCAAATATGTTGAGATGTCCAATGTCGGGCTTTACTCTTGTGAAAAATTCTTTGAGAGTCTTGTTGTCCAACACTTGATGAGGAACCCTGTTTTGAACATAGATCGTTGTATTTGTTGCTTCTCCCCAAAGGGACTTTGACAACTTTTATTCATGCAACATAGCTCGGGCAACTTCCACCATGGACCTATCCTTTCTTTCAATCACACCATTCTGCGCGGGATTATAAAGTACGATAATTTCCTTCTTGATTCCAGCCTGCTTGCAAAAATCAACGAACTCATTTGACGTATATTCTCCTCCATTGTCAGACCTGAAGACCTTGATTTTCTTCCCTGTTTGATTTTCTATCAACACCTTGAAGAACTTGAAAATATCAAAAGCCTTATCCTTATGCTTCAAGTAGTACATCCATGTCTTCCTGGATAAATCATCAATGAAGATTATGTAGTAGAGATTTCCACCAATAAAGTGCACAAGCATGGGTCCGCATAGGTCAGAATAAATGAGTTAAAGAATATTATTGGTCTTGTTCTTGCTGGAAGGGAATGGTCCCCTTGTCTTCTTTCCACTGGCACATCCCGAACATACTGCATCATGACTAGCTTGAACATCAGGCATCCCAAAGACTAACTTCTTCAATTTCGGCAGGGCTTCATAATGTAGATGTGCCAACCTTTGGTGCCATAGCTCACTTTGATGATTAGTGTTGTGGACCATTGCTAGTAGAGGTATTCCACTAATTTTATAGAGTCCTTCAATTCTAGATCCCAAGGTAAAAGCATCCCTCATGCAAGATTCCATAGGCCAGGTGAGGATTTTTCCTCTTATGAAAGCTACTCTCATACCCTTGTCTTCCAAGGAAAAGATAGATGCCAAGTTCTTCTTTAATCTTGGAATGCACATCACATCACGAGGAAGAATAGATTCACCAGAGTCCAAATGAAATTTGACGAAATCAATACCCTTAACAGGATGAGTAATGTTGTCTCCAAGGATGATTTTCAAATTTGTCTCCCTCTCTACCTAGTTTGAGAGGGCTTCCCAATATCGAGAGAAGTGTCTAGAAGCCCCACTATCTACCAACCAACTATCATACAAATTAGGAGGGGAAGAACCAGAAAGAGCGGAAATAAGGATATATTCAAATTGACTAGCAGTTGCATTATTTTCATACCTAGAGTTCCTTGACCTTTTTTGAGGATGATAGCATTCTTCGTGATCATCTGAAGTATCTCTTCTTCTATCATCCCTTCATCTTCTATCATCTCCTCTTCTTCGATCATCACCTCTTCTTTTATTGTTGAAGCCACGATTGTTGTTGTAATTGGACCTTGGAGCATCTCTCTTCTTTGGGTAGTGCGAGATACAAGTGATATAGGATTGCACAGATCCCCCATATTTCATCTTCATTTCTTTTAGTTGATTTTTTAGGGAGAGGATGTGATTCAGGTTGACTTCATACATCCCGACCAACTTGTCATAAATATCCTTAGACTTCTTCAAGCTACGAACATAAACAAGCAAATGATCTTGCAAACTATCAATGAGAGTTTTCTTGGCTTTGAGCTCACCTTTCTTGTACTTGGATTTGATAGCAGCAGAAGCATTCATTGGAGGCTTAGGTACCTTTTCTTGCACATATTCCAAAACATCGTTGTCATCCAGTATAACTTCCAAATTGATCTTCCAATCAACAAAGTTAGATGAGTCACTTAACTTCTCATTATCCTTGAAGAAAGAGGTAGACATCTTGTCCAAGTCAAGTAGGCTCCTTCAACTTCTTTCAAAGATAATTGCTCTTGTTTCTTGTCTCATTGGGTTTGTCTTCACCTTAGCTCTGATACCATGTTAATTTTCCACTATTCTATGATGTAACAATTACTTTAGCCCAATTCTTAATTTCAATTGGCATTCAATTCAATCTTCCAATAATCAATAGAAGTTGTAGATAGAACAGTAAATGCAATATACAGTAAAAGACAATCAAGAGCAATAACAAGAGACACCAAGATTGGTTAAAGACTAGGGAAAAACCCCACAAGGTGGAAAACCCTTTCAAATTCTTCTTCTTATTATATTGTCATAAAATGTTCAACAACGAAAATACAATGTTCAAATTCACCAGTCAAGAGTCAAAGTGAATCCTTTGACTATCCAACAAAACCAACCAAACAATATCCAAGAGATGAGCCCAATAGACAAATCTGATCAAAGTCAAAGTCACCAAAGTTGGTCAAGGTTTGCGGTCAACGATCAACAAAATTTTAAGTCACAGCCACTGGGACCTAGTGACAGACAGTGTGGCTGTAGCCCTCTAGCCGCAGGGAGCACCCAATCAACATATCGGCTGCAGCTGAGATTTCTTCGATCAAACCTTGCGGCTCTAACTTAATTTCTTCTCTTTGCACGTGTGAGCTTGGACCCTGCAATTTCAGACCTGTATGAACCAATCTGAATCAGAGAGAGAGAAAGATGCTTGATGATGATGATCAAATGAGGTTGACTTGTCTTGTATTTATATGCTTTCAAGGGTTGCTCATTTTTTTCTTTAAAGCTGACCTATACTTTTGTGCACATATGGGTTTTCACCTTAAAAATACATTTTTCTTTAAGCAAATTAAATTCTTCCAAGGGGTAGGAGGGGTCTTTCTTAATGAGGAAGGCTGTCCAAAGGAGGGAATTTGTCCCTGAGCTGCCATATTAACATTGTAGGTACAACCTTCCTCTTAATTTTGTGCTTGGTCAATAATACCTCCATAAACAATCTTCTCAGCAAAACATGTAACCTTTGTGGCCATTTTCTTTTTATCAAGGCCTATAGTTTCAAATTATACAAGTGGATGTTGTGTCCCTCTTCTTCTGTCAAGTTATATATCTCATCCACAACTTCCCTGTGACTAAATAACAACCTGAACTCTCCTTCAAATTCATTTCCTAATGTTTGCAAAATTTGAAGTAGTTTGTGGGAAAATTCTTTGTTCCTTTTGTGTGATGTCTTTCAGTATTACAGAAAGCCTTTGCACAGTATGCCTTATCTTCTTGCCTATTGGCAATCTAGATTGTCTCATATATGTTACAAATTACAATGCCTTTTAATGTCTTCACTACCAACACTGTTGAAAGTGGTAAACTTTTTCCTCCCCTTCTCTTCTAGACTAAGGGCACTCACTACTTGATCTCGCTAATTGAGCTTTATCCGTTTCAGTCTATGCTCCCCCTCTGCCAATCTCCTCGGGTGAGATCATCTAGTCAGTGCTCTCTTCTTTCATGCATGTGTTGAATTGTAGTTTGGAGAATGACTCTGACAGAATCTGGCTCTTCATTACCATTTACAGCAACCTTTTCAATAACATCTTTCTCAACAAAGGGGTCGATTACAAAGGATCCACTGCCATGTACAGATTGTCCTAACCCATACTAACATACATGGTAATTGAGCCTATTTGGATCCCCCCTTGTCAAATTCCAAATGTGTCAATGGTGCAAAATATTGAGACAAAGTCGATCAAGAAATGGGTGCAAAAGTAAGTAAGAAAAATGGAAGATATGATTGCAACTATCATTGATAGAGTAAATAAATTATTGTGAAGCTCTTTAATCGACTTGTAGTTTATTTACACACAGGCACACGGTCAACATGGGGTTGATGAACAATATGTAATATAAATGCTTCCGTTTGTGATGATAACCCAAATGTAGAAAGGGGGCCTCTTTAAAGTTTATACACATAAATGATCAATTGTTGAGGCTTAATTATTCACTCAACGAATTAAGTTTCCTTAACAAAACTTTTGGAATCACCTCTCGGCTTAACTCAGCACCTACTTTATAAAGTAACAAAGTACACCAACACGTAAGGATAATAATAGAACTTTCTCAATAAGACTTCCATCAACTACATGCCATTAAGGGCAAATCGACCACGAAATAAAATATGATGAAGTAACCAACTTCGCCTTGCACCATCAACAAAGTCATACAAGCCATTTTTAGCACATGTCAATTGTCATTAGTTAGAAGAGAATGATATGTATAACTAAAGACTGGCGTTTTATTGGGTGGTGGAGACTACATCCTTAGAGTCTAGACATTAACAAGCAATTGCCTACTATGGGTTGTTGATGTCATGGTTCTTCTTTTTCACAAATGTTTAAAATAAGAAAATTGCAAGCTAGGGGATGTTGCTTATACTAAATATATGACTTCAATATTAGCATTAGATGGTTAGTTGTACAAAGTATGTAATTTAACTGCTCATATTTAACATGAGTAATACCTTTTTTCCCCATAGGATGCACTGAAAAGTCTAGATTTGTTTTGGAGCTCCTATTAGTTGCAGTTGCCACTTTGCTATAATGCTGTTCAGACACGTATAAAATTAGCAGCAGCAGCAGATGGGTGATGATTCCCAATTTATTCTAGAATTGATTCAGAAACATTTTGGTTGATCAATACTTTTTCAAAGAAAACTATATTGGTGAAAAGATATTTTTCAATTTCTTTTAATCTGTCGCAGGTAAGGCTTAGTCAACTTCGGGAGGGAGGTCGCGTTGACACAAGAAGGATAGGAAAGCACCGGGACCGTGCTCATAAACTTGCTATAGAGCCTGGAAGTCCTCACATATTCTTCAGCTGTGGTGAAGATGGAGTTGTCTACCGTGTGAGTCCTTGTTTTATGATGCCACTGAATTTTAGTGTTCCTGTTATGTATAATGTAAGAATAGATATATTATATTGTAGAAGTAAAGAAAAATGTGTTTTGTCCATTCAATCAAACTTCTAATAATGGATATTGTGCCATATTTTCTTCAGTTTGATTTGAGAACCCAGAGTCCAACCAATCTATTTACCTGCTTTGCTTTCGGTGCAAACAAGTCAAGCCATTCTGCTATTGTGCGGCTTAATGCAATTGTGATAGATCCTAGGAATCCAAACTGTTTTGCTATTGGTGGTTCTGATGAATATGCTCGTGTTTATGACATTCGGAATTATCACTGGGATGCATCAACCAATGAAGATCAGCCAGTAGATTCATTCTCGCCTCGTCACCTGATTGGCAATGACCGGATTAACATAACAGGTCTGGCTTATTCTAACCAAAGTGAATTACTTGCTTCATATAATGATGAGCTCATTTACTTGTTTCAAAAGGAAATGGGTTTGGGTCCCAACCCAAATTCTGCTTCATCTGAGATGTCAGAGGAATTGGAAGAGCCTCAGGTTTATGAAGGACATCGGAATGCCCGGACTGTGAAGGGTGTGAATTTTTTTGGTGCTAACACCGAGTATGTTGTGAGTGGATCTGATTGTGGACGAATATTTATTTGGAAGAAAAAAGGGGGGCAGCTAGTACGTCTAATGAAAGGGGACAAAAGTGTGGTTAACTGTCTGGAGCCACATCCCTATGCAACTATTCTCGCCACAAGTGGCATTGAAAAAAACATCAAAATATGGTCACCTACAGCACCTAATCTGATCCCTCTTCCTGATTACGTTGAAGAGGTACATATTAGAATATTTTGTTTTAGCAGTTTATTGTATTGTTCAAACTTATTGATCAGCTAGTATAGGGATGTTGGCCAGTGATTTCAGTAACTAATTTTGTTTCAATGCATACTTTCAGAAGCCATTACTACGAGGACATTTACTTGTAGACTTTCTTACCATTTAAATTCTTGGCAGTTGATGGAATCCAACAAACGTAAGAGAGAGCAGCATGCACATATCTCTTTCACGCCTGATGTGATTATGCATGTATTAAGATTACAGAGGCGAGTCTCTGAGCGAGATGGAGAGAGAAGGATTTCAAGAGAAGATTTTGAAGGTGAAGACGATGAAGACGATGATATGGATGGCTATGCAATGGACTACACAACAGATGGTGATGATTCATCTGATGATGGTGATCACATGAACCCTCGAGATTGTATTATAAGTTGAAGTCTCTTTACTTTTATGGGTGGAAATCTAGTAATCAGCTAATGTAAATTTTCATTCAGAAGCCTCTGATTGTTTACTGTTAGTTTTTAAGATTACATAAGTGCAAGATTAGCAATGTGAAATCGTGCAAAAAGATGACGTAAAGGATTCATAAATGATAGTATTTTACTTGTAGTGCCAAAATGCTATCCAATCTATATCATGTACAAATCGAATATGAGAAAATTTTATGTAAATTTGAAGCTTGTGCCGTATAACAAATGCAATGCCAAGAAATTAATATACAAAATGGATTCGTATATAACTTTGCATTGTGTGTTAGGAAGGGTAATTAAAAGAATTCAAGTCATAGGAAGTCATTTATAGTTGGAGAGTAAGCTATTACCTTTTAAAGATATTTGAATAGGTTTGGGTTACATGGTTGAGCTGTATACGTTTGAATGGAAGTTTTGATTGGCAGATGAGCTTGTTATCAGTTTCTTGAGGTTCAGTCTCATTAAATCCACTGGATAATTAGGTTTGTTATTGTTTGGATTTTTTTGCGGTTGGGCTACCATAGTTTTGCTATTATTTGGATTAACAATTTCTAGGCTCGTTACTGTTTAGTTTTTGTGCATGATTGACACATTTTTGTAATTATTAATGTTAATATAGCATTTTGTACTATTTTATATTGGCCTTTAGTATATTTTAGAAACAAAAAGAGTACTTCATCTTGCAATAAAAGGTACCGCACAATTACAGTCTACCTTGACAATATCGTCAAATGAATTAGATGTTGATAGTTATTCCTCGCGGGAAAATGCAAATTTATATATCAGAATTAGCTTGATGGAGGGCAAATATAGATAGTAAAACTTCGATACTAAATTCTATATCTTCCCATGCACAATGTTTGATGCAAAGTACTTTGATAAATTGCCTTTTGGAGAAATTTGGATTATACAAGCTATGCTAGTATCAAGAAGCTGAAATGTAAAATTTGCCAAAATTATACATGAAATTCTATCCTTATACTTTCACTTTATATCTAGAATTTGCAGTTGGCAGCACATTCTCCTTCAAATTTTAAACTTGTTATTCCATTTCTAACAATTGCGTGATAGTGTTTTTTTTTATTTTTAAAATCCACTTTATATCTAGAATTTGCAGTTGGTAGCACATTCTCCTTTAAATTTTAAACTTTGTTATTCCATTTCTAACAATTGCGTGATAGTTCTGTTTTAAAATCCTTTCTTGAAGAAAAAGAAAATGAGAAGTCCATGCTCCAACCTTGTATCTCATATTAACTTCATATGTTTAGTGTTAATTTAGCCTTTGAACTCGGGTTTAAGACCATCACCCTTTTTCAAAATCCTATATTTTCACAAGTGAATTACACATGTCAACAATGCTTGTTTGTTTTTTTTTTTTAATCAAGTGGTTTGAGTTCATCAAAGATTACATTAGGATTGCCATGTGGCTTGAGAAACCGCAACCCAGGGGCATCTAAGCTTTCAAAATCACCCGGGAATTGCAATTGGCTTGGGCCACACTAGCTCAGACATGACTAGATTTTGCCCACGAAGTTTCGAACCGGTACCTTCACATCACAAAGTGACTTAACAATACACCCCATCACTGTCTATTCCACGCACCGTGTGCACATGTCAACAATGTTAAATACCATAGAGATATTCAATTAGTTTGACAAATTAAGTTCATATACATTGTTATTCAATTATTAATATTATTTAGAGAAAGAGTTAAAGTCTTTCTATTAGATAACACCGGTTTGAAGGCCAACACCTTTTACAATGGACACCCGATATTCTTCTGCATTGCACAAAAATGTACAAAAGGATCTTAAGGCGCTAGCTATTCGAGTACATACTAAGATTCTGATACAATTGGATGTATACACCTTCCAAATGACCTCTAAAATTTCTAAATATTTGCATAATATAGAAACATAAAAAAAGTTTGTTCTTGCACCATTGCCCCTGCATCAGGAGCATCCTCGCGTTAGACCTCATCAAGGTGATGGAAATGCATTGTATTGACCAAGTCTCACTGACTTCATCAACCATGTTCACTTGTCTCCACGGTGCCTCCGCCGTAGATCTCTCAGTGTCTTCATGTTTCCCTTCCTCCCAATCATCCAATGAAATCGATAAATGTGGAATGAGATGGACCAACTTGACAATTAACCTTTCAAAGGAAATTTGCACATGCTCCATTTTATCTTGCAACCATCCAATTTTTTGATGCAACAACTCCAGTTGGACTTGGTCACTTTCTTGCTTCATCTCCTCCCGCCTAGCCATCCAATTGAAAATAAACTCCATTGTCATCTGTGATTTGATTAGATTTGAGCTAGAACATGCTCTACTTGTAGCGGCTCTATCCTTGAAGATTGCTTGGTTTCGAGCCAACTAAATCACCCAACACAAATTTTTTGGAAGTGTCATCCAAAATCGCATTGTAATTGAATCTGATTTCCTCTTCCACAATATTTGGGACTTCCATTGATCAAACATATGCCAGTTCTCCATAATAGTGGTGATATCTTTAACCTTTCCTAATGTGATTCTCCAATTCTGTGAAGAAAATAGGCACTGTTGGAATAAGTGTGGGATATCCTTCTCTACTTGGGTACAAAGAATCCATCTCTATGGTCCACTGATATTTCTTTTTTTTTTAAGATTTTTCGCCATAAGCACCTTCCCGTGTACCAGTTCCTAGCAAAACAAGTTTATTTTGGGCAACCCATCCTTGTGCTAGATTCTGTCCTATAGTTTGTCTGACGGGGGTCACTGCAATTGACTTCTTAATTCCTCATACCTAACTTTAACAATATACTTTGACGATTTGATTCCCATCCATATTCTTTGATCCAGCCTTGTGACAATTGGAGTGTATCCTCTTAATGAGTGAATCGATATAGGCTAATAAGGTTGAAGGTGCGAGGGAATCCCCTGACAATGCCAACCAATCTAGTGCCCATCAACGCCCCACTGTGATATGTTGGCAAGCCTCTTGTACCTATTTTCTGTCATCCATCTGCCCAACTCATTCACACCTTTGTTTTCATTCACCAATTTTGATGTAGGGATGCGATCCTTCCTAAGATTAATCCAGGCCCCATTACCTGTCTGCCACCCCAGTTGATTTATGATCTCATGGGAGCTACTTCCTTGCATAACTTCCAAATCTTCAAACCTTGTGTAGGCCAAACTTCTTGCTTAGGCATGGCTAGTTTGTTTTGTGGAAGTACTTTTGAGTGAAGGCTTGTTTCCACCACTCTAAAGAATTCGTGAATAGTCTTCAAACAATTTTGGCACCCAAAGCTAAGTTCATAATCTCAGGGTCTTTGATGGCTAACCTGCCATATTGTTTTGGAAGACAAACTATTTTCCAATTTACCAAATGGAATTTATTATCATTGTCTTCTCCTCCTTGGTAGAGAAATTTCCTCAACAAGCCACTAATTTGATGGATGACACCTGTTATCACTCAGATTTTCCTTGAAGTTGCTGGAAGAGGAAAGGGGTTCGAGGTAACCACAAACCAATCTTTTAGGTACAGAATCTAGCTAATCTGTACCCAGAGAGGGCTCTCTGTGTAAAATTTAGCTTTGTTTTGCAAGGTATTAGGCTAGTTAGAAAGTCCAGGGGTTTTGTTTGAATTTAGGTTGATGGAATTCTTTCGCTGAGATTAAGATCAAATAGTTTCAGTCCATTGGGCTAATGGAGTCAAAGGATTGGCTGCACTGGCTTAAGTTTTTTAACAAAAGATGGTTTATTAGGGCAAGATAATCAAACTAGAAACAATTATAGATTTAAAGTGAATGGAATGGAATTCAAACGGATGAAAGGCAACGAAGAATCTTTCAACACATTCAAGAGAAGAGAAATAGATTGATTATCAATAAAGAGCAGTTAAATATTCTTTACTAAATAACCAAAGATGTATGAACTAGACAAACAGGAGCAATTAAGAATTCACTGTTTAAACTAGTTTGGAAGAAAACATTTAGAATAATAACGACTGAAATCAAATTACACCTAAGTACTTTCTAATTTAATCTTTTTCGTTAAATATCAAGATAATGAAACACAGATGATATTGTAAACAAATATTAAACTTCAAAACATGAGATAGAAATGACTTATTGATCCTTCATTTGACGCATGAATCCTGAGAAAAGTCTTCTGCCTCAATACCTTGTCCAGTTTTGCCACGAAAAGTTTCTCCAAAGCTCTTTATTCCAAAATATTCAATGTTACATCAGAGTATAAGAATCCATCCTCAATAATCTGATTGAGGGCTTATTTATACAAAAAATCATACAAAATATCTCTTAACAAAACGAGATATAATCTAAGATGACTCACAAATAAGTTACAATAAAAATAGAGACAAATGGTCTCGTGGATAAGACAAAAAGCAACTAATGTTGTGCTGTTTCCTCCTTTTGAGAATGTGCTGGAGGCAGGACCTATATTTTGGCTCATTGTTGTCCTCTTCAGTAATTTTGTTCTAACTGTCTTGCTTCACTGATACTCTTTGTTCTTACTGATACACTTTTAACTGAACCAATACTCTTTGACCTTTGTTTATCCCTTTATCCTTTATTTTGTAGTAAAATAGGCAAAAATTCATATAAGGATAAATTTTACAAAAGTTCCAACAGATCTTCCCACCATTTATCTTCTGCTATTCTGGTCCGTTGAAGCTTCCTCAATGTTTCATCAGCCTCGGTATATCTGAAGAAATTAGGCTGATTTGGAAACAAATGTTTTACCTCATGTTCAAGATAAAACAAATTCTCTAATCTGTCATGAAGATTCCTTCCTGTAGGTAATGTTGCTTCTGATGAAATGGCTGAGGAACTGGCTTGATTGTGAGCATGTATGTCCAATTTCTTAACATAATTTTCCAGGTCCATTATTTTATCTTCTGAAACCATAGGGCTAGGCAACCCTTTATTCAATAAAACATTAAACCTTTCTCTGAAAGCAATGATTTCACTTTGCATGTCAAAACACCTTCGTTCTAAATTTTGCATAAGAGTTCTTTTAGTAAAAACTCTTTTTATCTCCAACATTGTTGCAGTTCTGTCCTGAATACCCACATCTGCAAGTTGCTGTCTGGTTTGGGTGTTTAGAAACTGTATAAGCTGATTGGCTTCCTCAGGCCGATTTCCTAATTCTACTCATGTATTCTCAACTTCATCCAGAGCTACTTTGACCAAATCATTCTGCTCGTATATTATCTGGATTGAGGACCAGATATCTTTTATTGACTGAATAATATCATCCCAAAGAATGTCATTATTTCTCTTAAAGGTTTCTCCAATGTGAGATCCCTTTCCAATGCTTTAACCAATTTTTCCAACTTTTTGACTTCTCTTGTTTTGTCAGCAACAGTCATTTTTGAAAGATCATATTTCTGTTCCAAACTAATAAGCTGTAACTTTGTGTGTTGAAGTTCTGTTACTTGAAGTTTCAAGTCATTCATTTGCTTTACTAATTCTTCTGTACTCAAATTTGAAGTATTTACCTGTGATGGCTTTGCTGTTTGACCTGTTGGCTGACTTGTTGTACCTGTGATAACCATTGTTGTAGATACTGGAACATTGGACTGCTTGTATTTTAAAGCTTGTTCTAGTTATTTTTCTGTTTCAATCAGTTGCTCATTCATTTTCAAGAGAAACTCCATCATTTCTTCTTCAGAATTATTCTCTATTACTTCTTCAGTTTGAGGATGTCTGGAGGCTGGCAATTTCAACTTCTTTCTCATCATCTTTTTTCTTGATTAGAGCTTCTATACCTTTGACATCCTTTGGATTGTGACCTAATCCAATTATTATTTCCTCCAATGTTTTATCTTGTTGTCTTTGGCTTGAGAAGAAGCCTTTTCAAGCTGTAACTATGTATTGGTGTTCTCCAAAGAATCCTGTAACCTGTGAGCTGCCATTGCCTTATCAGTCAAAGTAGAATAAATCATTTCACTAGTCTGCTTATGTAACTCAATCTGATCTAAATGATGGATATCCTTTGCTAGGACTTCAAAGTTTTTCCTAATATAATCAACAGCTGTTTGGGGTTGTTGCACCTTGGGTTTGAAATGGCTCATTAACATTTTGCCCTGTTGGATGTCAAAAGCTGACATCAACCTTTCTTGATTCTTTGGAGCCATTTTCAGATATTGATTATATACTTCTATTTTCAGTGGATCATTCCTGGTCTTGATATTGATAAATGTCTTCTTTATATCTCCTGTATCTTTAACTGGTGTTTTGAAAGAAGATATTTCAACACTCTGTTGCTTCTGTAGCTCTTTCCTTTGTGAGGTAGTGGATGCTTTACTGACTGTACCTGTTTTTTGACTACCCAATTGTTCAGGTCCTTGAGTATCAAGGATTTCATCAATAGATTCTACTTCTAGAGGAATATTCAATTTCTGTCTTCTGGCCTGAGGCTGTTGTGAAGATCCAATGAAAGGGGTAGCAGCTTCAACTTCTCTCATTTTTCCCTTTTCCACATTTAATGGAGTCTGCAAAATTGACACTTCTACTGGATTGGTTTGAACAGAAGAAACCTGTACTTGATCCCGTCCCTTGGAAGTTTGAGGTTGTTCTGTCATAATGAATGTTTCTTTAACTTGTGTATCAACCTCTTTCTCTTTTCCCTTAGATGATACTGCAATGTTTTCTTGTAACTCCTGCTGAATAATCCCAGCTGAGGAAGGACCAACTTCTGATCTTGGTACCTGTGCAAAAGAGTCTAGGTCAAGCATCTTTTCAAGATCTTTCATAACATTGTCTACATTGACCTGCTCACTATCCTGCTCTATCAATGTTCCTTCTATCCATTCATCTGTATTAGCATATTTTTCAATCTTTGGGATTCTTTGATGTATGTATGGTGCTGATTTATTTTTCATTCTTTTATCACAAATGAATTTGAATGGGTCATAAGGCACCCAATAGAAACTCTTTTGTAATCTGAAACGGTCTTCTAATATCTTTTCAACTTCTTCCCCTGCATCCCTAGAGTTACAGATAAAGGGACCTAATTGACTTTTGATCCGGAGTTGAGCCTTCTTCTTTGCATTACAAAAATGAATTATATCAGAATTGTTCATCTGCCTGAAATACTCTAATGCAAAGAGTCTCATGGGGACATATTTTGGCAATTTGAATGGACATAATTCACATCCATATATTTTGACTTCTGTGTGATTTTGGTATAAGTACCAATCACCAAATTTGTACTGTTTTGAGAGCTGTAAAGTTTTCTTGATTTCATTGCTGAGCCTTGGAGGAGAAACTCCTGTCAACAAGGTGGTTGCAGGTTATACAAAAAGATCAATGAACTCATTATAGGAATATGGAGAATTTCGAGAACTATGAGTGATGGCTGACCAAAAGATAACAGACCTAGAATTCCCTTGGGCATCAAGCTTTTGGATATAGAAAGGGAATTTTTCTGACTCGTAATAGAGCATGAGATGGTAAATGACAGAGGAATACTTGAACACTTTCTCATTCTATAATCTCATGAATTGATCATGGATTTTGTCTGCAATGTAGGATGCAAAGTCATACTTGACAGCAGGAGGCTGTCTAGGGGTAAAAATAGACAATAATACTAGAATTAAATGGTCAACATATTCACTGGTATTAAAGCCCATTATAAAGGATATCATATCCAAAACAAATCTACCCTCCTCAGTGAAAAAAACATACCCATAAGGGGGAAGGCTTTAGGCTGATGATCAGGCAACATAAAGCTCTGACAGATGTGGTTTAATTCTTCATGGGATAGTTTGGTGGATTTCTCAAGTAATTCTCCCATGGACAGGGGAGTGAGGGCTTGATCAGGTTGAAAATGTAGCATCTTATTGATAGACTGAGCAGTTATTGGGAAGATGACATCTTGACTTGGGGATAAGACTGCTCTTTGGTTAGAATCATAGTTGGCATGACAGTAATGGATTATCTCAGGAAAAATATGGACAGAGGGAAAGAGGTACCTGGGAAGATTAGATTCCCATAACCCAATCATATCCAAGCCATTCAAATAATTGTCTCTGCAGCGACAAAAAATTCGAAGAGGACTATCACTAAAAACCAGGGCTTTAATTTGGAAATCTCTGTCGACTAATGATAAATAATCCAAGTCTCTGTGAGGGGCGTTCAATGGGGTGACATTTAAAGCCAAGGGAATCTCCATTTCTGGTTCTTGTGGATTCAGAAATGAATTGCGGGGTTTTTGAAGAAATGGGCACAATCTCAGGTTTCGGGGATTCAATTGCGGTTTTGGGAACTCAGGGAGACTAATTTAGAATCCTGTTTGAGTTTTCTGTATAGAGTTCTTTAAACAAAAACCAAGATTCTAACGGAGTTCAGTGGAAATTAGGGTAAATACCTGTTTTTGAGAATGTACAGTAATTTGGACAGGTACTGGTTGAGGCAGACGAACTCTGGATTACTGGTATGCAATAGTCCTCAACAAAGTATAATTAAGGGTGCTTGACAGTTGATTTTTTGAAATTCTTTGCATGGAGGGTGAAGTCGTTTCTGCGTACGAAATGATGAAAAAGACGCGGGGAGAATTGTTTTATTCGCAAAGTAAAAAGGGTGGCGAATTTTTATTATTTTAATAAATGACGTTAGTATGTACGGCATATGAGTCACGGGGGGGAGGTGGTAAGCGGTTTATTCCGCACCGCTTTTGAGGGAAGGCGGTATTGAGCGGATGGGCAGCGATTCCACAGAACGAATGACACGTGGCCATGGTACTATTTGAAAACCACCGTCATTTCGCGCGTTATTGTTCGGATCGGGGATGGCCAGCGGAATTATCAACAGCCGTTGATCTTGAACGGGTCGATCGAACGGTTGATGGGATAGGGAGATGATGGGGTTTTAATGGCGCGGGCCCGACGCGTTTTATTATTGATTAATCGCAGCGGGAGCGTTTTGATTGGCGGATTTAGGTTCTTAATTAATCGTGAGGATTAATTAATTCCTTTGTTTAAAAAGCGGAAGCGTGATCGGACGAGGGGAAAATATACATAGAAATGGGTTATTTTGAAGTTTGGTTTGAATTAAACTTCGGATTTTTTTTTTTTTAAAACACATATATTATATGTTTTAAAGTTTTTTCATATTTTTATTATATGATAATTGAATTAGATTAATCCAATTACCATAGGGGGCGGGATAAACATATAATGATATATTTTAACCAAAGGAGGTATAAAGTGGGTTTTTTATTTGAACGAGTGAGGAATAAATACTTTGGTTAAAATCATAATACATGGATTTTTGGGATATTATATAAAAGGAATTATATATAATAGGAGAAGGTCATTTCTATAAGGAGTTAATAAATAAAATCAATGTTAATATGACAAGGGGACAAGGTCAACTTCAAAATACATTAACATAACTAAGAAAGTGAAGTTTTTAGAAGCAAATTGTATTATAATCATTTCATCACTTAAACTTAGGATAAAATGTGATTTTGAGGGTTTTTTATGAAATATCTCATGATTTTCCTAAGTAAAAATGAGATTTTACTTAGGAAAGAATTTTTTGAAGTAAATGAGTGTGATGATGAATGATTTTAAGTACTTAGGTTTTTTCCAATTATTGGGCCGAGGGTTCGGTTCCTCCAAAAGTCAAGAAAATGCTTTGAGCCCCTTTAATTTTCAAATCCTTAGCACTTAGGGGAAATTAGTGAAATGTTTAGGGAAAAATGAGAAGGGAAGTTAATAATTTGACTTTGCTCTGCTGTGAAATTTTTCCAATGTAGTATCTGCCTTTGCACTTGTGATGAAAGTAAAATTGAACACATTTAGAACCATCATTCATCACATGTAATTCTGCAACATCATCTACCCACCCTATCTACTTTACTCTACCATTTTTTCTTCTTTATTAGGGTGCACTTAGACTGACAAACCCTTGTCACATTTTTCTTTTACATATGAAAATCTATCTAGCTCTAACCTTATTACATCCAAGGGCTCAGATTAAACTGTTGAGCTCCTTTTATTTACTCTACTTGTCTACTTATCTGTCAAGATTAAACTGTTTGGCCAGATATTTATTCTCTATTCTACAACATGAAATTGAAAAATGAATGAGTCAAGTTTAAACAGTTTGACTCTTCATAAATTGTGGCATAAAATACAAGTTGCACACAATTTGATTATTACAAAAGAGCAAAAAGTAGTGGCATTTGGATTTGCACACTTTCCTTGGCCTTTCTTTTGGTGGGGTTCATTTTCTTTTACTTTTTTGGCCATTTTATTTTTTCACCCTTTGATTTTTCTTTTAGGGTATACCCTCTTTACATTTTTTAAATTTTTTGATTTTTTGATTTTTTTTCGAGAATATGGAACACCTTTGCAACAAGAAAAAGGTTTGAACATATTACATAATTTATCAAGACAATCATGAAATATGACTCCTATTGGTATAGGAGACTAACACTGGCTCCACTTGGGGATGGCTTTTCCTGGTGAAAAGTCAAGAACAGCAGGTCAGATGCCTCAAAATGTCTTAATCTGAACCATGGAATCTTCTTCTCTTTTGTTGCTTTATTTTATGTATGATAGTAAAATCTCTGGAGCTTAGGGCCTTCTCTTCGGGCTTCAACTCCAGTAGGTCACTATCCACTCCAAACTGATGCATTACAAAGGATATATTATGTACATGTTAAAAAAAATCAGAACATCCTAGTAAATAGGATCAAAGTAGTGTTTTAACATTCAACCATTGACTGGTCCTTCCTCAGCTTCTGAACCATCCAAATTCTTCAAAAAATATGTGTTATTTCCCTGTAAAGCATGAATGATGTAAGGTCCTTTCCATAAGAAATCAAATTTCCCATGTTTTCCTTTATCTTCCCTTCTGGAATCCCATCTTAAAACTTTGTCTTCTAGTTGAAAATCTTCTGCTTTGGTCCTTTTGTCAAACATCTTCTTTAATTTTCCCTGCAAAACTTGGGATCGTTGATACACTTTTTCTCTGGTCTGCTGCAAGTGAATTGTTTGATTTATTTTTCTCTGAATATCATTTGGTTCTACTTGAGCCTCCTGAAATAATTTCATTACATGAACTCCTAAAGATGATGGAAATATAGCCTCAATACCATAAACTAATTCATATGGACTGGTCCCAATTGATTTTTTGGTAGTAAGTCTGTCTGCCCACAATGCATTGGTAAGTTTATTATGCCAATTCTTCTTATTTTCTTCCAATAAATTTTTAATGATATTAATGAGACTTTTATTGGAAGATTCAGCCAGTCCATTACCCTGAGGATAATAGGCTGTGGAATGGCCTAAAGTGATGTGATATTTATTGCAGAAACTAATCATTTTCTTAGACTTGAAAGCAGCAGCATTATCCGTTATAATTTTCTCAGGACAGCCAAATCTTGATAGTATATTGGTTTCTAAGAATCCTATGATTATAGAATCATTGGCTTGTCTGGATGGGATTGCTTGAATCCATTTAGTAAAGTAATCTGTGGCAGTGAGGATCCATCTGTGTTGGCCAGACGAAGGAGGATGGATTTCTCCAATAAAATCCAGGCCCCATTGTTGAAAGGGTTTCTCGGTGGAAATTGGTTTCAATGGTAAGGGTAATAATTTTCTCTTGTCTTCAAAGATCTGACACTTATGGCAAGCATTTACAATTTTTTTTACATCTGAAAACAAGGTTGGCCAATAAAAACTAGCTCTTAAGATCTTATCTGCAGTTGACTTCCAATAAAGGTGTCCACCACAATCTCCTGCATGGAATTCATTGAGAACCTTGTCAGCTTCATCTTTTAATAAACAATTTAATAGAATCCCATCATGATTCTTCCAAAAGAGAACATTATCTAAAATACAATACTTTAAAGATGTCATTTTCAAAAACCTTTGTTTCGTTATGGATAACCCTGGAGGAGCTTGCAGGTTTAACAAAACATAAATGATATCAGCATACCAAGGTGAG
This sequence comes from Pinus albicaulis, assembly GCA_034641835.2. Lineage (NCBI taxonomy): Eukaryota > Viridiplantae > Streptophyta > Pinopsida > Pinales > Pinaceae > Pinus > Pinus albicaulis. The sequence continues at coordinate 703,790,777 of CM076584.1, forward strand.
TCTAAAAAGGCTTGACTGATTTGTGGAGTCGCCATCTCCTGTTCGTCATCCAATTCGTTAATATTCAGGGCTTGACAATTTGTTTCAGTCATGAGTTGAGCCAAACCTTGTCATTTTATGAGTTTTGTAGGTCTTATTTCAATATCATATTCTAATATGGTAGCTATCCATTTACCTCTTTTGCCTTCAATTCCATCTTGAGTTAAGATGTCTTTAACGACATCATTAGGTACATAAGCTATCACATGAGAATACAATATATAAATTCTGAAATCTTTAATTGCTTTCACAAGTGCAAAAGCTTGTTTCTCCATGATGTTGTATTTTAATGATGCATCTCTAAGTGCTTTACTAAAAAAGGCTATAGGTTTTTCACATCCTTGATCATCCTTTTGTAATAAAACAGCTACAACTGTATGTTCAGAAGCAAATGAAAAAATTATGAAATCTCTATCAAATTTTGCACTGGTAAGAACTGGTGTTCTGGTCAAAGCCATTTTGATTTCTTCAAATGATTGCTTGGCTTCTACTGTCCACTTAATACTTGAATCCTTTCTTAACATGTTAGTAAGCAGTCTAAGTAATTCAGCTAAACTAGAAATGAATCTTCTCAAAAAATTGATCTTTCTTATGAAAGCTTGAAGTTCTTTAATATTCCTGGGATGAGGTATCTGCAATATGGCTTGTATTCTTTCAGGATCAATTCTGATAACATCTTTTGAAATGATATGACCTAGGAGTTTACCTTCTTCAAGACCAAACAATGATTTTTTCGGATTTAAAGAAATACCATATTTTCTGCATTTTATAAACACCTGTCTAAGATGGTCCAAATGTTGTTGATCTGTCTTAGAAAAAACAGTCAAATCATCCAGATATATGACCAGAAAATCATGAATTTCTTTGGCAAAGGCAATGTCCATTGCTCTTTGGAAGGTCGCTCCTGCATTTTTGAGTCCGAAAGGCATCTTAACGTATTTGAATGTACCCCATGGTGTTGTAAAAGCTGTTTTGTCTTGATCATCGGGATGAACCAGAATCTGGTTGTATCCTGAGAATCCATCCAGAAGAGAAATCCTTGAAGAGCCTACTACCCTTTGTAAGATATGGTCCATTTTAGGTAAATGATAGTTATCTTTTAAAGAAACTTTGTTTAAATTTCTCAAATCAACACATAGTCTAATCTCTCCAGTCTTCTTCCTTGTTGGTACCAAATTAGAAACCAATTCAGAAAACCTAATAGGAGCAATTATTCCTGCTTCATACATTCTTTTAATTTCTTTTTCAATTGAAGGTAGTAGCACAGAGTTGATTCTTCTAAGTTTCTGTTTAAATGGTTTCTGATCTGGTTTCAAAGGTATTGTATGTTGAATTATTGATGTATCATATGATTTCATATCTTCATAACTCCGGGAAAAAAATATCCTGGAATTCTTTTAAAAGTTCAACATATTTAACTTTTTGATCCGCTGGCAGAGATTTAGATAACTTAACCATCTTAGGATTTCCTTCAGTTCCCAAATTGTATTCTTCAATATCAGCTTTTAACGGTTCCATTTTGGGTTTCAATGGAATGTCATTAGAGTCAAAAAGATCTTCCAAAGGAGTTAATCTTTTAGGTAAATGATTATCTTTCAGATTAATAATTTCAGATTCATCTTCTATAATCTCATCGACTTCCATTTGTTTCAGATCTTGCATATCTTTTTTGGTGAATTTAGTTGGGTGAAGCATGTGAATTGCAGTCTCTTCTGAAATATCTGTTTCTTGTTCATCTATTTGATCAAATTCATTGATTGTTGTGTCTTCATCTATACTACTGTTAGAGAATTCATTTTCTAAGGTCAAAAAATTATTTATCTGATTATTATTTACAAACACTTGCCAATTCATAAGATTATCCGGTATAGCAGGTCTATGTCTAATCTCAGATGTGAACTGATGATTAGGTCCAAAAGGTAATTTACAAGTGCTAGCGAACATTGCAAGACTATGAGCATGCAAATTTTGTTTTCTAGGAATTTTGGCAAGCTGAGCCTGTAGAAAAGTATTAAGAATTTCCACAACCGTTCCTCTGTATTCTCTTAATCTGGGGTCTTTTGTCGAACATTCGCCATTGATCTGTTGAATAATTAATTCAGAGTCTCCTATGACTGATACTCTAATTGCTCCTAATTTCTTGACATGTTTAAGCCCTAGCAAAAGAGCCTCATATTCTGCCATATTATTAGTGCATTTAAAGTTCAATCTATAAGCATGGCCTTCAGCGTGATCATTTTCAATGTTGTGTATCCAAATTCTAGCTCCTGCTCCTAATTTATTTTCTGAACCATCAAATTCTAAATGCCAAAGAATTTCATGTTCATAATCTTCATCGACTGTTTTAACAGTTTTCTTAACAGGGAGATCTGGTTTTTCAGTTTTTTCTGGTATTTCTTGAATATCTGATGTTTCTTTGTTTTCCGAAATTTCTTCGATTTGAACAGTAGATTTATTTGCAGTTTCTGTTTCAGGTGCTTCTAATTCAGTAGGAAGGTCAAATTCAGCATTATAAAGGATGAATGAGTCCATATCAGAATGTATTGAGTGGACGGGGAAGTTTTCAGACTTCTCCTGACTACTGACTAAATATTTCATCAAAGTTTCTCTATATAGTCTTTTAGGTTGACCGAATACTGAAATAGTAGCATATGACATATCCAATTGAATAGATCCTCTGAGTTTAGCACTCCAGGATCTGGACAACAACATACCATATTTGGGAGGAATATCTGCTACTACTATATCCATCAGAATAGATTTCGCAGGGTATTGCACCAAAGTAACACAAATCTTTAATCAAACCTAAACATCTTACCTGACTTGAATCAAAAGAAAAGAGATCTTTATATGGTCTGGTAATGTCTAGGTTTAATCTTTCCATCACAACCTTGGGCATTAAATTGTGAGACGCTCCAGAATCAAGCATGGCATTATGAAGTATTTTGTCATGTACATTCAAACTCACATAAAATGGAGGAGTTCCTCCACTTTATGGTTTTCCATTTACTTCAGGGCCAAAAAGTAATTTGGGTTGATCATCAAAAACATTTACTGAATCATCCATTCCAGTAATGTTAAGGGATCTACTGATTTGGCTTCTATAGACATCATGTTTAGCTAATTCTGCCAATGGAACAACTATCTTTAATTTGCCTATTTCAGCTTCTAGATTGAAAGATTTTTCTGTTTGAGCTCTAGTATTTTGAACAGTTGGATTTTCTCTATTTTTTGTGTCTTCAATGTTTTTCTCTTTTTCAGGAGTGGGATTATGAGTTGAAGTTGTTTCTGAATTAACTTCTGCTGGTTCTTCTACGTTTCCTGTAGGAGGAAAAGTATTGGAAAGTTGTTTATTATTCAGTTGATTCTCAGACACATCTTCAATTATTGGGTTAGCGGGGTTAGGACTTGCTCTAGAAAGAATTTGTACAGGAGAAGTGTTAGTTTTACCTTTGATGTTTTGTTTTACAACGTTCAGTTTGTTATTTTCTGGCACGTCAATCCGTTTGCTTCTCAAATTGTATTGTTTATGAACTTCATAAATTGCTGAGTCATATCCTTCCTTAAAATCAAAAGTTTCTCCTGAATGAGTTTGAAATGTTTCAAGAATGTGATTTTCTTGATCATCTTGAGATAGGAAAACTTCTGGTTCATTCTTGTTTTCAGTCAAGTTATTTATTTCAACATCCTCGGTTAGTTCCTCAGAAGATGAACCTTCAGCGAAATTTTCCTGGAATGGTGGCATGATGTTTTGGTCAGAAACATTTTTTCCAGTATTTTGGTTTTGATTTCTTCTGAAGTTTGGGTTTCTAACAGCATTTTGACCATCTCCAGAAGACTTCCTTTCGATTGTCTCTACTCTGTCTCCCAATATTTCCATTCCTTTAATAATTGCATCCAGCTTTCTTTCAAAAGCCGAACGCTCTTCGTTTATAGGCATCCTTCTTTCAGCTCTAGCTCTAGCTCGTTTTTCTATCAGGTTAGCTTCAACACTAACAACTATGCTTTGCATATCTTCTAGAGTTTGAGGAGCTCTTTCCCTAAGTGAATATGCTATGTCAGAATCAAACCCATCAGGAAATTTAACCAATATTTAATCCGGAGGAGGTCTAAGGTTTTGGGGAACAACATTGTAAGCTTCGTTGAATCTAATGATATAATCTTGCACTGCTTCATTGTGTCCTCTCTTCAATTTTCCAAAGTCTGATAGGATTTGAAGAGGATCTTTCTTCTTTTCCCATCTATTTAAAAATAATATATAATGGGTTGGTAAGTCAACAACACTGTTTGGAGTAAGAGCCCTAAACCATGTCCTGACTTCTCCAGTAAGACTCTGGACAAAAATTCTCATTCGTACATCATCAGCGTCTATTTCATAAAATTCAAAGTAATCTGTCATCCTTTTGGTATGTTGTTGAGCAGTGTAAGTGCCAGAACCATCAAAAGGGGTGATTTTACTCTGCTAGTCTTGAGGCAAAGTAGCAGGGTTGCCTGGCAACCTTAACGGAGCATATCTGTTTGCCATTGGAAGGTGTAATGGAATAACAGGTGATGATGGTATGGAAGTAGTGGGTGGAGCGGAAGAAGAGGTAGCTTGCGTTTGAGAAGTTTGAGGAAAAGCAGATGAACTAGGGGAAGCTGAAGTAATCACAGAAGAGTTTGAAAGCTCTTCAAAGGTCACCTCAGATTGAATGGAATTTTGTAAATGCTTGTCAAGATGTGAAGTGATAAACTCAAATTGCAAATCTTCAAGAATTAATGGATCAGAAACCAGATTGGACAACTCAGATTCATAAAAATTTAGGAATAGAGAAGTTTCAAAATGTTCATCTAATGGTTCGTCTTCAAGATACACAAACTTCACAGGACAAGAGTTTGATCTAAAAAGCGGTCGAGAACTCCCAGAGCTTTTTTGACTCTCTTGTCTTCTCAGAATTCTAGGAATCAAATTTGGATTCTCAAATATCGGTGGTGGGTTAGGGTCAGGATTTGACCTGGTATAATGTGTCCTTTCTGAAGCTAGTTTTCTGGATTTTATATTTTTGGTTTTTTGTTTTAAATAAAATGAAAGTACAACTTCGACAAACTCTTCAAGAAATTTAAGATTTTGGGTTATAATTTTTTCAAAGATTTATTGAACTAGAGAAACTGATTAAATGTCTGAAACCAAAGTTCAGTCTATAAACTAGACCAGAGATTGACTGAAGTAGCGTTTATTTACTATGCAAATGCAGAGCAAAAACATTTCAAAGGCTACCTGGCTAATCTTCAGGCTCTGTCTATAGTTTATAAATCAAACAATAGTAACAATAAAATGATTCAGATCCCCAGTATGGTCGCCACTATGTTATCACTCAGATTTTCCTTGAAGTTGCTGGAAGAGAAAAGGGGTCCGAGGTAACCACAAACCAATCTTTTAGGTACAGAATCTAGCCAATCTGTACCCAGAGAGGGCTCTCTGTGTGTTTGAATTTAGGTTGATGGAATCCTTTAGCTGAGATTAAGATCAAATAGTTTCAGTCCATTGGGCTAATGGAGTCTAAGGATTGGCTGCACTGGCTTAATTTTTTTAACAAAAGATGGTTTATCAGGGCAAGATAATCAAACTAGAAACAATTATAGATCTAAAGTGAATGGAATGGAATTCAAACGGATGAAAGGAAATCAAGAATCTTTCAACACATTCAAGAGAAGAGAAATAGATTGATTATCAATAAAGAGAAGTTAAGTATTCTTTACTAAATAACCAAAGATGTATGAACTAGACAAATAGGAGAAATTAAGAATTCGCTGTTTAAACCAGTTTAGAAGAAAACATTTAGAATAATAATGACTGAAATCAGATTACACCTAAGTACTTTATGATTTAATCCTTTTCGTTAAATATTAAGATAATGAAACACAGATGATATTGTAAACAAATATAAAACTTCAAAACATGGGATAGAGATGACTTATTGATCCTTCATTTGACACATGAATCCTGAGAAAATTCTTCTGTCTCATTTCCTTGTCCAGTTTTGCCACGAAAAATTTCTCCAAAGCTCTTTATTCCAAAATATTCAATGTTACATCAAAGTATAAGAATCCAAACTCAATAATCCGATTGAGAGCTTATTTATACAAAAAATCATACAAAATATCTCTTAACAAAATGATATATAATCTAAGATGACTCACAAATAAGTTACAATAAAAATAGAGACAAATGGTCTCGTAGATAAGACAAAAAGCAACTGATGTTGTGTTGTTTCCTCCTTTTGAGAATGTGCTGGAGGTAGGACCTATATTTTGGCTCATTTTTGTCCTCTTTAGTAATTTTTTTTTAACTGCCTTGCTTCACTGATACTCTTCGTTCTTACTGATACAATTTTAACTGAACTGATACTCTTTGACCTTTGTTTATCCCTTTATCCTTTATACTATAGTAAATAGGTAAAATTTCATGTAAGGATAAATTTTACAAAAGTTCCAATAGATCTTCCCACCATTTATCTTTTTCTATTCTGGTCCATTGAAGCTTCCTTAATGTTTCATCAGCCTCGGTATATCTGAAGAAATTAGGCTGATTTGGAAACAAATGTTTTACTTCATGTTCAAGATAAAAAAAATTCTCTAATCTGTCATGAAGTTTCCTTCTTGTAGGTAATGTTGCTTCTGATGAAATGGTTGAGGAACTGGCTTGACTGTGAGCATGTTTGTCCAATTTCTCAACATAACTTTCTAGATACACTATTTTATCTTCTGAAACCATAGGGCTGGGAAACCCTTTATTCAATAAAACATCAAACCTTTCTCTGAAAGCAATGATTTCTCCTTGCATGTCAAAGCACCTTCGTTCTAAATTTTGCATAAGAGTTCTTTTAGTAAAAACTCTTTTTATCTCTAAGATTGTTCTAGTTCTGTCCTGAATACCCTGATCTGCAAGTTGCTGTCTGGTTTGGGTGTTTAGAAATTGTATGAGCTGATTGGCTTCCTCAGGCCTATTTCCTAATTCTTCTCGTGTATTTTCAACTTCATCCCGAGCTACTTTGACCAAATCATTCTGCTCGTATATTATCTGAATTGAAGACCGGATATATTTTAATGACTGGATCATATTATCCCAAAGAATGTCATTTGTTTCTCTTAAAGGTTTCTCCAATGTGAGATCGTTTTCCAAAGCTTTAACCAATTTTTCCAAATTTTTGACTTCTCTTGTTTTGTCAGCAACAGTCATTTTTGAAACATCATATTTCTGTTCCAAATTAATAAGCTGTAACTTTGTGTGCTGAAGTTCTATTAATTGAATTTTCAAGTCATTCATTGAGTTTATTAGTTCTTCTGTACTCAAATTTGAAGTATTTACCTGTGATGGCTCTGTTGTTTGACTTGTTGGCTGACTTGTTGGCTGACTTGTTGTACCTGTGATAACCTCTGCTGTAGATACTGGAACATTGGACTGCTTGTATTTTAATGCTTGTTCAAGCTCTTTTCTTATTTTAGTCAGTTGCTCATTCAGCCTCAAAAGCAAGTCCATCATTTCTTCTTCAGAATTCTTCTTTATTACTTCTTCAGTTTGAGGATGTCTTGAAGCTGGCAATTTCAACTACTTTCTCAAAGCTGCAATGTCATCATCTTTTTTCTTGATTAGAGCTTCTATACCTTTGACATCCTTTGGATTATGACCTAATCCAATAATTATTTCCTCCAATGTTTTTATCCTGTTGTCTTTGGCTTGAGAAGAAACCTTTTCAAGCTGCAATTGTGTACTAGTGTTCTCCAAAGAATCCTGTATCCTATGAGCTGCCATTGCCTTATCAGTCAAAGTAGAATAGATCATTTCACCAGTCTGCTTATGTAACTCAATTTGATCTAAAGGATGAATATCCTTTTCTAAGACTTCAAAATTTGTTCTGATATAATCTGCAGCTGTTTGAGGTTGCTGCACTTTGGGTTTGAAGTGACCCATTATCATTTTTCCTTGCTGAATATCATAAGCTGACATCAATCTTTCTTGATTCTTAGGAGCCATCTTCAAATATTGATTATAAACCTGGATTCTTAAAGGATCGTTCCTGGCTTTTATATTGATAAATTTCTTCTTTATATCTCCTGCATTTTTAACTGGTGTTTTGAAAGAAGATATTTCAACACTCGGTTACTTTTGTAGCTCTCTCCTTTGTGAGGTAGTGGATGCTCCACTGACTGTACCTGTTTGTTGACTGCCGAATTTTTCTTGTCCCTGACTATCAAGGGTTTCATCAATAGATTCTACTTTTGGAGGAGTATTCAATTTCTGTCTCTTGGCCTGAGGCTGTTGTGAAGATCGAGTGAGAGGGGTAGCAGCTTCAGCATCTATCTTTTTTCCCTTTTCTACATTTAATGAAGTTTGCAAAATTTACATTTCTACTGGATTGGTTTGAACAGAAGAAACCTGTACTTGATCCTGTCCCTTGGAAGTTTGAGGTTGTTCTGTCATAGTGAATGTTTCTTTAACTTGTATACCAACCTCTTTCTCTTTTCCCTTAGATGATACTGCAATGTTTTCTTGTAACCTTTGCTGAAAAATTCCAGCTGAGGAAGGACCAACCTCTGATCTTGGTACCTGTGCAAAAGAGTATAGGTCAAGCATCTTTTCAAGATCTTTCATAACATTGTCTACATTGACCTGCTCACTATCCTGCTCTATCAATGTTCTTTCTATCCATTCATCTGTATTAGCATATTTTTCAATCTCTGGGATTCTTTGATGCATGTATGGTGATGATTTATTTTTCATTCTTTTATCACAAATGAAGCTAAATGGGTCATAAGGTACCCAATAGAAACTCTTTTTTAATTTGAAACGGTCTTCTAATATCTTTTCAGCTTCTTCCCTTGCATCCCTAGAGTTACAGATAAAGGGACCTAATTGAATTTTGATCCGGAGTTGAGCCTTCTTCTTTGCATTAAAAAAATGAATTATATCAGAGTTGTTCATCTGCCTAAAATACTCTAATGCAAAGAGTCTCATGGGGACATATTTTGGCAATTTGAATGGACATAATTCACATCCATATATTCTGACTTCTGTGTGATTTTGGTATAAGTACCAATCACCAACTTTGTATTGTTTTGAGAGCTGTAAAGTTTTCTTGATTTCATTGTTGAGCCTTGGAGGAGAAACTCCTGTCAACAAGGTGGTTGTAGGGTGTATAAAAAGATCAATGAACTCATTATAGGAATAGGGAGAATCTCGAGAACTATGAGTGATGGCTGACCAAAAGATAACAGACCTAGGATCCCCTTTGGCATCAAGCTTTTTGATATAGAAAGGGAAATTTTCTGACTGGTAATATAGCATGAGATGATAAATGACAGACAAATACTTGAACACTTTCTCATTTTCTAATCTCATGAATTGATCATGGTATTGTCTGCAATGTAGGATGCAAAGTCATACTTGACAGCAGGAGGCTGTCCAGGGGTAAAAATAGACAATAATACTAGAATCAAATGGTCAAAATATTCACTGGTATTAAAGCCCATTATAAAGGATATCATATCCAAAACAAGTCTACCCTCCTCAGTGAAAAAAACATACCCATAAGGGGGAGGGCTTTAGGCTGATGATTAGGCAACATAAAGGTTTGACAGATGTGGCTTAATTCTTCATGGGATAGTTTAGTGGATTTCTTAAGTAATTCTCCCATGGACAGCGGAGTGAGGGCTTGATCAGGTTGAAAATGTAGCATCTCATTGATAGACTGAGCAGTTATTGGGAAGAGCGCATCTTGACTTGGGGATAAGATTGCTCTTTGGTTAGGATCATAGTTGGCATGACAGTAATGGATTATCTCAGGAAAAATATGGATGGAGGGAAAGAGGTACCTGGGAAGATTAGATTCCCATAACCCAATCATATCCAAGCCATTCAAATAATTGTCTCTGCAGCGATAAAAAATTCAAAGAGGACTATCACTAAAAACTAGGTCTTTAATTTGGAAATCTCTGTCGACTAATGATAAATAATCCAAGTCTCTGTGAGGGGCGTTCAATGGGGTGACATTTAAAGCCAAGAGAATCTCCATTTCTGGTTCTTGTGGATTCAGAAATGAATTGCGGGGTTTTTGAAGAAATGGGCACAATCTCAGGTTTTGGGGATTCAATTGCGGTTTTGGGAACTCAAGGAGACCAATTTAGAATCTTGTTTGAGTTTTCTGTATAGAGTTCTTTAAACAAAAACCAAGATTCTAACGGAGTTCAGTGGAAATTAGGGTAAATACCTATTTTCGGGAATGTACAGTAATTTGGACAGGTACTGGTTGAGGCAGACGAGCTCTGGATCACTGGTATGCAATAGTCGTCAACAAAGTATAGTTAAGGGCGCTTGATAGTTGATTTTTTTAAAATTCTTTGCATGGAGGGTGAAGTCATTTTCTGCGTACAAAATGATGAAAAAGACGCGGGTTTTTGTTTTATTCAAAAATTCAAAAGGGTGGTGAATTTTTTATTATTTTATTAAATGATGTCAGTATGTATGACAGATAAGTCACGGGGGGAGGTGGTAAGCGGTTTATTCCGCACCGCTTTTGAGGGAAGGCGGTATTGAGCAGATGGGCAGCGATTCCATAGAATGAATGACACGTGGCCATGGTACTATCTGAAAACCACCGTCATTTCGTGCGTTATTTTTCGGATCGGGGATGGCCAGCGGAATTATCAACAACCGTTAATCTTGAACGGGTCGATCGAACAGTTGACGGGATAGGGAGATGACAGGGTTTTAATGGGGCGGACCCGACACGTTTTATTATTGATTAATCACAGTGGGAGTGTTTTGATTGGTAGAGTTAGGTTCTTAATTAATCGTGAGGATTAATTAATTCCTTTGTTTAAAAAGCGGAAACGTGATCGGGCAAGGGGAAAATATACATAGAAATGAGTTTTTTCGAAGTTTGGTTTGAATTAAACTTCGGATTTATTTTTGTTTAAAACACATATATTATAAGTTTTAAAGTTTTTTCATATTTTTATTATATGATAATTGAATTAGATTAATCCAATTACCATAGGGGGTGGGATTAAAAATAATGATATATTTTAACCAAATGGGGTATAAAGTGGGTTTTTTATTTGAACGAGTTAGGAATAAATACTTTGATTAAAATCATAATACATGGGTTTTTGGGATATTATATAAAAGGAATTATATATAATAGGAGAAGGTCATTTCTATAAGGAGTTAATAAATAAAATCAATGTTAATATGACAAGGGGACAAGGTAAACTTCAAAATACATTAATATAGCTAAGAAAGTGATGTTTTTAGAAGAAAATTGTATCATAATCACTTCATCACTTAAGCTTAGGATAAAATGTGATTTTGAGGGTTTTTTATGAAATATCTCATGATTTTCCTAAGTAAAATGAGATTTTACTTAGGAAATAATTTTTTGAAGTAAATGAGTGTGATGATGAATGATTTTAAGTACTTAAGTTTTTTCCAATTATTGGGCCGAGGGTTCGGTCCCTCCAAAAGTCAAGGAAATGCCTTGAGCCCCTTTAATTTTCAAATACCTTAGCACTTAGGGGAAATTAGTGAAATGTTTAGGGAAAAATGAGAAGGGAAGTTAATAATTTGACTTTGCCTTGCTTTGAAATTCTTCCAGTGGAGTGTCTGCCTTTGCACTTTGTGATGAAAATAAAATTGAACACATTTAGAACCATCATTCATCACATGTAATTCTGCAACAACATCTACCTACCCTACCTACTTTACTCTACCATTTTTTCTTCTTTATTAGGGTGCACTTAGATTGGCAAACCCTTATCACACTTTTTCTTTTACATGTGGAAACATATCTAATTCTAACCTTATTACATCCAAGGGCTCAGATTAAACTATTGAGCTCCTTTTATTTACTCTACCTATCTACTTATCTGCCAAGATTAAACAGTTTGGTCAGATTTTATTCTTTATCTCTAAAACATAAAAATTGAAAGATGAACTAGCCAAGCTTAAACTGTTTGACCATTCATAAATTGTGGCATAAGATACAAGTTGCACACAATTTTTTTATTACATAAGAGCAAAAAGCAGTGGCAGTTAGACTTGCACACTTTCCTTGGCCTTTCTTTTGGTGGGGTTCATTTTCTTTTACTTTTTTGCCATTTTTATTCTTTTTACCCTTTGATTTTCCTTTTAGGGTATACCCTCTTTACATTTTTTAAATTTTTTAATTTTTTGAATAATATGGAAAACCTTTGCAACCAGAAAAGGTATGAACATATTACATAGCCCATCATGTCCATCATGAAATATGACACCTATATTTATAGGAGTCTAACACTGGCTCCACTTGGGGATGGCTTTTCGTTGTGAAAAGTCAAGAACAACAGATCAGCTGCCCTCAGAATGATTTTGACTGAACCATGAAATTTTCTCCTACTTATTGCTTTATTATATATATGATAGCAAAACTTCTGAAGCTTAGGGCCTTCTCTTCGGGCTTCAACTCCAGTAGGTCACTATCCACTCCAAACTGATGCATTACAAAGGATATATTATGTACATGTTAAAAAAATCAAAAACATCTTAATAAATAGGATCAAAGTAGTGTTTTAACATCTGACCATTTATTGGTCCTTCCTCAGTTTCTGAACCATCCAAATTCTTCAAAAAATATGTGTTATTTCCCTATAAAGAATGAATGATGTAAGGTCATTTCCATAAGAAATAAAATTTCCCATGTTTTCCTTTATCTTCCCTTCTGGAATCCCATCTTAAAACTTTGTCTTCCAGTTGAAAATCTTCTGCTTTGGTCCTTTTGTCAAACATCTTCTTTAATTTTTCCTGCAAAACTTGGGATCGTTGATACACTTCTTCTCTGGTCTGCTACAAGTGAATTGTTTGATTTATTCTTCTCTGAATATCATTTGGTTCTACTTGAGCCTCCTGAAGTAACTTCATTACAGGAACTCCTAAAGATGATGGAAATATAGCCTCTATACCATAAACTAATTCATATGGACTGGTCCCAATTGATTTTTTGGTAGTAAGTTTGTCTACCCACAATGCATTGGTAAGTTTCTTATGCCAATTCTTCTTATTTTCTTCCAATAATTTTTTAATGATATTAATGAGACTTTTATTGGAAGATTCAGCCAGTCCATTACCCTGAGGATAATAGGCTGTGGAATGGCCTAAAGTGATGTGATATTTATTGCAGAAACTAATCATTTTCTTAGACTTGAAAGCAGCAGCATTATCAGTTATAATTTTCTCAGGACAACCAAATCTTGATAGTATATTGGTTTCTAAGAATCCTATGATTACAGAATCATTGGCTTGTCTGGATGGGATTGCTTCAATCCATTTAGTAAAGTAATCTGTGGTAGTGAGGATCCATCTGTGTTGGCCAGAAGAAGGAGGATGGATTTCTCCAATAAAATCCAGGCCCCATTGTTGAAAGGGTTTCTCGGTGGAAATTGGTTTCAATGGTAAAGGTAATAATTTTCTCTTTCCTTCAAAGATATGACACTTATGGCAAGCAGTTACAAATTTATTTACATCTAAAAACAAGGTTGGCCAATAAAAACTAGCCCTTAAGATCTTATCTGTAGTTGAATTCTAGTAGAGGTGTCCACCACAATCTCCTGAATGGAATTCATTGAGAACCTTGTCAGCTTCATCTTTTAATAAAAAATCTAATAGAATTCCATCATGATTCTTCCAAAAGAGAACATTATCTAAAATACACTACTTTAAGGATGTCATTTTCAAAAACCTTTGTTTCTTTCTGGATAACCCTGGAGGAGCTTTCAGGTTTAACAAAACATAAATAATATCAGCATACCAAGGTGAGTCTAAAAAGGCCTGACTGATTTGTGAAGTCACCATGTCCTGTTCGTCAGCCAGTTTGTTAATATTCAGGGCTTGGCAATTTTTTTTAGTCATGAGTTGAACCAAACCTTGTCATTTTATGAGTTTTGTAGGTCTTATTTCAATATCATATTCTAATATGGTAGCTATCCATTTACCTCTTTTTCCTTCAATTCCATCTTGAGTTAAGATGTCTTTAATGAAAGCATTAGGTACATAAGCTATCACATGAGAATACAATATATAAATTCTGAAATCTTTAATTGCTTTCACAAGTGCAAAATCTTGTTTCTCCATGATGTTATATTTTAATGATGCATCTCTAAGTGCTTTACTAAAAAAGGCTATAGGTTTTTCACATCCTTGATCATCCTTTTGTAATAAAACAGCTGCAACTGTATGTTCATAAGCAAATGAAAAAATTATGAAATATCTATCAAATTTTGGACTGGTAAGAACTGGTGTTCTGGTCAAAGCCATTTTGATTTCTTCAAATGATTGCTTGGCTTCTACTGTCCACTTAATACTTGAATCCTTTCTTAACATGCTAGTAAGCAGTCTAAGTAATTCAGCTAAACTAGAAATGAATCTTCTCAAAAAATTGATCTTTCCTATGAAAGCTTGAAGTTCTTTAATATTCCTGGGATGAGGTATCTGCAATATGGCTTGTATTCTTTCAGGATCAATTCTGATGCCATATTTTGAAATGATATGACCTAGGAGTTTACCTTCTTCAAGACCAAACAATGATTTTTTCGGATTTAAAGAAATACCATATTTTCTGCATTTTATGAACACCTGTCTAAAATGATCCAAATGTTGTTGATCTGTCTTAGAAAAAACAGTCAAATCATCCAAATATATGACTAGAAAATCATGAATTTCTTTGGCAAAGGAAATGTCCATTGCTCTTTGGAAGGTTTCTCCTACATTTTTGAGTCCAAAATGCATCTTAATGTATTTTAATGTACCCCATGGTGTTGTAAAAGCTGTTTTGTCTTGATCATCGGGGTGAACCGGAATTTGGTTGTATCCTGAGAATCCATCCAGAAGAGAAATCCTTGAAGAACCTACTACCCTTTGTAAGATATGTTCCGTTTTAGGCAAAGGATAGTTATCTTTTAAAGAAACTTTGTTTAAATTTCTCAAATCAACACATAGTCTAATCTCTCCTTTTTTCTTCCTTGTTGGTACCAAATTAGAAACCCATTCAGAAAACCTAATAGGAGCAATTATTCCTGCTTCATACATTCTTTTAATTTCTTTCTCAATTGAAGGTAGTAGCACAGGGTTGATTCTTCTAAGTTTCTGTTTAAATGGTTTCTGATTTGGTTTCAAAGGTATTGTATGTTGAATTATTGATGTATCATATGATTTCAGATGTTCATAACTCCAGGCAAAAACATCTTGGAATTCTTTTAAAAGTTCAACATATTTAACTTTTTGATCCGCTGGCAGAGATTTAGATAACTTAACCATCTTAGGATTTCCTTTAGTTCCCAAATTGTATTCTTCAATATCAGCTTTTAACGGTTCCATTTTGGGTTTGAGTGGAATGTCATTAGAGTCAAAAAGATCTTCCATAGGAGTTAATCCTTTAGGTAAATGATTATATTTCAGATTAATAATTTCAGATTCATCTTCTATAATCTCATCGACTTCCATTTATTTCAGATCCTGCATATCTTTTTTGGTGAATTTAGTTGGGTGAAGCATGTGAATTGCAGTCTCTTCTGAAATATCTATTTCTTGTTCATCTATTTGGTCAGATTCATTGATTGTTGTGTCTTCATCTATACTACTGTTAGAGAATTCATTTTCTAAGGTCAAAAAATTATTTATCTAATTATTATTTACAAATACTTGCCAATTCATAAGATTGTCTAGTATAGCAGGTCTATGTCTAATCTCAGCTGTGAACTGATGATTAGGTCCAAAAGGTAATTTACAAGTGCTAGCGAACATTGCAAGACTATGAGCATGCAAATTTTGTTTTCTAGGAATTTTGGCAAGCTGGGCCTGTAGAAAAGTATTGAGAATTTCCACAACTGTTCCTCTGTATTCTCTTAATCTGGGGTCTTTTGTCGAACATTCACCATTGATCTGTTGAATAATTAACTCATAGTCTCCTATGATTGATACTCTAATTGCTCCTAATTTTTTGACATGTTTAAGCCCTAGCAAAAGAGCCTCATATTCTGCCATATTATTAGTGCATCTAAAGTTCAATCTATAAGCATGGCCTTCAGCATGATCATTTTCAATGTTGTGTATCCAAATTCCAGCTCCAGCTCCTAACTTATTTACTGAACCATCAAATTCTAAATGCCAAAGAATTTCATGTTCATAATCTTCATTGACTGTTTTAACAACTTTCTTAACAGGGAGATCTAGTTTTTCATTTTTTTCTGGTATTTCTTGAATATCTGACATTTATTTGTTTTCCGAAATTTCTTTGATTTGAACAGTAGATTTATTTTCAGTTTTTGTTTCAGGTGCTTCTAATTCAGTAGGAAGGTCAAATTCAGCATTATAAAGGATGAATGAGTCCATATCAGAATGTACTGAGTAGAAGGGGAAGTTTTCAGGCTTCTCCTAACTACTGACTAAATATTTCATCAAGGTTTCTCTGTATAGTCTTTTAGGTTGACCGAACACTGAAATAGTAGCATATGACATATCCAATTGAAGAGATCCTCCGAGTTTGGCACCCCAGGATCTGGACAACAACATACCATATTTGGGAGGAATATCTGCTACTAATATATCCATCAGAATAGATTTCGCAGGGTATTGCATCAAAGTAACACACAAATATTTAATCAAACCTAAACATCTTACCTGAATAGAATCAAAAGAAAAGAGATCTTTATATGGTCTGGTAATGTCTAGGTTTAATCTTTCCATCACAACCTTGGGCATTAAATTGTGAGACGCTCCAGAATCAAGCATGGCATTATGAAATATTTTGTCATGTACATTCAAACTCACATAAAATGGAGGAGTTTCTCCACTTTCTAGTTTTCCATTTACTTCAGGGCCAAAAAGTAATTTGGGTTGATCATCAAAAACATTTATTGAATCATCCATTCCAGTAATGTTAAGGGATCTTCTGATTTGACTTCTATAGACATCATGTTTAGCTAATTCTGCCAATGGAACAGCTATCTTTAATTTGCCTATTTCAGCTTCTAGATTGAAATATTTTTCTGTTTGAGCTCTAATATTTTGAACAGTTTGATTTTCTCTATTTTTTGTGTCTTCAGTGTTTTTATCTTTTTCTAGAGTGGGATTATGAGTTGAAGGTGTTTCTGAATTAACTTCTGCTGGTTCTTCTACATTTCCTGTAGGAGGAAAAGTATTGGAAAGTTGTTTATTATTCAGTTGATTATCAGACACATCTTCAATTATTGGGTTAGTGGGGTTAGGACTTGTTCTAGAAAAAAATTGTACAGGAGAAGTGTTAGTTTTACCTTTGATGTTTTGTTTTACAGCTTTCTGTTTGTTATTTTCTGGCACATCAATCCGTCTGCTTCTCAAATTGTATTGTTTATGAACTTCATAAATTGCTGAGTCATATCCTTCCTTAAAATCAAAAGTTTCTCCTGAATGAGTTTGAAATGTTTCAAGAATGTGATTTTCTTGATCATCTTGAGATAGGAAAACTTCTGGTTCATTTTTTTTTTCAGTCAAGTTATTTATTTCAACATCCTCAGTTGGTTCCTCAGAAGATGAACCTTCAACAAAATTTTCCTAGAATGGTAGCCTGATGTTTTTGTCAGGAACATTTTTTCCAGTATTTTGGTTTTGATTTCTTCTAAATTTTGGGTTTCTAACAGCTTTTTGACCATCACCAAAATACTTTCTTTCGATTGTCTCTGCTCTATCTCCCAGTATTTCCATCCCTTTAATAATTGCATCCAGCTTTCTTTCAAAATCCGAAGGCTCTTCGTTTATATGCATCCTTCTTTCAGCCCTAGCTCTAGCTCGTTTTTCTATCAGGTTAGCTTCAACACTAACAACTATGCTTTGCATATCTTCTAGAGTTTGAGGAGCTCTTTCCCTAAGTGAATATTATATGTCAGAATTAAATCCATCAGGAAATTTAACCAATACTGAATCCGGAGGAGGTCTAAGGTTTTGGGGAACAACATTGTAAGCTTCGTTGAATCTAATAATATAATCTTGCACTGCTTCATTGGGTCCTCTCTTTAATTTTCCAAAGTCTGGTAGGATTTGAAGAGGATCTTTCTTCTTTTCCCATATATTTAAAAATAATATATAAAGGGCTGGTAATTCAGCAACACTGTTTGGAGCAAGAGCCCTAAACCATGTCCTGACTTCTCCAGTAAGAATCTGGACAAAAATTCGCATTCTCACATCATCAACATCTATTTCATAAAATTCAAAGTAATCAGTCATCCTTTTGGTATGTTGTTGAGCAGTGTAAGTGCTAGAACCATCAAAATGAGTGATTTTAGATTGGTAATCTTGAGGCAAAGCTACTGGATTGGTCGGTAACCTTAAAGGAGCATATCTATTTGCCATTGGAAGGTGTAATGGAATAACAGGTGATGATGGTCGGGAAGTAGTGGGTGGAGTGGAAGAAGAGGTAGTTTGTGTTTGAGAAGTTTGGGGAAAAGTAGATGAACTTGGGGAAGCTGAAGTAATCATAGAAGTGTTTGAAGTTTCTTCGAAG
This sequence comes from Pinus albicaulis, assembly GCA_034641835.2. Lineage (NCBI taxonomy): Eukaryota > Viridiplantae > Streptophyta > Pinopsida > Pinales > Pinaceae > Pinus > Pinus albicaulis. The sequence continues at coordinate 703,809,361 of CM076584.1, forward strand.
GTTAGCTCAGATTGAATGGAATTTTGCAGATGTTTGTCAAGATGTGAAGTGATAAACTCAAATTGCAAATCTTCAAGAAATAATGGATCAGGAACCAGATTGGAAAACTCAGATTCAGAAAAATTTATGAATAGAGAAGTTTCAAAATGTTCATCAAATGGTTCATCTTCAAGATAAACAAACTTCACAGGACAAGATTTTGATCTAAAAAGAGGTCGAGAACTCCTAGAGCTTTCTTGACTCTCTTGTCTTCTCAGAATTCTGGGAATCAGGTTTGGATTCTCAAATATCTGTGGTGGGTTAGGGTCAGGATTTGACCTGGTATAATGAGTCCTTTCTGAAGCCAGTTTTCTGAATGATTTATATTTTTGGTTTTTTGTTTTAAATGGAAGGAAAAACACAACTTCGACAAACTCTTCAAGAAATTTAATATTTTTGGGTTATAATTTTCTCAAATATTTATTGAACTAGAGAA